>OY744481.1:197792850-198392850 GCA_963556165.1 Tipula helvola | reverse complement strand
AATGCATTTGGAATTTTAACAGCTCGTTGGAGGATTTTAAGAACGTGTTTGGAGACATCTACAGATTCAGTTAATAGAATAGTACAAGCAGCCGTGTGCTTATATAACTTTTGTCTAGCCGAAGAAGAAAACTCCCTTCATCACCAAAAAAATATTGTCCTAAAATACTCAACAAAGTGAGATGCGGCCAGGTGACTGGAGGAAACATGGCGAGTTGCCATTAATTTGTAGGCAGGGTAGTTATAACACGCATTCGACTGCGATTCAGACGAGAAATACGGTCGCTGAGCATTTTATGACAGACGGTTCAGTTCCGTGTCAATGGGGCTTTATTTAGTTATTTTTTTATAATATTAAATTAAACTAATTGAAATTTATTTCTGTATTTTATTACTAAATTACTTAAACGGTAAAGATATGGAATACTTGATACACTATCTCCACTGTCTCCAAGAATGTACATATTTTATTTATTTTGCACCACATCGTTCGTGTATGTCATGATGTGCAACTGCGAGGCGTATTTTTCCTGTTCGTTTAATTTTCTTAAGAAACAAGCAACCTGATTGCCAAAAAACTGTTCCATATCGTTCGGAATGGAAGCTGAACCATTGGCAACATTGGCAACCAGTTGGTTTAGTGGCTGTAAGAAATTGGCAGCGCTTGTAGTGGGTATGCTTGAACGTACGCTGTTGTTTCTATTCCGTTTTGTTGGCGGGATATCCGAGCTACTTTCATCTGTAGCTGCAATAGGTGTAATAGTGGAGCGGCAACTATTATTATTTTTTTCATGTGTGTTTAAGTGCAAGCTGCTTTTATGCCTAAAAAAAATTATATTTTGAAAAATTCCATAAATTTCACTTAATTATTATTATGTACGCTCGTTTCAATAGAACCGCGTCCAGGCGCCGTAGTTTATCGATGTGCTTAGGTTCTGGATAAATTATATTATTGTTACCAGAGCCACTGGTATCAACTTTGGCTGTAAAGTTTTTATAACGCGTGTAGTTGTTTCTCAATTTTTTAAATATATCTTTTATTAAATCGGGTTGCACTTTTATATCTGAAAATTTGTTCTTCATTTCTGCATACACTTCTTCCCACAATTCATTGATAATAGAAGGCGCACGCTCCTTGATTGGTATAGTACAATCGAATAAGTGGGCACGATCAAACACGCTGTCTAAAATCGCACTTTCAAAATCATACCGATTGCCTTGTAATATGGTCGTCACGAGCTTACGCTTATCCGTATTTCTTTTTTTGAATTGATGGAAATTGTCCGTTTCATCCAGATCGTCGAGATATTCAATTTCGAATAGATCATCATTTTCAGAATAATCAACATCCGACATTCTAAAATATAAAAATATATGAATAATTATTCTAAAATAAATCTTTTTGACGAGAATACAACTTTCACAAAATATGCCATGGAATATTTTACGAAAAAGTGATTATTACAGCAATAGTAACCAAAAAACCAGGGTTGTGGAGTCGGAGTCGGGAGTTTGTCAAGTTTTAATCGATTTTTGCAGGAGTCGGAGTCGGAGTCGGACCGGACAAAATTGAGCCGACTCCGACTCCAAAAAAAAAAAAAAAAACACTAATTCGTTTTATAACTTCATGCATGTATGTGTGTATGAATTATTTTGTTGTATATGAATGTATATAAAAACTATAACAGAAATGAGAAAACGTTACAATAGAATAGAAAGAAATAGAAAACTATTGCGCAGGGGATTAACATTTTTATATATAATAGATGATGTTCTACTGAAATATGTATTAACGTTAATAGTTTGAAATCCTCTGATACTTTGTTCCTTTCTCTCTATATTGTTTTAAATTTTATTTTGCGATAGAGCGAAATGAGAAAGAACACTTCAGATGTAATTATATTTCTGTTGAATTTGAATGGTGATGAAATTTTTAATCTAACCTGAGCAATAAACAACAAATTTTCGCTATTAGTTGCAGCTATTCTAACAAATTTTCGTTACTTCTGTAGGAGTCGGAGTCGGAGTCGACTTGTAAATATTTACCGCAATCGGAGTCGGAGTCGGGTATTTTTTCCCCGACTCCACAACCCTGCAAAAAACATCTAGGCATTAGTACTTTTTGGTTGTTATTTTGAATGTTTTTTTTATTTGTGTGGGTTACAAATTTTGTGTCGATACACATTTTTTTTGTATATGTATACTATCCGTGTGAGAAGCGTTGCAAAAATAACAACGAACTCTGCTGTCGAAACGTACACTAAGGGCCGATTGTATGAACGAGGATAAATGATTAATCCTCTGATTTAGTGTAGTTTGAATTATTTTATACAAGGCAAACTACGCTAAATCAGAGAATTAATCATTTTTTTTTTTTTTTTTATTTTTTTTTTTTTATTTTTATCTATTGGGCAGCAAACAGGTAAACACCCAATTACATGCTGCCTCATTAATGCTAATATATAAACATATTGTATTCTTATTTCTACAAAAAAAAAAAAAAAAAATTATAATAATAATAATAATGACAATAATAACAAAAAATTAAAAAGAAACAACAAATTAATGAAAAGGAAATTTAAATATTTTAATGTTAAGGTCTGAAGATGCCTTAAGCGTGATTTACACGTAGCGAACAAAATTTTTGTTCGATGCCTAGCAAAAAATAGAAAGATAGTATATCATGATTTTCTTTTGCCAGAGAGGGATAAAACGTTAACAAACAAAATTTTGGTCGATGTCGAACAAAATTTTGTTAGGCGTTCTTTTCTTATTTTTTACATTTGTTACTATAAACAGCAAAAATTGAACTATAAAATATACTCGACCCGAGTATATTTTATGAAAACAAAACAATCAAAATGGCGATTTTTGAAATTTTATAGCACTTTAATTTTATTTTTTAAAAATTTTAATTCAAAACCAAAATTTACGTTCGAAAAGTTTCAATTTTAAGGAAAAAAGCAGTAATTTTGATAATTAAAGTAGTATCTTCGCCCTATTCGTCAAAAATATAACATCGTCGATTTTATACCGCCAAAAAATTATAGTATGTCCGACATCTTTGTTTTATATTTTTCTCTTTTTACCACATGAAATTTTTTTCTATTGCGCGTAGCTCTAAGTTTTTAACAAAAATTGTTGGGCATCGAGCAAAAATTTTGTTCGATATGTGTAAATCACGCTTTACAGTCATTCACCATTGGTACTGCTGCACAGTGCAGCATAACACTTTGTTTTAAACTCCGACAGTGACATGCTGAATAGGTCCAAATCATTAAAGTAGATTGCATGGTTAGACACAAGCCTGTTAAGACATGATGAAACACCAAGATTTGTCCTGAAAGCCGATGGCTGGAACAACTGCTGATGTCGTGTGCGGTAAGCCGGTACATAAAAATTTAATTTCGCTAACTAACTAGAGTCTAATAAATTGTTGACTAATTTAAAAAGTAAGTATTCATCCATTAAAGTTCTTCTATCTTCCAATGAGATCAGACCGAATTTTTGTCTACGTCTCTCATATGTCATATAGCCAGTGGAGGGTATAAACTTAAAACACATAAACCTTGTGAATTTTCTTTGCACGCATTCAATCCTGTAATTATAATCATAATAAAAGGGATTCCAGGCCTGAGATAAATATTCAAGATTAGTTCTAACAAGGCTAGAGTATAGCAATGAGAGAGTTGAAGGATCCCTGAAATCCTTACCTCTTCTGAAGATATAACCTAATGTTTTGAAAGAAGTACGACAAATTAGATCAATATGTTTATCAAAACGTAATTTCTGGTCGAAAGTAACCCCCAAGTCTTTGACTGTGTCCTGTTTACCTAAAGATTCTGGGCCAATGCTGTATGTAAAATCAAGTTTATTAACTTTTTTAGTAAACGTCATAGTAACACATTTCTTGATATTCAGAGGTAATTGATTTACAATAGACCAGTTAAGAATGGCGGTTAAATCCGCTTGCAAAGCTTCAGTGTCATTATTCGAATGAACATTTCTGAAGAGCTTCAGATCATCAGCATACAGTAAGTGGTCCGATGTTATGACCTCTGAAATATCATTAATATAAAGAATAAACAACAAAGGACCCAAAATAGACCCCTGAGGAACTCCAGAGGTGGGTTCAATACCATTTGATAAGATGCCATTAAATTTTACAAATTGAGTTCTATTTCTTAGGTACGAACAAAACCATTTAAGCAAAATTGGTGGAATATTATATGATTCAAGTTTGCATAATGAAATAGAGTGTGTAACTTTGTCAAAAGCTTTGGAAAAATCGGTGTAAATGCAGTCGAGTTGCCCACCTCTGTCCAAAGTGCTAGCAGCAATATCAAAAAATTCGGCTAAATTGGTTAAGGTTGAACGCTTCGAAAAAAAACCATGCTGCATTTATCCTCGTTCATACAATCGGGCCTAAGTGTACATCATCAGTAACTAAAAATACATTCACATCACTTCTGACATATTAAAATAATGAGAACATTAAAGCAAGTTTTTAAAAAACATTATTTAAAAATTAATTATTATGAATCACAACATTATGGTTATGGTTATGGATATTTTCACTTTAATATTTCACAGAACGGTTAGACGAGTGATCACTGATCACGGATACAAAGTGCAAAACATTTTTGTTGTTTAATTTGTTCTGTGCCAAATTTTCTTCTGTTTTTTAAGAAAATATCCATAACCATAACCATAATGTTGTGATTCATAATAATTAATTTTTAAATAATATTTTTTAAAAACTTGCTTTAATGTGAATGTATTTTTAGTTACTGATGATGGCTAACAAGCCGAAATATCTAAAAAATTTATTAAAAGATAACGATACAGTATATTTTATCCAATATATTCGCCATCGTTAGCTATGACTTCCTGCCATCTCCTGGGAAGTTTGTGGATTCCTCGTTTGTTGAAACCTTCAACTTTCCCAGCTATCCAGCCATCGATCCAATTTCGCACTTCTCCTTCGTTTCGGAAGCGTACGTCAGCCAGGCCTATTTGCATTGATCGAAACAAATGGTAGTCGGAAGGTGCAAGGTCTGGAGAATACGCAGATTGTTCAAGCCGATCCCAACCGAGTTGATCTACCTCGTTTTGAGCGGTTTTTGCACGATGTGATCTGGCATTGTCTTTATAGTTTTGTTCGCAATTGCTGGCCATTTTTCGTCTAATGCACGTGCCAAATTGTCCAGTTGGCGTCGGTAACGATCACCTGTAACCGTTTCAATTGGATTTAGCAGCTCATAATACACCACACCTTTCTGGTCCCACCAAATACTCAGCATAACCTTTATACAAGTTAAAGACTTGTATTTTTAATTTTAATACTTATTTATTTATAAATATAAATATTGCTAGACTCTGTTAACAATTTTATAATTTAATGAATTACACTTTCTGAATTTTGGAAACTAACACCTTTCTACACCAATATATATTTAAAAACTAAATTTAAATTAATAAATAATATCTCACTGTATAAATTCGCGAAAGGCGATATATATTTTTTTGTTTTGATATTTAATTATTTTCGACGTGTTCGACGTGTAGTAAAAAGTAACTTAATTTGCCAATGGCTACCAAACGAAGTAAAAAATATAATGTCCAAAAAAAATGACAAGCGAGAAAATGAGAAAGGACAGCGGGTGGTATATAAAATGCTGCACCACAATCATACCGCACTTCGTTGTTATTGTGTGGCACAGCGTGAGGTCTAATAAACTGATAATTATTAGTAGAGCGGGAACAACAAATTAAATTGATTATTGAAATATTTCTACACCTTATCGCAATGAATATCTCGTTTTGGCTGCGATAGTCCTACTTGGCCTGGATCGACGTAAGCTGCTTTCCGTTTGGGGTTGTCGTAATAGACCCACTTTTCATCGCCAGTAACAATTCGATGCAAAAAACTATGTTATTTGTACTCAGCAAGATTTTTTTTGCATGCTTCAATTCGTGCTCTCAATTGATTTTCGGACAGTTGATGTGGGACCCATTTTCCTAGCTTTCGAATCTTTCCCATTGCGTGCAAATGATAAGAAATGGTTGATCGGTTCTTTTTGCGTTTGACATGCATTTTCGGAATCTTCAAACTTTTTGGCTGACCTTGTCGTTCTTTGTCTGTCAAGTCAAAATCACCACTTTGGAATCGATGAAACCAATTGAAACAGCTTGCTCTCGATTGAGCTTGATTACCATATGTATCAGAAAGCAATCGGTGAGCTTCAGCGGCAGTTTTCTTGGAATCAAAAAAGAAAAGAAGAACCCTTCGAAAAAACAACTTATCACGATCCATTTTAAATCGATTACAAAAAAATGACGTAATATGAAAAATAACACTTTCTGCTCTGAATTAGATTGACAATTGTGACAGCTACAAAATGCAATTGGAATTGCTTGTTAAACTATACGCAATCTCACGTAGCGACATCTAAATGTCGAGTATAAGAATTAATTCACACACCCAATAAATAAATGCTTTGGAGATATTCCCACTTCAATAATACTAATTTTTAATTATAAAAATCATTTTTATTATCTGATTAAGTACTAAATTTTATTTCAAGCATTTGAGACAAGTGTTATTTTTTCAGTAGTATACTATTTTGTTAGGCTACTTTTACAATCGACGATTATTCACAAACTAATTTAATCTAACAGATAATTTAGAATGTGTAGAACAGGAAATTTATTCGGATACTTAAAATCCTAAATTACGATAGAATGCATTCGGGAGGGCGATATAAAATAGACTAGCTAAATTTTAAGATGGATTAAACTGGCACTTCCGGATGGTCAGTAAAGGTGAGATAGCATTATAGAAAATAATAATAATACATTTTTAGTGATTAATCTACAGTAATTTAGTTGAACAACGTACATTTTAATGTTGGCATGGTAATTTTTTGAAATTATGAGTTTAATTCGGAATATCTAATTTCAACAGCTACTGTTTCTATTAAAAATCATGGCTCTATGGCCTCGGATAGTTTCTGATATTTCAGAATATTTACTACAAAGTACAACTGAACATCATTTTAAAATCACCGAAGCATTTAATTCAAAAATTTATGAATTTTAGTGCTATTAGATTATGTTGAAAGAATTTTTTATCATTCACATAAGTACGCGTACACATTTTTAGAGTTGAAAAATATAAATATGTTGATGCGCGCAACCATTTATATATACGTATATAATTCATGTGTATAAAAAAAAGTAAATTATAATATTTATTGATTTAATGGAAAACTAAAATAAATAAAAGCAAAAATATGGAAATTTCCCAGCTACAGTTTATATTTTTTCATGAAGTTTCAGTTATATTATGTATATACTGTGTGAATATTTATTCGAAATACCTTAATGTACATATGTACATAGTTTCTACTACACATATGTACAAAAAAAAAATTGTAACTAACTGCAAATAAATAAAGTAATGTTTAAAATAATCAGATCAAATAAATAAAAATTAAACAAAAAAAAAACATGAAACCCAACAATATACTATATGTATTATGCAGTGCAAATAAAATTAAATTTGATGTGCTTCAACATGTGCATCCAACTATAAAATGTACTCGTATCTTGATTTTTTTTATCATTCTTTCGGTGTTTGACGGAAGTATTAAGCTTTTTGAAACCTTAACGTTACGTGCTTTTTAAAATCTTAACGTGAGGCTAAGCGAAGTGAGTATAATGTCAAAAATGCTCACCTACAATTTTGTGGTGACTTCATATTTTTTTTTTGTGTACGAAACTAAATAAAAATGAAAGGCAAAAGGACGTAAGTTGTATTTTGTTAGCTCAAAATTAAAAATGACAAACACTAAACAATCATTAAAATTAGTGGAAGAAATGGAAAAAATCGGGTATAGCCCGTGGATTTTCCGATATCGGCAAAACAAAAGAAAGCGTCAAAAAATTTTGGAGGAAATTAACCTTGCTGCTTAATGCCTTGGGACCACTAATCATAGAAAATTTGGAGTGTAGAAGGACAAGTATTTACTACCAAACACAACCTGATTACACTAAATCGCATCATACGAATGAGCATTGAACGTGTACAACGTGCACGCCTGGATTATTTTGAGAAAAAGTATCCTCAAGGTTGATTTACATATGCGACGTGTGACGGGAGCTTCTAGCCAATCAGAGACGAATATTTTGACATTCGTCACACGGTACACGCCACACGTCGAGAGATGGTTTAATTTTATCTTTTCCGCCACGGTATCACAAACCCATACAATTTTTTTGTATGTATAAAACGAAGTAGTAGGCTTTGACAAAACTTTTTTGAAGAACAAAAATTAAAATATGTATGTATAAAAAATTTTATAAAGTCTGCATGGCGGATCTCGTCACAAATGTAAATTGTGGTCAAAAAGCGTCACATTTATTTCCACTTATCACACGTCGCACGTCGCATATGTAAATCAACCTTTATTGAAATAATATAAAAATCATATGAAAACAATAGTTTGTATACTATTAAATATTCGTTTAATAGTAAATCCTATTAAATCAATATGAAAACCTAATTATCAATGCTATTATAATATGCACTCTATAGTGTACCATATTAAATCAATCTTGTAAGTTCACATTTCAATAGCCGATTAAATCGATATAGAATCTAATTTTCGCAATCTAAAGTACACCACTTTAAATCAATAAGATGTTCAATATAACTTTATGAAAGCAATAGTGACGTACCTTATTAATAACACTACCCTGCAAAATTTTAAAAATTTGGTGCCACTTGACAATGAATAGTTGTCTGGGCTCAGAATTGCTCTATCACGTCAGGTTTATGAGATATTCTAACCTAAAAGTGCAAAAAACACTGTTTTTTGACGTATTTGAGGTTATCTAGCACCGCGATTTTTTTTTTCTTCAAAAGTTCATGTGTGGGATCTTATAGTACAAGTCTTCTTCTTTCAAATGCCTTTGAGTTTGCTCAAATATATTTTTTTTCGCCGAGATATCGCATTTTCGAAATTGCATGTTCGTGAATTTGTCGGTATACTGTATAATACACTACCTTTTATACATGCACTTTTAGGTTAGAATATCTCATAAACCTGACGTGATAGAGCAATTCTGAGCCCAGATTCGGATTCAGCGTAAAAAATTACTTCAGAAACAACTATTCATTGTCAAGTGGCACCAAATTTTTAAAATTTTGCAGGGTAGTGTTTTTATACAGAAAAATTCACGAATATGCAAATTTGAAAACGCGATATCTCGGCGAAAAAAATGATATTTGAGCAAATTCTACGGCATTTGAAAGAGGAAGACTTGTACAATAAGATCCTATACATGGCTTTTATAAAAAAGTAAAAACTGCATTGCTACATAACCTCAAATATGTCAAAAAACAGTGTTTTTTGCACATTTAGGTTAGAATATCTCAAAAACCTGACGTGATAGAGCAATTCTGAGCCCTGAATCGGATCTAGCGTAAAAAATTACTTCGGAAACAACTACTTATTGTCCAGGGGCAAAATTTTGCAGGGTAGTGTAATCAATAGTACTGTATTGATAAATCTAATACTACAATACTTTTGAAAACCTAGAGAAACTACCATTAAATCAATAGTTTATCATGTTGATTTAATGGTGTTAAATTTTTTATCAATTAATAGTACAGAAACTATGAAAACTATTGAATTAAAAGGAAACCCTTATTATTTCGTGTACTTTAAAATCAATAGTCGTACTATTAAGTTTTTATAGGGTTGTATTTCTCTGAGTGATTTGAATACCACGCGTCGTTCGTTTTTCTTTATTTAATGTTCGCCATGTATCCTCTATCTCGACACATTAGTATATAAACTACTTTATCTCACGTTTATAAAAATGTTAGTTTTTCTGTTTTTTATTAATTTATAAAAATGTATTTATTTTTTATTTCAAATTTCACCACCAAAGAAATGTTGGCATGTCGCCGCGAGGGGGTTTTGAACAAGACTGCAGTGAAGATTGACTTTGTTATCGACGGATTGCTTTTTCTGACAGAATTGAAAATGTATGTGTTTGATACGTTTTGTGGAAAAATCATTTCGTGTACACGCAAAAAAATAAACTGGTCCTCAGCTAAGAAAACGGACTTTTAATTTAAGAAAATGTACTTTTTCTTGATTTAAAAGTTAATTTTCTTATTTCTTTCGAGTTTTTCTTCAAGTAAAAATTGTGATTCTTGAAATGAAGAAAATTAGCTTTTAAATCAAGAAAAAGTACATTTTCTTGAATTCCTTTTTCTTAGCTGAGGACCAGTTTATTTTTTTTTTTCATGTAGAAAATTTGATTGATTTATTGTGTTTACAGCGGTGAAATGAATGGACCACGTCAGAAACGGCCAGGATTTGTCTTCCTGCGATATTGCAAGGCACTATGCATATTGCGTCGCAATATGAAACAAAGATCAATATTAGAGAAGAGAATACTAAGCGATGATGAAGAATCTAATTTATGTGAATAAGAGTCCAACTTGAGGTTTCTTATACACGTCTGATGTCGCCTCAGTAACCGACTTTTTAAAGCATCAGCCGATACTTAATATTCAAGTAGGGATTGTTCTGGCTCCGGAAATTCTAGTCAAAAACATTTCAGTCAAAAAACAAAAGGCATTTCAGTCATAAAATTTCCTCCTCCTTTTAAAAAGGAACTTCAGTCCAAAAAAAAACGTATTTCGGCAGAAAACAGTTTGACTGAAATGCCCTTTGTGTTTTTAGATTGAACGACCTTCTTGAAAAGAATTTTAGTCACAAATTTTTGCACTGGAATACCTTTTGTTTGGTTAGTTTTTTTGACCGAAATGCCTTCGTAGACCTATATATTGGCTTTGGCGCCCCAGTCAAAAGCATTTCAGTCAAAACCCGAAAGGAGTTTCAGTCAAAAATTAAAAGGCAACTCAGTCAAAATAGAAGACATATGCCTTTTCAGAAGGAAGTTCAATCAAAAAACAAAAAAGGCATTCACGTCAAAACATTTTTTATTGAAATTTCTTTTGGTTTAGTGAGTGATCGTTGGATGTTGAAAGGCCGAATGGGTTCGAGGGCCGAATGCCAAAAGGACGAATGTCGAATGGCCGAATGTTGAAAAGCCGAATGGGTCGAAAGGCCGAATGTGTCGAAACCGAAAGGCTGAATAGGTCAAATGCCGAAAGTTGAATGGCCGAATTTTCATTAAATTTTCCTTCACTTAATTGATTGAAATTAAATTTAAAACCAATGAATTTATTTCTTAATGTAAAATAATTTAAATAAATTGGAAATACGTGCTAATAAGCCCTGTGCATGTAGCATAATTAATGTGATCAAATTTCGCCGAAAAAACATGTTTATTTATTTATTTATTTTTATTATAACTAATAATTTATTGGGATCACTACATTTGCCTTGAAAAAAATCCAGAAATTTTAAAATCCAAAATAGTTGAAAAGAAAAAATCCAGAAAAAAAATTCCGAAAAAAATCTAGAAATTACGGTGAAAAGCAATCCAGAAAAACTATTTTGTTTAATCGGGGAACCTCCTCCAGTGGCCCTATTCTGGTAATTCCTGGGGAATAGATATTTTAAATTGTGTTGCAGTATTATTCCCTTTTCCCCAAAGTGTATTCTGGTGTCAGGGGAAAAAATTGATTGAGAAAAAATTATTCCCAATTACAGCAGTTTTGACGTTTGTTCTTCCATACCTGTTTTATGAAAGAATTGATGGGGAATAAATTTTATAGCGAAACTATTTGTTGATATTAATAAATAATCATATTAATATTGTTTGTAAGGGTCCTTCGCGGATCTATACTTATTTTAACGTGATTCCATGGAGAACACGTACAACTAAATTTATTTCCCCTGTATATTTATTCCCCAATTGCCAGAATGCACTTTTGGAAATGGCGAATAAAAGGTTGGAAAAATTTATCTGGGGAATAACTGCTGTAAAACAAAATATTCCCTATTCCCCGGGAATTACCAGAATAGGGCCACAGATATTAATTTTTTTTTTTTTGCTTCCCTAGGAAGTCACCGAAGTGATGAGAAGTAATCGAAGAACGAAAACTTCAATCGAGTTTTTCTTGAAACATGTTGTTTTACGCGCCGTGGAATGGTCGAAAAGTAATGGACCAATCAACTTGAAATTTTGTACACATATTCTTTAGCTTATCGGCCTTTGCACAAACCTAGAATTTCGTATACGTTGTTTAAATAAATATTGGTTTGAACGAATTGTTTATAAAAAAACGTGTTTTTTTACTTTTTAACCTCAAAATTTCAATTTTATTTTTTACTACATTTTGGTTCATGCAAAGCGGAATGAATTATTTTAATGAAAAAATTTGTTTCGTTGATTTTAGTTAACTACAAGGACCAGGGCGTTCCACGGCGCAAACTCTAGTAGCCAAGTTCAAGCACCTCTAGCGCAGTTTGTTTTTTTCACTCCTAAAAAAATTTTTTTGTATTCATTTTAACGTCAATATTATTATACAATTTGTTTCATTGCAATAAATGCTCTCAATTTTTTGTAACAAATTATTGAAAAACCAGTGGTTTGGAGGAGGTGCCCCCCTTAAAATAAATGAAAAAAAAAATCAATTTTATTGCCATTTTTAGGGGATCGGGATATTTGGCTGCAAGACAAAATCTTGTTTTGCCGTTCAATCTTGTTTTTTGAATTCTTACCGTATAAAATTCTTACCGTATAAATTGTTTTACGAAATAATTATTTTGATTATTTTATAGTGAAATTATGAATATTTAGTGAAATGGTTTTTCTGGGATTGATATAAAATATTGTATTTTAAAATCTTGCAATTAACAAATCTTAAAATCTTGCTTAACAAAATAGAGCAATTATTTTTTTTTAGTAGGTGTCATTATTAGATTTTATATAATCCGCTGCTAAGTGCGGCACGCAGTGCGACATGTTTGCTCAGCCAGCCTGGAGGGGGGAGCGCAGCGACCTCCCATTTGCCCGTAAGAGTTACCGAAGCCTTTAGCCTCTACAATTCGAAGCTAAATTAGTCGATGTCATTTTATTATAAAGCAAAATCTATAAAAGATTAATAAAAGCATTATTATGTATTTTGTAAAACAAGATTTTGAAGAAAAGATTTTAGAAATAGACTTGTAAACAGTCTTTTGAAAAACAGTGATACGTGGCCAACCCCATTTCTAGACTATTATTATGAAAGATGAAATATTAAAATCAATTTCGATACAAACAACCTTTTAACATTCAGCCTTTCGACACAATCGACCTTTCGACATTCGGCCTTTCGACCTATTCGGTTTTTCGACACATTCGGCCTTTCGACACATTCGGTCTTTCGACACATTTGGTCTTTCGACCTTATTCCGACTAATTTAACTTAGAATTGTACAGGCTAACGGTTTCGTTAACTCTCACGGGCACGCGGGAGGTCACTGCGCTTTCCCCCGATTAGCGCTCCGAGGGGCTCTAGATTTGAACTTTGGGGGACGTAGAAGCCGGGATCAGCAAACATGTCGCACTGCGTGCCGCACTTAGGAGCGGATTATATAGAATCTATTAATGACATCGACTAAAAAGAAAAATAATTGCACTATTTTGTTAAGCAAGATTTTGTAGTTGCAAATATATACGTGGAATTGACCATGGATCCACGATCAATTGTCCATACGATCAATTGTCCATACGATCAATTGTCCACACGATCAGTTGATACGATAAATTGTCTCCACGATCAATTGTCCATACGATCAATTGTCCATACGATCAATTGTCCATACGATCAATTGTATCCACGATCAAATGATTCATATGATCAATTGTATCCATGATCAATTGTTTCTATGATCAATTGTATCAACGATCAACTATTCACGCTGAATTGTAACACGATCAATTGTTTACGATGCGACTAATAAAATAAACCAAACAAGAGGTATTCCAGTCCAAAAATTTGTGACTAAAACACCTTTAAGAAGGTTATTCAGTCCGAATGCACAAAGGGCATTTCAGTCAAACTGTTTTCTGACCGAAATATCTTTTTCTCGATTGAAGTTCCTCTTAAAAAGAAGTTTTAGTCATAATATTTGTATGGGAAATTTTATGACTGAAATGCCTTTTGTTTTTTGACTGAAATGTTTTTGACTGAATTCCCCAAGAACAATTTTGTCTGGAATTCCTTTAAAATTGTTTGATGTATGTGAAGTTAGCCCGAAATTCAGCCCGAAATATTTGTTTAGGATTGTGTCTCGGCTAAATGTAATACAAGTTTCGGGCTGGCCCGAAATTCTCCTAATATAAACACATTTTTTAGTTTCATCCCGAAAAAAATTAAAATAATCAAAAATGAGCTTGATAATTCAACTAAATCTGAAAAGCATTGAATTTAAAATTATTTGATAAGAAAATATTCCCTACGTACCAAAAATCAATTTGAATATGTATATGTATAATTTTGTATCAAAATAACATATAATGTGGAATAATAGTGCCAACAAGGACTTCCAAACATATGTGCTAATGCCAAAAGGTAGTTTTGTCTATCCTGAGTGCAACCTATATATCGCCATTCCAATATGACCTGGCTACAATGTCTTTAGGAATTATCCAAGAAAGTACGATTCATGTAAAATTTTACTGAGATACGTATGGGAATATTTGCTTACGTGGTCGTGGCCACAGGGATTTCCAAACATATGTGCTGATGCCAAAAGGTAGTTTTGTCTATCCTGAGTGCAACATATATATCGCCATTCCAATATGACCTGGCTACAATGTCTTTAGGAATTATCCAAGAAAGTACGATTCATATAAAATTTTACTGAGATACGTATGGGAATATTTGCTTACGTGGTCGTGGCCACAGGGATTTCCAAACATATGTGCTGATGCCAAAAGGTAGTTTTGTCTATCCTGAGTGCAACCTATATATTGCCATTCCAATGTGACCTGGCTACAATGTCTTTAGGAATTATCCAAGAAAGTACGATTCATGTAAAATTTTACTGAGATACGTATGGGAATATTTGCTTACGTGGTCGTGGCCACAGGGATTTCCAAACATATGTGCTGATGCCAAAAGGTAGTTTTGTCTATCCTGAGTGCAACCTATATATTGCCATTCCAATGTGACCTGGCTACAATGTCTTTAGGAATTATCCAAGAAAGTACGATTCATGTAAAATTTTACTGAGATACGTATGGGAATATTTGCTTACGTGGTCGTGGCCACAGGGATTTCCAAACATATGTGCTGATGCCAAAAGGTAGTTTTGTCTATCCTGAGTGCAACCTATATATTGCCATTCCAATGTGACCTGGCTACAATGTCTTTAGGAATTATCCAAGAAAGTACGATTCATGTAAAATTTTACTGAGATACGTATGGGAATATTTGCTTACGTGGTCGTGGCCACAGGGATTTCCAAACATATGTGCTGATGCCAAAAGGTAGTTTTGTCTATCCTGAGTGCAACCTATATATCGCCATTCCAATATGACCTGGCTACAATGTCTTTAGGAATTATCCAAGAAAGTACGATTCATATAAAATTTTACTGAGATACGTATGGGAATATTTGCTTACGTGGTCGTGGCCACAGGGATTTCCAAACATATGTGCTGATGCCAAAAGGTAGTTTTGTCTATCCTGAGTGCAACCTATATATTGCCATTCCAATGTGACCTGGCTACAATGTCTTGAGAAATTATCCAAGAAAGTACGATTCATGTAAAATTTTACTGAGATACGTATGGGAATATTTGCTTACGTGGTCGTGGCCACAGGGATTTCCAAACATATGTGCTGATGCCAAAAGGTAGTTTTGTCTATCCTGAGTGCAACCTGTATATCGCCATTTCAATATGACCTGGCTACAATGTCTTTAGGAATTATCCAAGAAAGTACGATTCATATAAAATTTTACTGAGATACGTATGGGAATATTTGCTTACGTGGTCGTGGCCACAGGGATTTCCAAACATATGTGCTGATGCCAAAAGGTAGTTTTGTCTATCCTGAGTGCAACCTATATATCGCCATTTCAATATGACCTGGCTACAATGTCTTTAGGAATTATCCAAGAAAGTACGATTCATATAAAATTTTACTGAGATACGTATGGGAATATTTGCTTACGTGGTCGTGGCCACAGGGATTTCCAAACATATGTGCTGATGCCAAAAGGTAGTTTTGTCTATCCTGAGTGCAACCTATATATTGCCATTCCAATGTGACCTGGCTACAATGTCTTTAGGAATTATCCAAGAAAGTACGATTCATGTAAAATTTTACTGAGATACGTATGGGAATATTTGCTTACGTGGTCGTGGCCACAGGGATTTCCAAACATATGTGCTGATGCCAAAAGGTAGTTTTGTCTATCCTGAGTGCAACCTATATATCGCCATTCCAATATGACCTGGCTACAATGTCTTTAGGAATTATCCAAGAAAGTACGATTCATATAAAATTTTACTGAGATACGTATGGGAATATTTGCTTACGTGGTCGTGGCCACAGGGATTTCCAAACATATGTGCTGATGCCAAAAGGTAGTTTTGTCTATCCTGAGTGCAACATATATATCGCCATTCCAATATGACCTGGCTACAATGTCTTTAGGAATTATCCAAGAAAGTACGATTCATATAAAATTTTACTGAGATACGTATGGGAATATTTGCTTACGTGGTCGTGGCCACAGGGATTAGCAAATATTCCCATACGTATCTCAGTAAAATTTTATATGAATCGTACTTTCTTGGATAATTCCTAAAGACATTGTAGCCAGGTCATATTGGAATGGCGATATATAGGTTGCACTCAGGATAGACAAAACTACCTTTTGGCATCAGCACATATGTTTGGAAATCCCTGTGGCCACGACCACGTAAGCAAATATTCCCATACGTATCTCAGTAAAATTTTATATGAATCGTACTTTCTTGGATAATTCCTAAAGACATTGTAGCCAGGTCATATTGGAATGGCGATATATAGGTTGCACTCAGGATAGACAAAACTACCTTTTGGCATCAGCACATATGTTTGGAAATCCCTGTGGCCACGACCACGTAAGCAAATATTCCCATACGTATCTCAGTAAAATTTTACATGAATCGTACTTTCTTGGATAATTCCTAAAGACATTGTAGCCAGGTCACATTGGAATGGCAATATATAGGTTGCACTCAGGATAGACAAAACTACCTTTTGGCATCAGCACATATGTTTGGAAATCCCTGTGGCCACGACCACGTAAGCAAATATTCCCATACGTATCTCAGTAAAATTTTATATGAATCGTATTTTCTTGAATAATTCCTAAAGACATTGTAGCCAGGTCACATTGGAATGGCAATATATAGGTTGCACTCAGGATAGACAAAACTACCTTTTGGCATCAGCACATATGTTTGGAAATCCTTGTGGCCACGACCACGTAAGCAAATATTCCCATACGTATCTCAGTAAAATTTTATATGAATCGTACTTTCTTGGATAATTCCTAAAGACATTGTAGCCAGGTCACATTGGAATGGCAATATATAGGTTGCACTCAGGATAGACAAAACTACCTTTTGGCATCAGCACATATGTTTGGAAATCCCTGTGGCCACGACCACGTAAGCAAATATTCCCATACGTATCTCAGTAAAATTTTATATGAATCGTATTTTCTTGAATAATTCCTAAAGACATTGTAGCCAGGTCACATTGGAATGGCAATATATAGGTTGCACTCAGGATAGACAAAACTACCTTTTGGCATCAGCACATATGTTTGGAAATCCCTGTGGCCACGACCACGTAAGCAAATATTCCCATACGTATCTCAGTAAAATTTTATATGAATCGTACTTTCTTGGATAATTCCTAAAGGCATTGTAGCCAGGTCATATTGGAATGGCAATATATAGGTTGCACTCAGGATAGACAAAACTACCTTTTGGCATCAGCACATATGTTTGGAAATCCCTGTGGCCACGACCACGTAAGCAAATATTCCCATACGTATCTCAGTAAAATTTTACATGAATCGTACTTTCTTGGATAATTCCTAAAGACATTGTAGCCAGGTCACATTGGAATGGCAATATATAGGTTGCACTCAGGATAGACAAAACTACCTTTTGGCATCAGCACATATGTTTGGAAATCCCTGTGGCCACGACCACGTAAGCAAATATTCCCATACGTATCTCAGAAAATTTTATATGAATCGTACTTTCTTGGATAATTCCTAAAGACATTGTAGCCAGGTCATATTGAAATGGCGATATACAGGTTGCACTCAGGATAGACAAAACTACCTTTTGGCATCAGCACATATGTTTGGAAATCCCTGTGGCCACGACCACGTAAGCAAATATTCCCATACGTATCTCAGTAAAATTTTATATGAATCGTACTTTCTTGGATAATTCCTAAAGGCATTGTAGCCAGGTCATATTGGAATGGCGATATATAGGTTGCACTCAGGATAGACAAAACTACCTTTTGGCATCAGCACATATGTTTGGAAATCCCTGTGGCCACGACCACGTAAGCAAATATTCCCATACGTATCTCAGTAAAATTTTACATGAATCGTACTTTCTTGGATAATTTCTCAAGACATTGTAGCCAGGTCACATTGGAATGGCAATATATAGGTTGCACTCAGGATAGACAAAACTACCTTTTGGCATCAGCACATATGTTTGGAAATCCCTGTGGCCACGACCACGTAAGCAAATATTCCCATACGTATCTCAGTAAAATTTTATATGAATCGTACTTTCTTGGATAATTCCTAAAGACATTGTAGCCAGGTCATATTGGAATGGCGATATATAGGTTGCACTCAGGATAGACAAAACTACCTTTTGGCATCAGCACATATGTTTGGAAATCCCTGTGGCCACGACCACGTAAGCAAATATTCCCATACGTATCTCAGTAAAATTTTACATGAATCGTACTTTCTTGGATAATTCCTAAAGACATTGTAGCCAGGTCATATTGGAATGGCGATATATAGGTTGCACTCAGGATAGACAAAACTACCTTTTGGCATTAGCACATATGTTTGGAAGTCCTTGTTGGCACTATTATTCCACATTATATGTTATTTTGATACAAAATTATACATATACATATTCAAATTGATTTTTGGTACGTAGGGAATATTTTCTTATCAAATAATTTTAAATTCAATGCTTTTCAGATTTAGTTGAATTATCAAGCTTATTTTTGATTATTTTAATTTTTTTCGGGATGAAACTAAAAAATGTGTTTATATTAGGAGAATTTCGGGCCAGCCCGAAACTTGTATTAAATTTAGCCGAGACACAATCCTAAACAAATATTTCGGGCTGAATTTCGGGCTAACTTCACATACATAATTGTTTGACTGAATTACCTTTTCAAAAGGTATTTCAGTCACAAATGCAAAAGGAATTTCAGTCAAAAAAGTTTTGACTTGAATGCCTTTTTAGTTTTTTGATTGAACTTCCTTCTGAAGAGGCATTTCAGTCAAAAATTATTTTGACTGAGCTGCCTTTTAATTTTTGACTGAAACTCCTTTCGGTTTTTGACTGAAATGCTTTTGACTGGAGCGCCGGAGCCAACATATAGGGCTACGAAGGCATTTCAGTCAAAAAAAACTAACCAAACAAAAGGTATTCCAGTCCAAAAATTTGTGACTAAAATTCTTTTCAAGAAGGTCGTTCAGTCCAAAAACACAAAGGGTATTTCAGTCAAACTGTTTTCTGACCGAAATACCTTTTTTTTTGGACTGAAGTTCCTGTTTGAAAGGAGTTTTAGTCATAATATTTGTATAGGAAATTTTATGACTGAAACGCCTTTTGTTTTTTGACTAAATTGTTTTTGACTGAATTCCCCAAGAACAATTGGATAGTTCCCTCCGAGGAGATTTTCTAGCAGACAAGGGTATTTTTCCGAGCGGAAACACACTCCAGTTGCTTTCTAATTTGAACGCACTAGTTAACAAATCGAGTTTTTTGATTATTGCACCAGAAATATTCATAAATAACCAAAATTTTACATAAACCCAAATAACTTTTAGATTGTAAGAAAATTGCATGCAACATTATTAAGGTTGTTTTCCAAATCAAATCCAGGCCAATGAACTAAAGGAATTTGGTAAGTAAACAAAAATAATAAGAAAATCGTAAAAATAACAGTAATAATGATGCAGCAACAGTAATAATGATAAAGCGAATAAACCGTATTAGCGATGTAGACGCTCTGGTACATTACCAGCATTCATTGATCGTCTTTAGTCAACTAATCCTAAATATACTCTAGAATTAGCATCTTCTATTAATAACACATAGAAGTGTGGACATAAACGTGCGTAACTAATCAACTATCATTCTTAATGCTTAGAATCTCACTTTCTAACCCAGTTAAATTCTATTAACATCACAGTTCGAATAATTAGACAATATCAAATCTCAGTGTTATATACTGATAAACCATACTATCAGAGTAAATTAGTACAATGAATTATGATCCGGACATTTCGTACGGCATGGCATGCATAACGCAACAATAGACAAGTTTACGTATATAAAATAGATAGCTCTGCACACCTTTAAATCAGTAAAAATAAGTATTGACGATTGTAAAAGTAGGGAAAGCGCCTCTCGAGGAAAAAAGTTAAAATAATGCACCTGATAAAATGACATTTGTTACAAATGTGTCGAAAGCAAATTTGGCAATGCGGTAATTAAAAATTGTTTTTATAGTCCAAAATTGAAATTATTTACAATTATTAGTATTCCGGTAAATAAAAATTCTGTTTACAGTTCAAAATTGGAATTGTTTACAATAATTTAGGACGTCAAATTATCAGGTAGCTCAGTTTAAAAATTGTCCACTAGGTGGAATTCGGGATGCTCCAATCGTCACTAGCATCAAGCGTGTTAGATAATAACGTAGATTTTAGGACAATGGAACGGTTTTGTAGAGAAGGAATTTAGTATTTCGTTTTAAATGATCACCTTGTGAACTCTCTCGATTCTTTATCTAAACACCTAAAATGAAAACCAACCAATTTTTGAAAGTTTTGTATATTACCAGTATTTCCGTGCCGGATAGATCCTGTGCTAAAAAGAAAATACAAATAATATATCCGTGCTTGCATAAACTATATATACAGAATTATGATCACTGCATAAAGGTATATTGAATTGAAGCGAATATTATTAAGCTAAAAGCTATAATCCGTTATTTTGCTGTGCCATTGCTATTGGTATATTCCGTATTATACACACACTTACATACATAAACACAAATAGCTTTTCTTGTTATAGATAAGACTTTAAAGTTTATGTTTTCTTTTATGTCACATGTAGAAATTTATGAGTCTTGTACAATATACATACATACCTATATACTTTATTGTTGTTTTGTAACTACAACTGAAATAGTATGGCACATTATATGTTGTATACACCAATTCTATACAAACCGAGATGATAGTCAGGACTTAACAGGGTTGTAAGTTGTTCTTGTAGGGCAATAAAAAAAGCAGAATTTTTTTCTTTTTTCTCTTTTCTACGAGAACGAATTTTTATTATGGAATCGAAATTAATTTTTAACAAAAACTTTATAACATTACAATTCAGTAGTAAAGTTTAATACTTCCAGATATGTACCCCTACATCTATATCTGTTATACATATTTCGTTTTACTGGTTGACTGCCTTGGAATCAAGAAACATAAAGTTGTCCGAGTATTAAAAAGTTAGTTTTCTTGAATCTGTTTGGTTACGAAATGCTTTTGTTGGTATGTATGGTTGGCAAAAAATATTGGACTAACGTAGTAATGCATTTTAATTTAATATTTTAAGTCGATTTATATTACCGAGATTATTATATGCATTTGCAATACTAGGATCTCTAATTTATGTATGTGATATATTTCTTAAATACGAAATCAAATACTGCAGAGCACAGGAAACATGGTTTCCGGTAAATTATTGAATTTTAAACATTCATATAAATAATTTTAAAAAAGCCATTCAATGTAAATATTTATGCCTATACCACCTATCGTTATTTAGATCAATAAAGAATGTATATAATACATTCTTTGGTGCTCCCATTTCCGAGTGCACAAAAAAAACAGAATACGTATTATATACCATGGTGTGCGGCGTCACGCTATGTATTTTCTTATATTTCCAATTAAGAAGCTTTAAATTTATAACTGAGTAATCTGAGTGAAATAGGTGTTGACAGGTTAACATGAAACTTCGAATAGAAAATGTTTCGGGTTCGCTGCTTACCAAGGTCATTTTGCATTTTTTTATTTTTATTTTGTAACGGCATTTCATTGCATCTCCAATCGCGAGCAGCTTAGGAAACAATTTTCCATCATTTTGGCCTTTGCAATGATGATTACCAAGGATCAGGGACAATCGTTCGATAATGATGGGTAGTTTTTGCCGGAATCTGTTTTTGCTTATGTAGCTTTAACGCGAGTGCGAAAACAAGAGAACTAGAGTGCTGATCAACAATTCCTCATACTAAGGCGCAATATTAAATGATAACCGTACTTTTACAAGAAAAGTTATGATAAAAGAATTCTTCAATTAATATTAAATTGTCTATTTCGTATTCTTCTAGAAACACATTTTACTTTTCACTGTGTGCGGCGTCACGCTATGTATTTTCTTATATTTCGAATTCAGATGCTTAAACTTCACAACTGAGTAGTCTGACGCAGTGCTGCCAGATCGACAGATTTGCCTGTTTTTGACAGATTTTTGATCTTAAAACAGGAAAACAGATTTCATTCAATATTTGCCAGATTTTTCATGAAATCCCTGTTATTAACAGATTTCTCAAAAAAAATTAATTTTATATTTGAACCAAAACCAAAAATATTTAAATTGGGATGATCTAATGTTGAATTCTTTTCACCCAAAATCGTCAAAAAAAATTGACACACATCCAAAAACTGTGTTCTTTTCACCAAAATTCGTCAATTTTTTTGAAATGTGCATCAATTTTACGAGATGCGGATTTTTTCATGAATTTCACATCCGTAGCTACTAACACCAACAAAAATAGAAACGTC
Source organism: Tipula helvola (assembly GCA_963556165.1). NCBI lineage: Eukaryota > Metazoa > Arthropoda > Insecta > Diptera > Tipulidae > Tipula > Tipula helvola. The sequence continues at coordinate 198,369,734 of OY744481.1, read as the reverse complement.
AATTTAGTTGTCAAAATGTTTCAATATATAGCAGCGATTTTTTGTATCTCGATCATTTTTATTCTCATTTTGTGTTTAGTTTAATATGTTTAATAATTGTTGTGTTAATTATTTTAATTTAATTAAATAGATTGATGCCGCCAAATTTCAAGCAAGTAACCTATACAAATTTATCCAACATCTGATTTGTACAGCAATTTAGCTCGTGGAATTCTTCCAATAAATGCCCTATTTGAACTTTATTTATCTATTTACATGTTCAAATGCTTGCATGTATCATCATGTTTATCGAACATGAAATTTGAATATGTAACTCATAGATACGCTACTAGATCTTCAAATTACTTAACATGCCACAATATTAGGACAGAATTTGGAAGAAAATCTATATCATATTTAGGACCGTATGTTTATAATAAAATACCGGAACTAATTAAGTGCTCGGAAAATATATTTAAGTTTAAGAAAATGTTAAAATCATATTTGAAATCTAACGTCGAAAGTTATCTGTGAAATATTTATAAGCTAATAATCGTAATACCAATGTATATAGAAGTAGTTGATACAAATTAACCATTTTAAATTTATATTTTGTATTTAAGGGGGAACATGTGGCTTTAACATGACATTAAATCCATTAGCCGATCTGTTCCTCTTTTTATAATTTTTTATATTAAATTTTTATTTTTATATTTTTTTTTTATATAATTTATATTATTATTATTATAATTATTATACAAGAATCAAAATTTATATTATTATTAAGTAATTATGAAATACAAAAATATAAATAGTTAAAAAAAAAAAAAAAAAAAAAAAAAATACAATACAAACACAAAACTTCGTCAATTTTGTTTCATGTACTTTTCACCCACAAAATTCGTATTGATTTGAAAAAACGAAAAGAACACGACATAATTGTTTGGTGTTGACTTTGTGGAGTCTATTTCAATTTATATTCCACTGCAATGCCAGTGAGAGCGAATCTTTCCCCAAATTGAAATTGTTCTTACAAGCTATTTTAACAATTCCAGTAGCAACAGCTAATGTTGAGCGAATTTTTTCGCAGATAAATTTAACAAAAAATTAAATTAGCAATAGCCTGCTGCCGTCGTCCTCTTTAAGTAGAATTTTATACATACACGATAGGTTTTATGAAGAAAAATCAACAGGATTGCATCAATTTTACTCCAAATCGAAATATGTACAAACAATTCAATTCTGAAGTGTATTAGGAATTTAGGATTTAGTTATTATGTACATAAAATGATGTTAATTTAGGCTGCGAACCAATAGTCGTGTAAAAGTCATCTCTTTCCTTAATTTTCAATAAATTAATTAATTTTGCAAAACTGTTAAGGCAAAGTGACTGATTTTATCGAAAGTAAATGATTTACCCGACTATTGGTCTGCAGTTCGCAGACAGCCAAGTATATAATGAAGTGGGCAAGCTTATTTAATTTTTTGTGATGTTGAAATTTTTGTGACATACGTATAATTCGAGTTTATGTATGACTGAAATTTATTAAATAAACGTAAACTATATAAAACATTGTTTAATTAACTTCATTATCGATTTTCTCAAGTTGTTAATGTGTTTCATATAATATTTTCATAAAAACAGATTTTTATGGTGAAAAAGAGATTTTTTGTAGGAAATCTACAGATAAAAATAAAAATCGAGATATTAGGTTTATCGGTACAAGCCAAATAATTTATATTTTATGCGGAGGGAGAAAATTATTAAGAATTTTGCAAGTATTTCAGTTTCGATCTGTATGAGAATAATGCATAGAAAATAAATGTTTCATCATTCTCATACAGATCGAAACTGAAATACTTGCAAAATTCTTAATAATTTTCTCCCTCCGCATAAAAAATAAAAATCATCTGGCAGCACTGAGTCTGAGTGACATACATAGGTGTTGACCTGTTAAGAAGAAACTTGGAATAGAAAATGTTTCGGGTTCGACCCGGAACCGGAAGTACTTATTAATTTTTCCCATAACGGAATTTCATTTTTTCAATACGAATTGAAAAACATAAAATTTTGTAGACAATGATTATATGTAATACTAGCTGCGCGGGGCCGTTTCGCGCGCGCGAGGCTAGTGAGCGCTAAAGCGCTCAACCGGCTTGGTGCTTTGCGCCACTAAAGCGCTTCGCGCTGCAACGCTGAATAAATTAGTTAGGACTTTTGCACTACTTCAAATTTAAGGAATAATATTATGGTTACGAAGCTACATATATTATATTCGAGGATATTTGACTACAAAACCAATGAACTAAGATACATTTTAAATAGTTAAAATAAGATTCAAGATATTTAATTTAATTATCAGAATAAAATTTCATTAATTTAAATAAAAACTAATTATATAATACAATACAAACTAATTATTTAATTACATACGCAATTGTACAATATAAAAAAATCAAAGTATTTTGTTTTTGTAATACATTAAGTTGCATACCCCTGTTTTTGTGGATGTAATTATTAATTACGATTATGGTTAACATTTTTTTGAGTTAGTTCGCTGTCGACCACCAACCATTGAACTTTATAATAATACATAACTAAATTAAGTATATTAGATTCTGAATGCAGTTTTTTCTATTTAGAGATTATTACATTGGCGACGAGCGGTAAACAAATGGTGTGTTGAAAACAAACGTAGACAATTCGTAAAAAAAAAGTTTAACAGGGAACGTACGAGAAATAGTTTTTTTTTGGCGTGCAATTGTTATTTACGCCACAAGGGCGGTAAATGAGTTGTTACAGTACGAGTTCGACGTTTATGGACGAGGCGACGAAGGAGCCGAGTCCAGAATTTTGAACGAGTACTGTATAACGATCATTTAACGTACGTGTAACGTACAACGTTTTATTTCATACTATGTGGGACATTAATTCGATTTTTTCATTTAAAATTAAATTTTAAAGTAGAAACATGAGTTTGAAATTTAGAGAAAATCAATCCAAAAGATTTTCAAATTATCAAGTTACCTTAGTTATTTTTTTTTTGTCTGATTTTACAGTCTACTCTACTGTAATAGCTCGTTTTCCGTACACTTTTGTTCTCTGACGTAATGATTCATTTCCCGGACTGAAATCAATCACGTAAACATTGATTTTCGGTATAGTATGAAATAAAGTAAATTTAAAAAAAAAGATGGCGACTTTAATTGGTGCAGTGCCTTCTTTTGATCATAAAAGTGATGATTGGAGGATTCCTTCAAGTTATTAATTAACTTGTTGCATCCAGTGGTATGTGAGACCATGGAAATCCATTTTAAGCCAGCACGATCTTCATTTGCGGAACGGTTTAACTTTTATAGTACAGTTATAGAACCGAATGAAACATTGCAAGAATTAGAGTATTGGCTTCGAATTGTGAGTTTGATAACGAACTTAAAACAGCTATGCGCGATAAATTTATCATGGGTCTAGAAAAAGGTCCAACAAAGGATAAACTTTTTCTGCATCAACGCTAAAATTCACGGATGCAGTAAAAAAAGCACAGGCAGTGTAGTGAATCAAGAACCAATATGAAATTAAACAAGAACCATCAGCATCTGATGGTATTTATCACATTTCCCGATGTATTCTGGCCTTATTCAAAATACTTGCATCCAAGCAACAACAAAAATGTTAATCAACAAGCGTTACATGATCAATGCAGAATATGCGGTTTAAAAAATCATGCGAGCGCAAATTACAGATTCAAAAATTACCGCTGTAAAAAATGCAAACAACAGGGTAATTTAAAAAGGATGTGTAACTATTATAAGAAAAATACTTCTAATAATGATAATTTTAATTATATTGTAAACGAATCTGATTTAAGTTTATATCATTCTAGAAAAAGAACTTAGAACCCATTAAAGTCTTGGTCAAGTTGAACGATATTCCGATGAGTATGATTGATACAGGAGTAGCCACAACGGTACTAAAATTAAACCGGTTGGTGTGTGTAATGTGCCAATTACTTTCAACGGACTTAGTGAACATATAGAAATCACTATAATAGATTACGGTGGGTTGGAACAAATTAATTCTTTGAAATACAGTTTAGATTAAGATACATATTCAGAAATTGTTAAGCAAGTACAAAGAGCTTTTTAGCGAGACGTTAGGATGTTTCAATAAAGGAATCATTTCACTAAAATTATTATCGAATTCAACCCCAAAATTTTGTAAAGTAAGACAAATTCCGTTAACCTTAAAAGAAAAGGTGGAGAGTGAAATCGATAAACTCGTTAAATTGGGAGTGTTAGAGCCAGTTAATTTCAGTGAATGGGTGACTCCAAGTGTACCAATCCTTAAAAAAACGGATGATGTACTTATTTGTTGTGACTTTAATGTGACACTTAATCCACAGCTCGTTGTAGATAAATATCCTCTACCTAAAACAGATGAGCTTTTCGCACAGTTACATGGTGGAGAGGAGTTTTCAAAATTAGATTTATCAATGGCTTATTAACAGCTAGTTTTGGATGAAGAGTCACGTGCTTTGACGACAATTACAACATCTAAAGGTTTATTTAGATATATTCGCTTAGTATACGGATTGGCACCAGCACCCTCCATATTTCAAAAATTATGAAAGTTTATTAGCTGGAGTAAAGGGGTAGTAATATTTTTAGATGATGTGTTTATAAAAGCACCTAATCGTAAAGAGCATTTACAAATTTTAGAGATAGTTTTAAAAAGTTATAAAATGCCGGATTTAAATTAGGAAAAAACAAATGTTAATTTTTTCAAAAGTCAATTAAATTCCTTGGCCATATTATTGATAAGAATGGGTGGTTGCATTCCTGTAATGAAAAAGTAGATGCTATAATGAGTATGAAAAATCCTACTAGCTTAAATGAAATATAGGCTTTTTTAGTAGTAGTCAATTTTTATCGGAAATGTCTGCCAAAAATCACAGAACATTGTGCACCATTGTATCAACTGTTGAAAAAAAAATTCGCAGTTCAGCTGGTTGCGAGAACATAGCGATGCGGTTAATAATGTTAAGAAACTGTTAATGTATAACCGTTCATTGGCTCATTTTGATCCAAATGTTAAGGTGAAATTAATTGTCGATGATAGGGTTAGCTGCAGTTTTAGTTCACCACTATCCAAATGGTGTTGAAAGGCCTATCGAATTCGCATCTAGAAAATTACAAAAAAATGAGTAAAATTATTCACAAATAGATAGAGAAGCTACCGCGATTTATTTTGGTGTCAAAAAATTTCATCACTATATCTATTTGGCAGAGAGTTTATTCTGGTGACTGATAATAAACCGTTAACATATATTTTTGAACCAAAGAAAGGAATTCCGATTATGGCGGCTAATAGAATACAGAGAATTGCGTTGTCGCTAACAGCTTACCGTTTTATGATAGACTATGTCAAATCAAGAGATAACTTGGCTGATTACTTTTCCAGGTCACCAAGTACTAATAAAACAAGTATCTTAGACAATGCTATGGATTGTAAGGACCTACATATTAACTATATTAAGATTCTTACTCAAGCACCCATTACAATGGAAGTCATTAAAACCGAAACTTCTAAAGATGAGGTCTTAGCGAAAAACTTTGAAATATGCACGAGAGGGATGGCCGAATGTTACAAATGATTCGGAACTATATCCATATTTCTTGAAGTGTAATGAATTGATCATTGATATGAAATGTTTGTTTTGGGAATATCGAATAATCGTTCCCCGCTCCATCAGAAATGACATTTTAAACCAGCTTCACGAATCACATTTTGGCGTTAGCAAAATGAAAGCAAAAGCAAGGGAATATTGTTGGTGGCCTGGCATGAACGAACAATTAGCGAACCTAACAAAATCGTGTGAACAATATCTTCACACAAGTAATAACCCAGGCAAAACATCTTTAATGCCATGGCAATGGCCAAGTCAACCATGGGATCGTATTCGTATCGATTTCATGGGACCATTTTTTAAACGAAATTTTTTAATAGTAATTGATAGTTATAGTTAAAGGCTGGAATGTATCGATATGGGAAATAATATCACTAGTAAAGCCATTATTAAAGAATTAAGATTACTATTTGCTCGTTTCGGAATACCTCGTATATTAGTTTCTGATAATGGTACATCTTAAGTATCCCACGAAATGAGTGAATTTTTGGGGAACAATGGTATTAGGCATATTACAACACCTGTTGGTCCCCCAGCTACAAATGATGAAGCAGAAATCGCTGTAAAAAACGTAAAAAATGCTTTGAAAAAAGCGTTATTCAATTCGGAAGGCAATCGGGATATTGCGAAATATCTATCAATTTTCTTATTAGATTATCGTAATACCGTTCACATGACTGGAAGTTTTCCCGCTGAACTTATGTTTAGTAGAAAATTAAGAAGAAGATTAGATTTGATTAACCCTTTAAGATTACAAAAAGTATTTCAAATAAGGATGTCACACTTGAGGTTAATAAAAGTCAAAACCGCCAAATTAAATATTATAATGGCGCTGATAAAAAACTATTTGCTATTGGTGAGTTGGTAATGGTTAAAAATTATACCATTCCAAATAAAAATTCTTGGTCACGGGCGAAGATAATTGAGCGTAAAGGTCCTAGAATTTATTTGGTTCAATTGGAAAATTCACCAATAATTTGGAAAACACATGCAAACCAAATTATTAAGCGTAATAGAATTGTCGACAAAATGATTTTTACTCACCTCAACCTTTAACAGATTGTACGCAGGTGATTAATATTTATTTTCATAGTACTTCTAATATTAAGAATAATAATGAAGGAGAAAATTTAGTAGCGGAGTATTCTAGCGAAAATAGCAATAAAGGAAATTCTATCGAGCATTCAGATGAGAAAGTTTACGAAACTTCTAAAGATATTGACAAAATGTATTCTCATTGGTCGAGCGTAGTTTTCTTCTCAGTAAATGTAGTAAAATCTTCGCTATGTTTTGTGCGATAATGTCTTTCGCAGTTAAATTTTCGGTCACTTGTAAACCCACAAAACAGACATCCAAATTATTGGCCATTTGAAACACAAAAATATTAGAGTATACTAGACTCCCAGTCTAGTACAGAGCCCATTCGCTTCATGTTAAAATATTATGATAATTTCAATCAGAAATACAATTTATTTAAGTACTGTATTTATGCAGGTCTGAATATTGTTTATTGCGGAAAGTACTTCAAGATTTTTAACAGCGGTGATTTTGCCTTCAAACGTGTAACATGACTAATAAATTTAAAAAGGCGAACAACTCAAATAAAATAAACCAAATATTGCGGTTGCGTAATAATTTCTTTCTTATATGTACCTATTTAAAAATAAAAACGTTTACTTCATTTATATTTATTTATAATCAGTTTGAACAACGTTATAAAACGTGCAGAAAAGTGATTTGTATTTTATTATTTTTTTTTGTATACAAAAATTTATTTGAAGGATTTTTTATTTGATTTTAGTTTACCAAACCATAAAGAAATGAAACAAAAATGGTTGGTAATGATAGGTTTCGTCCAGAAAAGCTATTTAAGTCTAAGTGCTGTCACTTGCTCCGTTCACTTTGAGCAGAAGTATTTCTGGCCGCGGGAAAATAATACAAACAAACATTAGTAAGCAGTTATAGGGAAATATTGTCCAAATAATTTTAATTTTAATTAATTAAAATTGCAGTGGTTCCAAGAAAAATTACTTCCAATACAGAATGTAAAGTGTAGTATTCCAATATTAAAAAATAACGAAACTATATAGACTAGGAGATGGTGACAGGTGACGTTCTCCCATTTTGTACCGCATGCCTTTTTAAGGGTTGATAATTAACCATAAAATATGAAAGATAGAAGGGTTCTTGGCCGCTGGACGCTTACTGAAAATAAGGAAAATCGCTTTTCTTTTTGTGAAGGATTTTAGTATTTTTCCGTCATATTATACTGCCTGCCTTTGTAACATAAGGTAGTACAAACAAATTGAAGCTCTAATAATTGAAGGCATACAATCTGCAGCGGCCGAGAGGGCTCAAAGGGTTACATAAAAAGGAGAAAAAATACAGGGGATTTCCGTGTTTTCAAATTGCATGCCGATGTAAAGAATTAAAGTTTTAATCACAAAAACACTCTGGGAAAATTGGCATGCGCCCCTCGTATGACCAAGGGTGGAAAATGTCGGGAAAACTCTGTAAACATTCAGTACAGGTTTTCCGTGATTTCAAACTGCATGCCATTTGAAGGATACTTAATTTGTATAATTTATTGATATTAGGAAGTTTGGCATGCACATCGGGATGTTGCAAAATAGAGGCATGCATGACGAAAGTTGCAAAACACACTGTGCAAATTTATGTGACTTTGTTTTGCATGCCGTTTTGTATTTCGTTACAAAATATTATTTCAAGTTAATTATGAAAATGGCATGCATGTAGCCCCTACTGTACTGTTTAACTGATCAAACAAAAAATTGTTACAATATTAACACTACAACATCTCTTAAATAGATTGAGAATAAACGGAGGTACAAATAATGTATTGGGGTATTGTAGGGGAGATGATGGCGAATTAAAATTAAGTAGTAAAAAACAAGAAAAATTATAACAGTTTTTTTGAGAAAACTCAACTTTATAAACAAAAAATTGTTTTTACTTTAAAGCATCATAGCTCTCAAACGGATGTAGATGCAAGATAACCACTTAAATCCTAATAATAGCCTATACAATTACCAGTCAAATAAGGCTAGGTTGGTTGCTCTCCGATAAATATTTTGGAAGTTACAGTTTAATACTTGGATGTACTTTTTTTCTGAACCAAATTTTTTAAACACTCTGTATCTCAAAGGATATTAAAAATGGACCCCCTTCTCCTTCCTCCCATACGATTTTTTCCTCAGAATGAACTAAGGAATCACCCCTTAACGGATTAGCATCCCAAATTCGGACATCTTGTATACATTCAAACATTCTTTCAAAGGCAAACAAAAATTTTGAACATGGTACTATATTCTATTATGCACTTTTATTGTTTTTGTTTTTTACGTGAACGTATTGTAAAGGAAATATTTACACGTGTATAACTCTTGAATCCAACCACCTAAAGACCTTAGCCATAACACGTTGTTGTTATCTAATCAAGGTCTATCTATTAGCATTCGTAAAAACGATGACGGACTAATACATCTGGACAGGCATCAAAAAGGACGTAAGAAAAATGATTCAATGCTGTACCGCATGCCAGAGAGCGAAAGTATCGAGACATACAAAAAGCCATCAGGAGCCAACATTTATACATAATCGGTCCACTGCCCGTGTCGGAGAGCCAGCGGTACTGCGTGACACTAATTGATCGGTTCACACGATGGACCGAGACAGTACCAGTATTGGATATGCGAGCCGAGACAACGCGATAGCGGTACTAAACAACTGAATCTCACGTTTCGCAGCCCAACATCTATAGTAACGGATCAAGGCCCACAATTTGAGTCACAATTGTTTGCTGAGTTCTCCAAGATGCTGGGCTTCAAACGTAAGAGAACGACCTCGTAAAATCCGAAGTGCAACGGTTTAATAGAGAGGTAGCACAGAACACTCAAGGCCGCTATTATGTGCCAGGGGATACGAGCATCTAATGGATATGACGGTATTACTGGGATTACGATCTGCTTACCCAGAGTAGTTGCAAGTTTCAGCAGCCGAGTTAGTAAATGGCGAAAAAATCCGAATACCCAGCTAGCTGATTGTTGAAAAAAACAACACCTATCAGTCGGGCTTCGTAAGGGAATTAGGAGAACACTTTGATCGAATTCGGCCAACACCACCATCTAGACACGGCAGTCCAACAGTATTCGTTTCACAAGTGCTAAATACGTGCACACACGTCTTCATTAAGACAGACTTTTGCAAACGAGCATTGCAGCCGCCATACGAGGGTACACAGGTTCATTCCCAGTAATCAAACGCAGTGCAAAACATTCATAGTAAACATCAGAGGCAAAAACAGCAACATTTCGATCGACCGGCTAAAACCGTGATTCTCTGAGGATGACTCGACCGAAACATCGCAAGCCAGCAGCAAACCAGAGCCAAAGAATACAACACCGCCCGTAAACGAACCAAAGCAAGTACAAACCAAGAACATTCGTTTCAATCCAAAGTGGTTGAGCCTACGTTGAGTTGTTGAGTTACAGCAAGCAACAATATATCCAACCCAGCCGGTAGCAAGAAGTCCTGTCTGAAAACAAAAGAGACACCTTCAACGTTACCGAAATTAACAATAACACGAGCGGGAAGACACACCAAGGTACCTGTACGCTTTGCGAACGTCTCGTTTATCGATGATTCACTGGCAAGGGGGTGATGTGGCAGTCTACAGATATGAATGGTAATAGAAATATACATGTACATACCATAATTATTCCAAATAAACAATTAGCATTTTTTTACCTATATTCCCCATTTTTCTCCCGGTTTGAAACTGTCCCCTCACACGTGGCACAGGGAAGCAAGTCGGCAATAATGAGATAACGTTTTGATAAACAAATCAGAAAACATCATAACAGTATATGTACGACGAAATATCAAGTCTTTGCAGTCGCTTAGGGTGACATCTACCCTGCAGTCCGTAAAGCAAAAAACATTTGTTTGGGTGGTTTTGTGAATTTAATTAAACTAAGCATGGAAAGTCGCGTTATCCGGAAAAACAATAAGGCTAATATAAAAGGAAAAATGGTGAAAGGAAAAACAGTAATCGCCAAACATTGCATATAAACCACTAAGTAAAGGAATCGTGCGTGTTTTAATAGGAAAGTATTTGTACCGGCAGAATTCCTCGCCACAAGTATATTTGTGGATAACAGCGACCACAAACTCACCATGAAACGTTCAAAAAATGAACTAAAATGGTAACTTAAAATAATTATCTTCTTATACTCGTATATTCAAACGCCTATGTAGAAGCGAAACGAAACACAACATATAAAAAAAAAAAAATACGGATTTGGCCGAAGAGAAAATTAATACAGTAAAAATCATTTATTTACATACTTTTTGTTTTATAATTGTTTGGCGGTGTGACACGAAGATTTGTTTTTTATTTTGATTTTACATAATAAGTTTTTTGTACAACAACATCAAAATAAAAATTTAGGAAAACAAATAATGAAGTAACCCCTCTAACGTACTCGTGGTGGTTGATGTATTAGGCTGCGTTTAGATTTGAATTGAAAAATTTCTGTTTTTTTTAACTTTTTTACAATTTTCTGATGTTGGACTGGAGCTACATGCATGCCATTTTAGCCATAAACTTAAAATAAATTTTTTCTATGAAATACAAAACGGCATGCAAATCAAAAACACCGAAATGTTTCCAATATTTTGTGCAACATTTATTATTATTTATAATACGATGGTCTTATTCAACATGCATGCCATTTGCATTAGAGAATTATTTCGATATAAAATTAATATTTATCTTTATTAGGAATAGTTTGAAATCACGGAAAACCTATACCGAATGTTTACAGAGTTTTCCCAACATTTTCCACCCTTGGTCATATGAGGGGCGCATGACAATTCTCCCAGAGTGTTTTTGTGATTAAATCTTTAATTCTTTACATCGGCATGCAATTTGAAAACACGGAAATCCCCTGTATTTTTTCTCATTTTTACGTAACCCTTTGAGCCCTTTAGGCCGCTGCGGATTGCATGCCTTCAATTATTAGAGCTTCAATTTGTTACTATCTTATGTTACAAAGGCAGGCAGTATAATATGACGGAAAAACACTAAAATTCTTCACAAGCGATTTTCCTTATTTTCGGAAAGCGTGCAGCGGCCAAGAACCCTTCTATCTTTCATATCTTAGGGTTAATTATCAACCCTTAAAAAGGCATGTGGTACAAAATGGGAGAACGTCACCTGTCACCATCTCCAAGTCTAATAGGTTGTTTACTATTTAGTTCACTTTTAATGTGAAAAACAACGGGCGAGTTCACACTCAACTCGCAAAAGAATTATGTGAAAACCTGCAACTATTGAATCATTTCAAGTCTTTTCGATAGGCCTGAGAACTGTTCGCTCAGTATTTAAATTACGATACAATTTTTGGTTAAAAAGTCAATAAGTTGTTCTATTTTGGATTTGGAGGAAAGGTTGCCGACCTTCATTGTTTAATTGAAAATTGAAATTTATAACCGACTATATTTCAGTACAGCGATGTCTTGGTGAGCTTGAGCAAAGTACAGTTCTGTTAAGTTAATTATCTATAAACCTGCCCTGAACACTTCAAAATTCACCATTACTCATACAAGACAATTGTTGATGATTCCATATTTAAACTTTTGTGAATCACAAAACACGACACTTTTTGGCCATCTATTCAATAGCCAACAAAAATAAGGCGGACAATTTTCCGATTGATTTATTGTTGACGATTGTGACAAGTTTTTGCATCTAATCAAAACTACAATCAAAACTAGTCTCAAAATAAAGCCGCGTACGATAGCGGAATTCATAATAAGAAAGTTGAAGCGGGTCGAAAAGAACATGATGGAGGCCCTGGTGAACAAAGCAAATCGCTGATTTCATTAATTTGAACTAAATAAAATATGGCGGTTTGCGCTAAAAATCACTGTTTTGAATAAAATCGCAATTTTGACTTAAACTATCAATATTAACAGTTTCCTCTAGGAGAATAAAATTACCTGATAATTGTGATTTAGATGATAATTTAGATATACATAAATATTGTACCTTTAAGCCTGTTAGACTCTTCTTTAAAAGAGCCAGTTATTTATGTCGCAGGATTTGTAGAACGCAACGTTTTAAGAAAATTAAATTGTGAAACATGTGTCAATTTATTTAATAAATGCGAACCGCATGCTTCGTCATTTATAAAAATAAAAAGTAAAGGGTATCTACGTTACCCTAGACAAGACACTGCAAATTTGCGAAATATGTAGTGCAAAAAATTATTAGTAGATTAAGATTAGAAAATTATGCTATGTTCAGACTAGGGATTATTAATCTTGATTAACTAGCAAATCTAGTTTTTCTTATAGTGTAAACGACGGAGATTAAGTTAATTATGTTTCAATTATAGATTAAAGTAATCGTCAAAGAATTGTTGGATTTTGTCTGTAATCTCGATTATGTTACTACAGCGCTTAAAATATTGCGATGTAGAGCGAAATAGTTTTTTATTCGAGACGTCAATAATTTTAATTATTATTTAGTTTGTCATTTATTTAATATTAGCAGATCTATTTAATATTTACTAATAAAACTTTTGAAGTAATAGATGTTATGTGACTTATTTTATGCAGAATGCCGTAATAATTGATTGGATTTTGAACAGTTTACGGTAAAGTCACAATGTGCAGCGCCATTTTAAACCGCGATTTTCTCTTACAGTCTGAATGCCAAAAAAGCTAATCCAGATAAAAAGTAAACTTGTTTAGCCAAAACTGGATTACTAATCCCTATAGTCTGAACAAGCTATAGATTAGAATTAAGAATATTTATCAAATAATTATTTTAAGTACTTTTAAACAGCTAAATTTGAATTTGATTTTCCGATCTTTTGATAACCATGTAATGGATTGTGATTTTCTAGAAAACCATAAGTATTTTTTAATTAAATTAATTATTCATAAGTATATAAGAGTTAATTTAAACCATATAGGTAAACAATTCACTTTAAATGAACATAAAAACTATTTGAGAGAAAAATTGACGAAATATATTCATTTTATGGGACAATAAAAATTTTAATGATGTTTTCTTTTATAAAATTTAATCTTATTGTCGATTTTTCGATTATTCCTAATAAATTAAAGGTAACGAACTTTTTAGTTAGCGAATTCGCCACGATTTGGCTCGTGACCGCCACTGTATATTGGATCGCATATGAAGTAAGCAACTAGCAGTCCATTTAAAAATATAAAGTCAAAGATGAAAAATTATAAAAATCATGATTTGAAAAAAAAAATACTTTTTTGGCATAAATTGTGTAAGTACATATGTTTCTATGTTTACAACTTTTTCTTAACAATGTTTATAGTACAAAATGTATGGTATATGTTCAAGGCAATTAAATTAAATTTATTATTTTGATCCATCGAGAATTTTGGAGTTATTCTACACGCCAGTTTCAAAAACATGGTTTTAAAAAAAACGCGCTTAAAGTTTCCCCAAGGAAAAAGGTTGATGAAAGTTTATGATTGTTAATTTACCTGTACTTTTTAAACGCCGTCATTTCATCGTTTTTGTTTTAGGGGCATATTCTAGGAATAATATACTATCGAGTTAAGCAAAAAAAAAAAATCGATTATATTCAAAATTTAGTCGCTGATGTTCTGACCCAAGTGCTAATTGCTTTCTGTGACATAGTTTGGTACAAACAACATTTTAGTGATCATTTTTTTTTTTAATTAACTAGCTACAAATGTTTATTTTGTTGTGGTTTATTATTACTAAGGTACGCACACAAGAAGAGTATTTTTTTGTGGGAGTTTGTTGTCGCTGTATCGTTAATTCTGTTTATAACTGTCTTTGGGATGAGTCTCTCATCAATTAATATAAAACATGTGCCTACATATTATGTATAAAAAATATGACATGCTTTCATCAAATTTCGCAAAACGTCAAAGTGCTTTTACAAATTATGAAGACGAATAAAACATAAAAATGTAGATACTATACAATATTATTCGCAGAAACATGTGTTCAATATAATAAAAAATAAATTTTTCATTTTATTTATGTGCTTAATCAATTAAATGGAATAACGAAATAAATTCCAACAACACCAAAAATGTTCATATACATTTTCATAATTGAATTTTCTGTAATTTTTTATTTGTTTGAAACCTGAAAATAACTGTACTTTTTTGTTGTACAGTGCTGGGAAAAAAATTGGGCAAACATATTTTATTACAAATTGGAGTCTTTTTTTGCTAAAATTACAAAACTTTTGAAAGCAATTAGCTTATTGTTTCATTTAAAATACATGTATAACCTAATTTTTTGAAAAAAATTTACCTGCAATTTAGGGGAAATCCGAAAAATGCCAAAATATTCAAAATACGTTAATTGGAGTTAAAGTAATGGAATAAATTAAACACTTATTTTTTAATTTTTTACTGATTTGTAGAAATTCTATCTTTAATATTAATATTTTGTTGGACCGCCATTTGCTTTTATTACAGCGATACACCTCTAATTCATTGAATTTAATAAATTTTTCAAAGTCGTAGAAGGTATGGATTCCCCAATCGTCATCAACAAACTTTTTACAGCTTGAATTGATTCTGGGCGCTTTCTTGCTAGTTCTAGCTTCATTATAGACCAAATATTTTCTATGGGATTTAAGTCTGGACTGTACGGCGGCCAGCTCAACACCTCAATATTTTTTTCTGCGAAGTACTTTTTTATCTTTAAATGAAGAGATAAGAAAAAAATCAAGTTTTTAACAAATTATTTATGTTTATCTGGAAGCCAATTTTTCTATCTACAATTCAAAATTAATAACTCACAACTTTGACAGTATGGCACGGAGCATTGTCCTGTAGAATAATAAATCTGCAGGTCTCGCCAAAAAGCTTTTACACAGAAGGTTCAAATTCGTCATGTAGGACCAGCAAATAAACAGCTGCTGTAATTTTGGAACTAAGGAAGCACAATCGACCGGTTTCATTTCCAGAAAAGCATCCCCAGACCATAACTCCTTCATTTTTCGGTGGAAGTCTTAAAAGACATTCGTTGCTAAGCCTCTCGCAAGAAAATCATATCATTCCACATCTCTTGAGTCCAATAAACATGCTCCTGGGCCCATAGCAACGTGTTTTTTTCACTCGTAATGTGAACTCAGGCTACTTGACTGGTTTAAGTGCTCTCAAACCAGCTTTAACAAATCTTTTTCTCACTAAACTGGCTGAAATTTGTTTTCCCGTTGCTTGCTCAGGACCCCCTCATATGTCCGATGAAGTTTTAAAATGGTTCCGACGACATTGTAATGTTAAAAAATGATCTTCCACTGGCGTTGTCTTACTGGGCCTTCCAGAGCCTTTCTTTCGTTGTGCACTGCCCATCTCTCGCATGTTTTTAATATTCCACGCGACAGTACTTTTAGAAATGTTTAATCTTTCTGCTATTTCATGCGTGGTTAAAATACTTGCAGGCAATAAAACATCTGCACCCTAATTACGGCCAAGAACGGTAGGCGTAAAATAAACTACGTCAAACTTCCATAAATCGAATCACCATCTGCCAAACATTTTTGTTCGATTTAGAGAAAATTCGAAATGTAAAAGTTAGGAATAATCTATATTTAATTTTCCTGCCAAAATATAAATTCGATTTAAGGAAAAATTCGAATAATAGAAGTTTGAATTAGGGAAGTTTGACTGTAATTGGGATATTTTGAATATTTTAGCAATTTATCGATTTTGTCCCCTAAATTGTAGGTGTTTTTATTTTTTTGTAAAATTGAGTCATAAATGTATTTAAAATAAAACATTAAGTCTATTGATTTCAAAACTTTTATAATTTTAGCAAAAAAAGACTCCAATTTGTAATAAAATATGTTTGCCCAATTTTTTTTCCCAGCACTGTATATTTCAATTTTCATTGAAATATGATGATTTTTTTTTTGTTTCGTTTTTCATGAAGTAATCATCGCAAAACAAATTAAACAAAAGCTAAACTGACATAAGTCAGAAAAATGATTTCCCAGTAGGCGATCATATCAATTTAATAATAAAATAATGTAACAACAACGCAGAAACTTCCAGAAAGAAAAAGCTTTTAATTTTTGTTTTTTTGATAGAAATTTTCTTTTATGGTTTTTTAAGCTCTTGAGAAGATACATAAATAAGTAAAAATAACATCCATATTGAGTATTTGAAAATAATCATAAAGAATTAAAGAAACGCGTGAACAATAGTATATTATTCAACGATGATAGTTCTTATTCACGAAGATCAAGTTTACCACCACGAATGTCGTAGATCATCTGAGTGAATAACAGTCATTGGGCGCATTCAGGTAAGCCAACTGTTGGCAACATGTTGGATAAAGTCAATACGTTGAGACCTGAACATACATGATACATTCAAAATGGCAATGTGATTGTTTAAATGTCATTTTTTCCATCGGTAGAATTTTGCGTGACTTTTATTCGTTTATTCATTTTTATTGCATTTAAAAAATTAATTTAAACTTGTATTGTATAAGACAAAATATAAAAAATTAAAGTTAATCCCATATTTAGTAAAAGAAGTGGTTCTTTACTTTAATCCGAATTGAAAAGTAGTCTTAAAACATGTCTGCAACCTGTAGTTTACCGAAATGCAACAACAAGTTTTTAAAAAATTCGGGAATACTATTTCAACGCTTTCCGAACCAACGCATTTAAAAAAAGTGGATCATAAAACTGCGACTAGAAAAATATCCGTCAAAATGGTTCCAAATATGTATGTAGTGCTCATTTTGAAGAAAATGATTATATAAGACAAATAATTTTGGTAAGTTTGATTAAGACAAGAGTGAAAGGTGGTAATGATAATTTTTGCAACTATAACCTCATTTTCAGAAGCCCATTTACAAAATAATAAAAACGAATGGGGTTCAAGCTTCACCTGAACCGCAAATGTTTGGTAAAACATAAAATCAAAAATAGAGGTAAATATTGTGACGATTTTGGCCATCAATACAATAAGCTCATGTTATGAACAGCAATAGCTTAGATGGTTAAGTGTTATAAACACGACCGATGGCAAGCAGAGAAAGTTTTTGGTTTATTTTATTTAAATCGTTAAATAAAGAAATAAATCTGTTGTCATAGCCTCCACCAGTAGCAAGCGGACAGAATTAAATAGTTAAATAGTCAAAGCAAATATCAAAGTGTATAAAAGTAGAATGAAATAAAAAGTACACAGTTTTTTAATTTCAAAATCCGTAAGAACTCAGTAGCCCAGTTCGTAAAAATATTTTTGCTATATGGCATGATTTGTTTTTTTATTTTTTGTATTTTGAAAATGATGATCATTGAAAATTTATGGTATGCAATTATATAACATTGGGAAAAGTCGGATGCACAGAAATAGTTAGCCTCAAAGATGTCGTCATGACATTTGTTTTATGTTTGATAAAACATTTAGGGTACTAGTTTTGGGTTCATGTTACAAGCTGCGTTAGAATGTTATGTTAAATGTTGCGTTAAAATGTTACGTGTCATGTAAAATGTTATATTAAATAAAAATATTTCGTCTCTTTTTATTTATCACATTAAAATAGAAACAAAAAAGACAAAAAACATAGCGAGAGTACTTTTAGTGTTCACGTTACATGTATGCTGTAATAAAAATGTCATGACGACATCTTTGAGGCTAAATATTTCTGTGAGTCCGACTTTTCTCAATGTTATATAATTGCATACCATAAATTTTCAATGATCATCATTTTCAAAATACAAAAAATAAAAAAACAAATCATGCCATATACCAAAAATATTGTTACGAACTGGGCTACTGAGTTCTTTCGGATTTTGAAATTAAAAACACTGTGTACTTTTTATTTCACTCTAGTTTATACACTTTGATATTTGCTTTGACTATTTATCTATTTAATTCTGTCCGCTTCCTACTGGTGGAGCTATGACAAAAGATTTATTTCTTTATTTAACGATTTAAAATAAACCAAAAACTGTTCTCTGCTTGCCATCGGTCGTGTTTATAACACTTAACCGTCTAAGCTATTGCTGTTCATAAAGTGAGCTTTTTGTATGATGGCCAAAATCGTCACAATATTTACCTCTATTTTTGATTGGAAAAAAAGACTACAAACTGACAGACATAAGTATATACCAACAGACACCACTTCGAAACCCAATTTTTCGGACTCATTGTTACACACGTAAAATAAAATAAAAGTTGATAATATGTATTTATGAATTTAAATTTTTTCCTTTAATTTTTTGGAATTTGTATTTGTGATTTTTTTGTAAACCTCATACTTTTTAGGATATGTGCAAAACACATTCTTTTGGCCCAAGAGAGTGGCCACTTCCGGTTTGACCGATTTGGCAATTCAACATACATTTAGGCTAAATATTTTTATAACATACATTTAAGCTAAAAACCGGAAGTACGTAGTGTGCAAATTTATTATAATTAGCATAATTGGGCTAATACACACAATAATTAAAATGACAAATGCAAGAACTGCTGTAACTCCCTGTAAAAAAGTGCGGAGGGGGAGGGGGGGGGGGGGGGGGGGGGGGTTGCGAAATATTTTTGCAATTATAAAACGATATACATACTAAAGGACCACAAACCCTAATAAGTCGTTAAACAAGTTAAGAAACATGAAAAAATGATGCACATTCAATTATGTAATATTTGCATTAAAAATCGGGTCACTGTAGTGTGCAAATTAATTATAATTAGCATAATTAGGCTATATATACACATATATTTTTGTGTTGGCATAACAACAATTTTATTTTTTTTTATAAATTTTTTTAATTTTTTTTAAATTTTTTTTTTTTTAAATTTTTAATTTGTTTATTTCCATTTTTTTTTTATTTTATGGAAACATTTTGTATTAGTAATTTTTTGTAAACCTTATACTTTTTAAGATATTTGCAAAACAAATTTTTTGGCCCAAGGGAGTGGCCACTTCCGGTTGACCGATTTGGAGTAAAATTCACTGGGACCTCCCAATTTATCAAAAAAGCTTAACTCTGAAGTTTCAGTTCGATTGGTTAAGCCATCTGAGCTGTAGAGAGGACACAGACTGACAGACGGACAGACAGACGGACACACAGACTGACTGACATACATCATTTCGAAACCCACTTTTTCGGACTCAGGGGACCTCAAAACAGATAAATCTTCAATAATCTCAAGGTCGAAAATTTTCATGATTACTATACTTTATTTTACTTACGTAAAAGAAAGTAAAAAATTTGCGTGTGTACTTATGTACGCGCGTTAGAAGTTATATTCTTTGGCGATAATTAAAAGTTTAGAGTATGATTATAGATACGGTTGGTATCTATCAAATAATTTAATAATCTATCAATCAAATAATTTAAATTTCAAAAATTAATATTTGTTTTCTCATATAGATGATTAAATAAATTTTATTTTATTATCTAAGACTACAATAATTGTCATTTAATAATTAAAAAATTGTTATACATAAACAACTAATAAATATTTAAATAAAATATATTTTTTATATTGATCAATTATTAATTTAAAAATATAGAAACAAATACATTTAATTCCTAAATTACCTCGGCGTATGGTAACTAAAATAAGATGTGAAGGGTTTTGTTCTGAAGGCGTAAAGGTATCGCGTAAATACAGCATCAATGCTGGTGCCATGTCGTGTTGTTGAAATCTTAGGATCATTACTGATAGTAAAATTCACATGTTTTTGATAGTTTATGTTTTTGCACTTTTGTAGATTTTAGCACTTTTTGTTACTAACATTTTTTTGTTTTTCGAAATTTGTATTTTATTTCACTTAATTGAGTATTGTTGAATTTTTTAATTTATTAAAAGTTTTTGTATATCTAAAAACGGAAAGCTTTCAGATTGTTTGATTTGTATTCACTGATCACTTATATTTTGTCGATAATTGTTAGGTTGGGATTCTTGTTGGAATCATAGGTTTTTTTAATTTCTTTAATATGGCGGTTGCCAAAACTTTGATTTTGAAAACTTTTTATCCGAATTTATTTTCAATTTTGTTGTATATTATATAATTCTCCGGGTTGGCAACAAAATCTCGGTTTTTATAAATTTTGCCAAATGGGGATTTTAATCTCAAAACGAAAATAACCGAAACTTTAAATTATGAAAAATGGGAAATTTAATTTTAAAATAAAAATAAATAAAAATCGAGTTAAAATCGAAATTTTTTAAAACCGAGATTTTGAAACGCTCCCTAATTTTCAAAATTATATATTTTATTTTATTTTTCCACGAAAAATTCGAAAAAGAAGAATCGAAGAATTAGGTTACCAAGATCCCGAAACACCGATCAGAAAAATGTCGTGTTCGTCCTTCTGCCCTTCCATACTTCCACCCTTCCAGTCGCCCATTTTTATTATTTTTGTTCAGATAGATTTTAGTAATAAGCAGTTTGTGTTAACATTTAGATCCATTCGAGTATAGAATAGAGAGGGTTGCAGTGGAAGAGAAAACTGCCAAACTGATTTTCTCGAAAACGGGACCGACGATTTTTTTGTTATGTTGTTGATAAATTTGATAATTCATTATATACTTGTTCACAAAATTTGAATTCGATTGAAGCATCGCGTGGGGTCATTTTGACAAAAACGAGAAATGTAAATTTGTTTATCTTGTAAAATATTTTTCTACAGTTAATATAATTTGTAAATTCTAGCAATTGTTCCCTAGGTGTCTTCAAGATAAAATGAATAGATTACCGTGTAATGTGGAATTTAAGTTTCTAAATTTACCTAAAATACTTTGCTGGTGGCAAATAATATTATTAACATTTAAAAATAATTATATCTAGTGAGCTTTTAAATATATCAAGATATTCCCGTTTCTATGATATTGACATTTTTGTGACGTTTTATTGACATTTTATAACATTTTAATGATTGAAATTTCAACGAAATGTTGATCGATACAATACTTGTGAATTGCTTAGCTAGCAACTTCATCCTGTTAAATTTTGTTGCATTGTAAAAATTCACTCATCAGTTTTTCATAACGCGCCTAAAGAAGTATAACTTCAAAAATCAAAATGGGTTTAATTTATAGAGCTATCATTCCAAGATGTATGGGAAGAATTAAAAGAAGTATGGTATAAAATATATTATGCAAAATAGCAAAATAAATAAATACATATTCGAAAACCTGCTATTCTATATTTTCTAGAGGGCTACATTAAATAGTAAACATTGTTAAATTTCATATGATCCGCACTATTAAATATAGTAATCGCTATAAAAAAAATACTGGAGAAATTATCAATTTTATGGTAATAAATACTAACTTAAAATGCATATTTTCCTTACTAAAAATAGGAAGCGCTTATTTCTAAAACGGGCTTCTGTTTCTATAAACAATAGTACATTTTGCTATTTTTATGGTAACAACTTCTATTGGCATCTGCTTACATTTACTATTTGATATAGTAAAATGATTTCCTATATTAGGCCACAATCATATGGGCTCCTATAAATTATAGAAATGTCTCCTATAATTTTTTTTCCGTGTACATAAATTAAAAATCATTCATTTATGTTGCTTTTTGTTTTTTTTTATTTGCGAGAAATTTTTTGTTTATATGTCTTCTATATGTATTTTGTTTTGGTTTTTTATTAACGAAACCAAATAAATGTCGTCGGTTACAATAGCGATAGAGACAAAAACATGAATTCCGCATGTTAGAAGAATGGGAAAAATTACTCAAGGCGAGCGTAAGTACCAAAAATTTGAACCGATTTTACCCGCTTCGCTTATTTTTGATAATCACCATTACAAAAACGCTTGAGAATATACACTAATACAATACAAATTTTTTACGGCATACAATAGCAAAATGTATATTATACGGCGTGTATATATACAAAATTCTCAATCCTCATTTTGCGACCAAAATCGACCTCCTGATAGTACTGAAAAGAAGTACTAGAAGAGAAATACTGTCCCAAATATGCATACGGCCATGCTACAAAATTTTTGTAGCCCTTCTAATCTTTGGTTATCTTTAAATTTCTTGTTCTTCCTAGTGAAATATATATATATATATATATATATATATATATATATATATATATATATATATAATTTTGAAAGTGGTGCAAGTTCATTTTTTCAAAAAATTTAAGTTAATGATAACAATAGGCAAATAAAAGTATAATCTTTCTAACGGTGACCAATTTATAGTCAAAATAAAAAACAATAATCCCTAATACTTGATCAAAAAATAAGAAAATTCAAAATCCCGTATATTTTTTCAATTATTGTTTCTCTATTCCTTCATTTTCTCGTTTCAACAAAATGTGGACTTGCCCCACTTTCAAAATAAACAGCTCAGTTGTCTAATGATCTTTTTCAACCTAAAATGCGTATGCTGTGAATCTTAAAATGCTATAGTCGTTTATTACTATATAGGTGGAGCTTCACCATTTTTTGCCGTGGCTTTTGTCACTTAGATATTAGTTTATATTTAACATTTATGTAAAATAACTACCTACACAAACAAAAACTGAAGAAGGAAGATGTATTCCGAAACCGGTCTTTTTTAAAAATAAAATTAAATTTCACTTAATGAATGTATAAAAATGTATATGTGTAGTTATTTTACATAAATGTTAAATTTAAACTAATGTCGTTTATTAGTTCTATACTGTTTTCTAACTTCAATGTGATTATCTTTTGAACTTCTCCAGAAAATGCTGGTATAATTTTAACATCTAATGAAATATCAAATCTCTGCATTTTTCAATACCAATATATTTTTAAAAAAAAAAAATGTTTTTTAATTTTTTTTTTTTTTTATTTCTAGACTCACTTCACTTTTGATTATATATATTTTCAGGGTTCTTCTAACTCTATTTCCTATTTGGACGTTTTCTCAAATTTACCAACAATTCTATTACTATTTTCCTAATAAATAAATATGATGAAAGGTGTCTCTTTCAATTAAATACAATTTTACGGCAAATTATAGACCTTTTGTAAAAAAAAAAAAAAAAATATTTAATTTTGTACAATTTATTCAATAAACTTAATCTGGTCAAATTTTCGGTGGTTTACACCATTTTCAAGACCTCTACAAAAAACATTTTAAATATTTACAATATACAATTATACATTAGTAATGTAAAAAAAATTAACAATAAGAATAACATTAAAATTAAATAATTACACTTATGTATTTAGTTTTCTTTTTGAAAAATAAATTTTTCCACTTTTACCCGTACACAATTGAAAAATTTTTTGTACACAAACTGAAAACAATTTATTCATGATACCTTGACTCTATTTTTAATTATACCCACAAAACCGTTTTTTTTTTTATACAGTACATTCAATAAACGTTCGAAAACCTTACTTTGTTACTAATCAGAAGTAATTTTTAATTATATTTATATGTATATTGATTGTGCAGTGTGTTACTATCAACTTTGTAATTCACCGTTTTATTTTTCCAAATATGGCACGCTTCTTTGAACAGCCTTTTATTTTTATATTTTTCCAAATTTAACGTAACCGCATTGTTAAAATCGAATTCGTGCTGGTTTTCAAATCCGTGTTTTACCAAAGCTGACCTATAACTAGTGTGTGTCAAGCCGGGAAATTTATTTATATTCATTACGTCCCTTTTGTGTTGATTAACTCTCTCTAATTTAGTTTTACCTGTTTCTCCAATATATCAGGCATCACAGTCTTTACAAAGAATTTTGTATATTAAACCGTCTTTTTTATCGTAAGGTATTGTATCTTTAATGTATGTATAACTGTTCGATACTTTATTCGTAATTTTATTGGCCAATACTAAATGTTGACAATTATTTTTTAGAGTTTTACCAATTTTTTCCGTTAATGTTGGTATATACGTTATTACACCAAATTTAGTTTCTTGATTTGTTGGTTTTGGCAATTTTGACGTGATAACGTTTTACACTTGGTCGGGGGCAATTACTCATCAACTATATATAAGCATTACCTTCATTTTAAAGATATGATTGCTTAGATTAGTCGGCTTTATGTGTCACGCATAATATTTTCGCAATGACGTCATCCGGCGGCAAAGGAACCCGCACCGCGAACCTCTGATTTCGACTGATTTAAATGCTTGACCCAGTGTAGCGGGAGAATGGCTGATCCGATCGGAGATCCGTTGGTGTAAATTTTTGCGTAAACAACTAGTGGTGTTTAATTTATTTTAAATTAAATTAATTAATCATCACATAAATTTTAATTAAAAACTCAAACTAGAAAATAGCGATTGTAGTTTAGCCCTGGGTCGGGGGCAATTACTCATCATCATCAACTATAAGCACTACTTTAATTTAAAGATATGGTTGCTTAGATTGGTCCTTCGGCTTTATGTGTCACGCATAACATTATTGCAATGACGTCATCGGGCGGCACAGGAATCCACGCCGCGAACCTCTGATTTCAGCCGATTTAAATGCTTCATCCAGTGTAGCGAGAGAACAGCTCATCCGATCGGAGATCCGATGGTGTCAATTTTTGCGTAAAAAACCAGTTTTAGCTAATTAATTTTAAATTAAATTAATTAATCTACACATAAATTTTAATTAAAAATTCAAACTACAAAATAGGGATTTATAGAGATTGAGGGTACTATAGCAAGAGAATGCCTCATCAGATCGGAACAATTCGGTTATTAGTTTGTGCTTAATAATACTGTGGCAGATAATTTATTTTAAATTAAAATAATTAATCTCCTCATTAATTTTAATTAAACTTACAAAGTACAAAACAGCGATTTACAACCAACCATGAGAATCGCTATCTGACCGGAGTAATTCTGGTGTCAATTTGTGCGTAAAGAAACTGTGGCAGATAACTTATTGTTAATTAAAATAATTAATTTCCACATAAATTTTAATTAAAATTACAAACTACAAAATAGCGATTTACAATGCTTGAGATCACTGTAGCGAGAGAATCCCTCATGCCTCATCTGATCGGAGCAATTCTAGTGCTAATTTGTGCGTAAAGAAACTGTGGCAGATAATTTATTGTAGATAAAATAATTAATTTTCACATAAATTTTAATTAAAAGTTAGATCTACAAAGTGGCGATTTACAATGCAAAAGAGCACTATAAAGGGAGAATGCCTGATCTGATAAATAGGTCATATCAGTGTGGATTCTGATATAAATTTGACGTAGACTGCGTGTCCACCACACTAGCCTCGGCGACTTTGGGAAGCACTTGTCTGGAACTCAGATTCATCAGGTATATCTCTGCTGAGACCCTGCGCTTCATATCGTACTTGTCATACCATCGCCCAGTACTTAATCGTTTGCAAACAATTACTGTACTCTCATTTCATGATGCTAATAATAAAGAAATTTATTTTAACAAACCCATACATCGTGCCATTTCTCGCACCTCTTATAAACGTTATCACGGAAAACACCTACGGCCGTGTAGAAGGCACAGCCTACCCCGACTTTTTTATTATAAGTGTATAACGCTTTTATAATTAACTTGTTCACCAACTTAACGGGATAATTGTTAGTTATTAATATTTTTCTTATCCTCTCAATATTCTTACGACTAAAAATACTATCTGTAAGGTAACTTACTCTTTTAATTACTGACAGGGCAACATTCTTCTGCATCTGATAAGGATGGGCTGAGATAAAATTCAATAAGGTATTTGAAGCGATCTCCTTTTTATACCATTCCGTTTTTATTTCATTATTTCTTCTATGTAATTTCATGTCTAGGAAATTAATAGTGTTATTATAACTGTCCTCTCTTTCAACTGTAAATCTAAGTTTGTTATGAAACGAATTAAAAATGGATTGGATAATGTCAATGTTTTAATCTACAGTGGCCAAAATAATGTCATCTACATATTTGTAAATAATTTTTTGGTTGTGTTTGAATGTAACATTCAAATCTAATTTTATTTATCATGTTACATTCTTTTCATATTTCTTTTCATTTTTTTTTTTAAACTACCCAAGTTACTATTTCATTTATTACAATTATTAATTTTATTACTAACTACCCAAGTATAACAAAGCTGAAAACATGAATTTTTTTTCAGCATATTGGTACAAAAAATCGGAAAATGATGAAATTGGGTTGGGTTTCCAAATTCCAACTTTTGACACAGCAAAGATGCTGGCGTTGGTGTGTACTTTTTTATTTTGTGTTTACAAATTTTACAACTTTAGTTTTGTGTGTTGTGTGAGACGCCATTATGAATGGTTGTGTTTTGTTTTGACTTTAACTTAAATTTTATTTTTTGTGTTGTGCGATTATTTTTGGGTTTGTAGAATTTTTATTTTTGTGTTTACGAATTAATAATAATAATAAAATCGATTTTTATTTATAGATGAACGCGAATTGGATTATTTAAAAAAATAAAAAATATTGTGTAAATAAAAAATAAAAAAAATATTGTGTTAATAAAATTTTAAAATAAAAAAAAAAAATATGTTTTTATTTAAGTAGCCATGTTTGATTGTTTGTATGTATGTATGTAAAAGCGAAATTTCCCCGCCAAATTTTATATTGTAAGCCCCGCCCATTTTTGTGCGACATAACCTCACTTTTTTTGTCATCATTTTCCGATTTTTGTGGCCAACTTTCATAGTAAATCTTAGAATAAGTCGGACATTATTTCGGAAAAAAGTCGGTGATGAAATCAGCAAAGTGTCAGAAAAATCCAAAATTTGTCGGATATAAAAATACTTGGGTATTCATACGTTCCCAAGTATAACAAAGCTGAAAACATGAATTTTTTTTCAGCATATTGGTACAAAAAATCGGAAAATGATGAAATTGGGTTGGGTTTCCAAATTCCAACTTTTAACACAGCAAAGATGCTGGCGTTAGTGTGTACTTTTTTATTTTGTGTTTACAAATTTTTACAACTTTAGTTTTGTGTGAGACGCCATTATGAATGGTTGTCTTTTATTTTTACGTTAACTTAAATTTTATTTTTTGTGTTGTGCGATTATTTTTGGGTTTGTAAAATTTTTATTTTTCTGTGTACGAATTATTAATAATAATAAAATCAATTTTTATTTATAGATGGGCGCGAATGGATTATTTTCTTCGTTTCGTTTTTTTTAATATTAATTAATTTAAAAAATTGTAAATAAAAAAAAAAATTATGTTAAATAAAATTTTAAAATAAAAAAAAAAATTTTTTTTATTTAAGTAGCCATGTTTGTATGTATGTATATAAAAGTGAAATTTCCCCGCCAAAATTTATATTATAAGCCCCGCCCATTTTTTTGTGCGACAACCTCACTTTTTTGTCATCATTTTCCGATTTTTGTGGCCAACTTTCATAGTAAATCTTAGAATAAGTTGGACATTATTTCGGAAAAAAGTCGGTGATGAAATCAGCAAAGTGTCAGAAAAATCCAAAAATTGTCGGATATAAAAATACTTGGGTTACTGTTTTCATTTATTACAATTATTTATTACATTCATTTTAAAATAATTTTTCTAGTACAAATATTTTATAATTTTTGCTTGGCATTCTCTTTTTTATTTTTAATCCTCTTTTTTTTTTTTTATTATCTCTAGTAAATGGAATATAATTTCTAAATCTATTTCTATTTTTGCTTAAAACAACTTAAAATCTTTTCTTAAAATAATTTTTCTTAATTTAATTACTTTTTAATCTTATGCTTTACTTATTTCAGCATTTACATTTTTCGCTATCCTTCTTTTTATTATTTTCTTTATTTTCATTATAATCCAAAGTATTACAAAAGTTTATCATTATTAATTCTATCAATGCTAAGTAGTCCTTTTTCTTCACCGTCTTTCGATGATCTAGAATCTGCAGCATTCTGCGCAATTATTATTTCTTTTTCTGGCTTAGCTTGTTCACTACCCATTTTAAAAAAAAAATATTTTACTTAATTAAGAAAAAATTCGATCGAACACCTTTACTAAATTTTCTATTTTCTACTTTAATTTATTATTTTATTTTAAAATCCTTTCCTTTTATTATTGTTATTATTATTTACTATTGGTATATTATTATCATTTATTTATATTATTATTTCATATTTTTATTATTTTTTCATTTTAACTAGCATTTTTAACTCATCATTTTAACTAACATTTCTAATTCGACCTAATTTGTTTTGCTTGGCGTGTAACGACCGTGCAGGTCAGACCATTGTGTATCACCCAGTTTGATCAATGATGTAATAATGTTGTGTGAAAGTGTGTGTGCACTACCGGTTGCGTTTCCCCTTTACTGGCCAAAATTGTGAATGAGTAGATCCCACGAAAAAAAAAAATTAAAAGAGAGATTGGACAGTCGAGTTTGGAATATCGCTTGGGTGAGACGAATGTAATGTCTACCACTGTCAAGCTAAATATAAATATAAAAATTAATTAATTACATATAATAATAAAATTGTATAAAGTAAATGTTTTAAATTATAAATAAAAAAATTAAATGGTTTAACCTGTTAGCTTATATATTGTAATTGTTGAAATTGAAAATAAGCTGGTTATAACTTAATAAAATAAAAAAAAACAAAAAAAAACGAATATATGTAAGAACAGAGTAATTATCTAAATAGTGTAATAATTAAAGTTGTACAAAATGAAATTTATCAGTTAATAAAACAAAAATTAAATTATAAAGTTATATAGTGCCCTGTTATGTTTTGTTTCGTATGAGCCAATGTGGTAATTCGAAGGATACGGAGCGGCAAATTGTACGATTAACAGTATTGACACAAACCTTGTAGGTGCGTCAATCAAAATAAAATACAACCAAATTAAAAGTCTCGGTTTAGTTAATTATATCGGTATTTTGTACAACGGACTAAAGTGCTGGCCTAAGTTAAACCGATCCGCACTGTTCGCCATACCAGAAGTGGCGGTTTCATAGCGCTTGATGAACTCTCGCACTATACCTGTTATTTGGCGGAATCAACGGGCGTTGGTGTTAATACCGACTTATCCTGTCAGCACATTTATCGATACCATTATTGGATTATCGCGGTACCGTGTCGTTCCGGTGATTGTTGGTATAGCCGATTATTAAAGATAACGAAGAAGTTTGGAGATTCATCATCTACGGACAGCGAAAATTTTGGGTACCAATCCGGTTATGACCAGACTAGCATCAAACACCAAGCAACTCAAACTATTTAGTTAAGTACTATCATTTGGTTTTTTTTCTTTATTATATTATTATATTTTATTTAAAATTGTAGAATTGTTGTTACGATATGGATGATTCTTCCAACATCCATTGCTTTAAATTGTGATTCTTGAGTTTTTTTTTTTGAATGATTTTTGTATCCTTAAGTGTAATTATATTTGTATTTTTGCTCCGCGCCGCGCAGATCAGCTTTGTGTAAGGCTAATTGGTTTATCTCGTATCCAATTTCCATTAGGTTGTTATTTACAGTTATGGCTGGCTAAAAGGGCGAGGATAGGTTAGTGATGCAGAGGCGGTCAACCGCGTGATATTTATTTGATCCAAAAATGCAAGTAATGTTTGATAAAACTAGTAGTTTCGGAAAATGAACCCCCCAACGACAAGCAAGTCCCATTGCAATGCGTATCCGAAACTATAAACATTACAGGCGTTGTCCATTGCGCTTCATTTTCTTTGCTGAATCCAGTAACTGCTGCCTACACCTATATTCTTCTAGCGAAATCTTCTTGGTTGCACTACATAGTTGATTCAGTTTTGTTGGTCTTCATATAATTCTCCGTGAAGTACTGCTTTTCGGAAGACATCTAATTCGGTCGCAAGATAAATGTTATATACTTTTTAATTATTTACATCAGAAATTCCGGTCCATTGCAAGATCGCCATGAAATAAAATAGGCTTTGATTTTAATTTTACAAAATATTTGTACTAAATAGAATAGAGTTATTTTATTGGATCAAGGTAGAAGAGAGACCTGTGCTTCATTTTTTTTGTTTTTTTTTTTTTTTTGTTTTTCTTTATTTTACAATCTATCTCATTGTCAGGACATTCAGTAAATTTTTTGTCTTTTTACATTGTCACGATCGGAGTATATTTATCCATTGATAAAATCTCACTTACAATACGATTAGTATAAAATAACCCATAAATTTAACTATTATTGGTTCGATTCATTAGTGATTTTAAAAATTAATGTCTAAAGGAATATCTAAAACCTATTTGGCAAATTAAAAATTTTGTGGCGTTTTAATCTTTCCATCGTTGTGGTAGTGAGAAGCTTGCTGGCCAGATCGTTTGGATGAATCTTCAATCTTGAGTGATACCTGGCACTGGAATCCCTAATTTCTTCCTGTATTGTTGGGACCTGTAGATCTCTGTGAATTATATCGTTTGATACGAACCATGGAGCATCTACTATGATCCTTAGAAATTTAGACTGGAACCGCTGAAGAATGTCCAAGTTCGAGTTGCTGGCCGTTCTGTACTTCATAATGCAATTTAATGCATCGAGCAAAGCACTTGTTTGGCCCTCGCCATTCATGGCTATTATAAAGCGATTACTCCGAAATTTTTGAATTAAATAATTAAAATCTAAACGTTCTCTGTATTTAACAAAAAAATTATACTCATAAATTCCGAAACTTGTTATGCAATGTGCTCAAACAGTCTGCTCTAGACACGAATATTAAAACAACATGCCTCTTTTCGCGATTTAATTCCAAAAGTATTGCAGTATGTAACTAAAATAAAAATTGAAATGTTTAATTTTAACATAAAATCGAAAAACAATTAATGGCAAGAATAAAAAAAATCATTTATTATTTCCATTTATTCAAAAAATTAATAAAAATATCACGAAACTCTATATAAATATCAGCATTTTTGTCTACACGTGACGTCAAATTGCGAAAAAAAGATAGCAACAGCATGCGCAATGTATACCTTTATTTTCTGTATATCTTGTAGTGTGTAATGTTATGTCCTAGGGTGGGGAAATTGTATAGAATTTTTTTGCTAAAATAGCAAGCCTGTTAAATCAGTCTATTTTGAGTCACGTGCACGAAATAAACCAATCAAAATAACATTACACTGATAATTTCCCTAGGGATGTTATACACTGATAACATCCCTAGGGAAATTATCAGTGTAATGTTATTTTGATTGGTATATTTTGTACAGGTGACTCGAAATTGACCGATTTAATAGGCTTGCTATTTTAGAAAAACATACTCTAGCTACTAGATGAAAAGAATTTATAGTTTTATCATAGACAATCATAATAGATCTCTCATTTGACTAAAAACAGAAAATAAAAACAAAAATTTTCCATTCAAATATTATCGGTGTATTGCATATACGTATTATATTTGCAACGCATTCTAAAATTATTGCCTTATAAAATACACAACACAACGATACATTGGAATTATCAGAAGTTTTTGTTTTTTTCCTTTAGTTACTATGAAATGAGAAATCTAGTATGAATGTCTATGGTTTTATTTTACAATAAATACTGTTTCAAAATGACACTTTCATAGAAAAATTTACAATCTAGCAGCCTTACTACTAGAATAAAATAAAATTGCAAAAAATTTTCTCGTCGAATACCCCTCGAGCATTGATAAATATCTCATAATTTTATTATATTTTCCTCAAGCACGTTGCTTTTAGGTAACAGCCCTCAGCCTACGGCTTCGGGCTGTTACCAAGCAACGTGCTTTCGAAAAATATAATAAAATTATTTCGGGAAATTATCAATGCTCTTGGGATATTACTGCTGAAAATACATTCATTCATTCATTTTAGTACTTTACAAGGAGACTTGATTTTTGATGTGAAAACATCTTTAGCGGCAGGAGTAAGTAAACAATTGTATAGAAATCGGGTTACGGAAACAAAAGTGCCGAACAAAAAATATTGCACGTATGTGTGAATATCGACAAGAACAAAAAATAAATAAAACGTAAAATCAATGCAAAATCTACGCATACACAAGCAATATACAAAAACATCCGGCATTTCAAAAACATCGTGAGCCGAATACAAAAAAAAATCTAAAAAAAACCGCCTACTTTAATTTATTTTGTTGTAAAAATAGCTGCTATATATGGCCACAGCAGCAAGTGTTTTTGAAAATGAAAATTACATGCGAGCAAAAGGACCACAAATTATGCTTGTAGTGTAAAAAAATTAAATGGAAATAGCGAGCTGTGAAAATTGCACCGTTGATTGATACATAAAAGAATAAAATAATTTTAAAATTGTTTAATCGGTATGCTTTTTTATTAGTATTGCTTATGCTGTTGGTGAGTTTGGCTATGGGGGGATTCGCGCTAGTGTCTGTCTTTCCAATTGCAATGAGTTTGCGGTCAACATTGCGCCCAAATAGAACCACTCTATTTGATTTATTTTAAACTGATCAGTGATAAAGCGATGCAATTTTGCTTTGTTCAGCGAGTTTGCCATGACCATTTAGTCCTCTCAGGATCTTGAACAAGGTTGCTGTGTATTGTGTATGAGTAATTGTATATTTTAACGCGTACATGGCAGGTTTAGGTGATTAACTTAACAGAACTGTACTTTGCTCATGCTCAATTAACGTTAGTAAACTTCGTCCTCCAAATCCAAAGTATAATATTTTATTGACTTTTTGAACCAAAAATGTAACTTAGTTTAAATACTGAGCGAACAACAGCCGTCTTTATGCAGGAGTTTCTCAGTCTAATCGAAATGGCTTGAAATGATTCAATAGATATTTAACATAAAAGTTTTCACATAAATCTTTTGCGAGTTGATGGTAAACTCGCTCGTTGTTTTTTTTTTTTATTATGTTTTCAGATTTATTTTTATATGCAGAAAATGGTGGAAGTCGAAGTGTGTACATATAGCTAAACTTTTTGTTATACGGCTTTTTTCAGTTTTTTTTAAATGATTACAATTGCATAGGAAATAATAGAAGATGAATGTACATATTATGTAATTCCTTTATTTTTCATTGTTTTTAGCTGTTATTACAATTGTTTGTTTAATTCAATTGGAATGTATCTGCTGTGTTAAAACAGGTTTAGGTGTATATCAAATTAAAACGTTATTGTTGTTATTTTTTTTGCTACTGAAAAAATATATGTACATGCTTACAAAATTAAAAATGTACAAAACATTATTAAATAAAAAAAGTTTATGAAAATTAAATTTTTTAGTTTTGCTAAATGCATTATTATGACTTTAATACAAAACGCGCGACTTCATTTTCCAAATAATACCTTCATTAAAAAGTACTAAATAAACTTATTAGATGACAAAACCGGTTAAGAATTTAACTTTATTTCATAATTAAAAATAAATTATGCAAAATATAATGCAAAAATAATTCAATGTTTTCGGCAGATTAATGGTGGAAGACATTATATATGACACTTTACAGTACTGCTATACAAGAAATTTCAGTTATAATTTTTGATACACTAATATTTTAATTCAGTTGTCTAATTTCCAGTAATCATTCATACACAAAAATAAAGTTGAATATAAAAACAGTATTACGTATTTCTACTGTCTTAATAGCACAATCAGGAAGGTACTAAAATACACCATCCATTTCGCTTTTTTATTTTCTCTGTATAAACTGAAATAAAATTTCCCCACCCTTGGACATAACACATAACATTGTGCAGATACAACCGATCATCGTGCGTTGCTGCACTTAGTGCACTATATGTACTAAAGAAAATCAACAAAAACATTTAATTTTCTTATATTTTGTTTTGGTTAATATTTTTTATTTTGATTTTATGCCATAGATACACACAAACATTATCGCGATAATCTACAATCACGATTTCAAATTAACTTTTCGTGATCCCGATCAACAAATTATGGCGACACACATAGACCCGATTATAGTCTAATTTTGTCAAACTTCATTCGGTATAGGTACATAAAAATGATATTCATCGCATCAAACTTAATCTTAATAAAACTATTCAACTATTCGCATTCAAAATGAATCAAAAACAAATAAATAAAATATTTTTAATATTTAAGCAAAATGAAGCTGAAATCGTCAATTTAAATAATCAAAGAATGTTACTTGAAAGCAGTGCCCGTTCAAGTAACAAATTAGCTTATTATTACATGGAGAAATATAGACGTACCGCAGGCAAAATAAAAATGGGCAATTAATGAGACAGGTATGTGCTTCGGCGAATAGTTGCATACCAAGAAATAGAAAAGTTTGGTGCCATGTAAGTATTATATTTAGTTATAATATAAAAATTTAATTAATTTGGTTTTAAATTTGATTTGTTTTTGAATGACTAACAAATTCTGATTGAAAATGTTTTATTTTAAAGATAACTTTTGGGAGTTTCTGGGAAGAGGAAGTTCCCACGTTTTCCGATAAATAATTTAAAGAGCGTATGCATCGAGTAAGCTTCGACTTCATATGCGATCACATCGGATGCTATATAAAAAAAACGATACCAATTGGAGGAAAGCTATACCTGTTCCCAAACGAATCGCTGTTGCATTGTATGCATTAGGTCCTTCCTCAGAATATACGTTACAATTGGGCATCTCTTTGGTATTGGCAGAACAACTGTAGGGCAGATTACTCTTCAAGTGTGTGAAGCAATTAATAAGCTTCAAAATAAATTTATAAACGGATATTCACCAACAGAGGAAAAAATAAAAGAGAACATTAGGGGGTTTAATGAAACGTGGGGATTCCCTCAATGTTACGCGGCGCTAGGTAGACACTTTTTTTTGTTCATTTAATCATGAATTACATAAACTTTTTTCTTTAAGACGGATGTCATATAGAGGTCAGCCCTTGCACCAAAGAGGCAACCGACTACCATCCACCGTTTTGTTCGCAGCTGTGGACTACAGGTAAATCCTTAATGTTCCTCAAAAATCATCTCAAATTAATCATTATGCTTACTTTAGATATCGTTTTATTTATATAAGAGTGGGATCACTCGGTCGGAATAATGATGCGTTTATTTACGGCAATTCAAAATTAAAAACAATTGATACAAGCGATTTAAAATTAAATTATAAATAACGTAGAGATACCAGTACTTCTAATTGGCGATTCCGCCTTCCCGTTGTCGCATCATCTAATCAATGAATACGGTCATTAGAGCTTGCTGCATTATTCATAACATATGTAATGAATCAAATGATAAATTGAACGACAGTTGGCTCAGTGTCGATGATGGTAAAGAGCAACCGAGTTCAATGAGTATCACAGACGAAAAAAGTACCAGTGCCACTAATTTAAGATTAACGTTAGCAGAATATATTCTAATTCTAACAAATAAAACAAATCCATAAATAATAAATTCATTTAAAAACTATATACATATATGTATATAAAGCTTTGTATTTCAAGTTGCTCACAACCTTAAAATTAATGCGAATAATATAATCTGTATAAATCCATTTTATATTGAATTACAGCGTCTTAAATCACTTGGTTATAATTACACAATTAATGATGATTTCAAATAAAAATACTGTTTATTTAAAAAACTATCAAATTGTGATTTTAAATATAAACTATATTTATTGATAATTTACAAATTTTTTACATATACAAATATAAAACGATGCACAAATTAACAAAAAACAAAGCTTAAATTATTTCTTATAGTGAATTTAATTTAATTTTAAAGTCAGAAGACCGGTTTCGGACATTCGTCCTTTGTCGATTCTGTATTACTAAAAACTTAATATTCAAAAATATTGCATTATCATTTCGTAAATTTTGTTAGTTTTGAAGTTAATTTTATCATTGAGCAAATTTTGATTATGGCAGTTTTTATAAATTTCAAACTCTTCATGTCCATCCATTTTATTGCCTTTAACCATTCTGTGTATAATTTGGAGATTATGGTTAATATTCGTTAATGAGTGATTTTCTGCTATTAAATATTGTGCATAATTCGATTTTATGTGTGTGTTGGTGTGTCTATTATCAAATTCATTGGTATGTTCGGCGAATCTTATTGAAAATGAACGTCCAGTCTGGCCAACATAAAATTTATCACAATCATTACAAATTAATTTGTATACCCCGCTGTCAAACTTAATTTGTTGTTTTGGTTTTAATTTATTTTGTAATTTGTTGATGGTTTTGTACGCGATATTGTAACCAAAGTGCATAATTCTTTGTAAAATGTTGCTATTCTTGTGGTCATATTCTTAAAATTAAATTTGTTATTACTGTTACTTATTTAGTATGAGAATTAATTTAAATTTTCTGTAATTTCTTCAGCCAACAATAGCGATTAGTCTTCTTCTATTTGATTTATTTTTTGCATTTCACCAAGCATATCTTGGTGAATAGTAACCATTTTTGTCTTCTGCCGCTTCTGCGGAATTCGTTTCAGTGGTCGAGGCCGACGATAAAGTGGATGGTGTATTGATCATTTCGGTGTCATTCGTGCAACTTGTGGAAGATGAATCTAAATATTCTACTTTATCATATTCATCATATTCTTGATCTGAAAAACAATATATGTACAAGAGTATAAGTTACACTCTTATAAATATTATTTATATTCAGAAACATGCCAGTGTTAAGACATTCAACACTCCCCTCAATTAATTAAAAATTATTTATGGGAAACCTGCCCAAAATTGAGTTGACTTTCTCAAACCAGTTCCAGGTGGATGTTGTATCGCCAGAAGGGCCAATAAGTTTTTTTTTCATTCCTGAAGAAAGTACACAAAAGTAAACAAGTACCTAATATCAAAAACGGGCTCATCTTTATGCCATATGTTTATTATTTAACATACATACCTATATCTTTGTGTCAAATTTTTAATTTTGTTAGAAATTTCTCTGGAATCACAAAACACGTCAAGTTCTTCCATTTTCTTTTTCATTGCTTTGTAAACATGTGAATTGCGTTTTGTTCGCCTCAGATCCGTAATTAAATGTTGCCAAATATCTATTAAAATCTTTACCGTTATATCGCACCAGCTAAATTTTTTTTTAATTCTGAAAATGTGGTAATTACATATATACAGTATATACGCAAATTATTGATTTAAATATATCTTACCGTTTTTGTTTTTCCACTATACCAAAATTCACATTGATTAGGCCTATCCACACGAGTATTTTTCACAACACGGTAACAACAGCATTCTGTATTCACACTGTTGTTACTCTTCTTTATGTATGTGTAAATTTACTTCAATTTTGGATTGCTTTGTTCGAGGCAATTATTTCATTTTGTGCGTTAAACAATAGAAAATCACGTGCCAATGCACATTCAATTTTTTTATTTATTTAACTTTATATTTGTATTAGTGTGTAACAACACGAGAATACCAGAAATTTCATAATGCAAAAGTGCATTACAAATCCCCACCACAAATTTAGGTTTGTAGGCAGGGAGGTAAAGAAACGAGGGTGAATACGGTTGTTAAAAATACTGGTGTGGAAAGGCTCATAGGTTATTATATTAAATTATATTTAAGTTTATTTTAATTTGTTTGTTTCTTTCATTTGCTAAGGTCGACTACATAGTACTTATAGCTGTATATGACCCTGCTAACTTTTTAAATAAACGGTTAGTCCAAACTTTTAGAAAGAAGTATGGATGTCCTGAGTGCAACTATTACTTTCACTGAGTCGCAGTTTGTGATACCTCCGAATTGCACAGATGTTATGGGCCTTATACAAAATACACAGTACCCGGGACCACCAACTTAATAAAGATGTTAATACTTCAAGATTTATATTGCGACTAATTATTTTTTAAAGATTTGATAACTGTTAATACGCGCACAAAATACAAAAAGTGACATTTATAAAATTACTAGCTGTACTCTGCGCGCGTTGCTACGCTACCAACTAAAATAAATTTGAAGGAAAGGCATTATACAAATATTCAATTCATTTTGAGTCATTTTATTGATTTTGTTCATTGACACCTGATAGCAACGTTGATAGTGGTTCGGGTAGTGGATGTAATTCTGGCAGTTTAACTTTTCCATTGGCGCAGCACATTCCTGGCGTTTCGTTCTTAAATTTGAGGGCGCTACAATACATGCAAATTTTATTCATTTTTCCAATCACGACACTTGGATGAAAACTGTAATCATTATTACTGTCATAATGGACGGCACCAAGATTAAAATCAGCGTACAGTGTTCGTCTTTATCGAGCGGTGCTTATTCGAACACTTTGCAGCCTTCTTTCCCGTTGTTCAGTTGTCTCAGACGAACGGGCCTGAGTAGTACGTATTAGATCAGTTTCTAACCTCACTTCTCGTTGTTCAGATGATTCAGACGAACAGCGGCATGTACTCGAAGATTTTCCATCCTTAATGCTCGTTGCTCGTCTGATTCTGAGGCTCGTAATGCTATTTTCTTCCGTGCTTGAGGTGTAGATCGGCCAATTGCTTGTCGCTTTGGAGGCATAATTGTACGGGAACGACGTGAAAAATGCGTTTGAATTTATTAGATGTCAATCAGCAATCCGAATCTCACAATGTATCCAATTCAATTGAACCGGCTGTTCACACACGGATGGAAATGTTAATATTGACGGTGATCACTAATTCGCTGAGGGGAATTTGAAGTGAAAAAAATCAGCATTCGAGAATTGTTGAAATCGATTTTAATTCCACTCACGATGATATCCAAAAAAAACTGCACAGCAAATGCGTTCGGAACGTCAATCAGCAGTCAGATCCTTCACATACACATTCGATGATCTTCGTAAATTCACTGTAGAGAATGAATAAAATCAGCTCACGGAAACTACGAAAATTCAATTCGATTGAATTATTTATCTAAATTATTAATTTAACTCACAATGAAATCACCCACAACTAGAAACCTCATCATTCGTTCGCTGTTTTCGTTTCAATTCAAATCAGCATGAACTGTCACGGCAATATATGAAATTCATTGGAATGACAGTGGTGCCATCTGTTTATTTATCTAAACTAATTTAACTCACAATGAGATGCACAAAACTATTCGAAAAACGGTCCCAAATACAAAAATACGCACAATATTGTCTGTTCAATGT
The DNA here is from genome assembly GCA_963556165.1 of Tipula helvola. Classification (NCBI taxonomy): domain Eukaryota; kingdom Metazoa; phylum Arthropoda; class Insecta; order Diptera; family Tipulidae; genus Tipula; species Tipula helvola. The sequence goes on along the minus strand of OY744481.1, from coordinate 198,330,002 downwards.
GAGCCGGACATGAATTTCACAATTTACATAAATTCTTATGTCACCCACAACTCGAAACGTCATCATTCGTTCGCTGTTTTCGTTTCAATTCGAATCAGCATGAACTGTCACGACAATATATGAAATTCATTGGAATGACAGTGGCGCCATCTGTCGAAAATTGGTCGTACCAACTCAGAAACCTTCGTGGGCTCATGCACAACAACTTTGCTAAAGATCATCACATGATCAAATGGGCTCCGGGAATTCTAGTCAAAAACATTTCAGCCAAAAAACAAAAGGCATTTCAGTCATAAAATTTCCCATACAAATATTATGACTAAAACTCCTTTTAAAAAGGAACTTCAGCCCAAAAAAAAAGGAATTTCGGTCAGAAAACAGTTTGACTGAAATGCCCTTTGTGTTTTTGGACTGAACAACCTTTCTGAAAGGTATTTTAGTCACAAATTTTTGGACTGAAATACCATTTGTTTCGTTGGTTTTTTTTTTGACTGAAATGCCTTCGAAGATCTATATGTTGGCTCCGAGGCCCCAGTCAAAGCAGTTCAGTCAAAAACAGAAAGGAATTTCAGTCAAAAATTAAAAGGCAACTCAGTCAAAATAATTTTAGACTGAAATGCCTTTTCAGAAGGCAGTTCAATCAAAAAACTAAAAAGGCATTCAAGTCAAACTTTTTTGACTGAAATTCCTTTTGCATTTGTGACTGAAATACATTTTGAAAAAGTAATTCAGTCAAACAATTAAAAAGGAATTCCAGGCAAAATTGTTCTCGGGGAATTCTAGTCAAAAACATTTCAGTCAAAAAACAAAAGGCATTTCAGCCATAAAATTTCCCATACAAATATTATGACTAAAACTCCTTTTAAAAAGGAACCTCAGTCCAAAAAAAAATGTATTTCGGTCAGAAAACAGTTTGACTGAAATGCCCTTTGTGTTTTTGGACTGAACGACCTCCTTGAAAATAACTTTAGTCACAAATTTTTGGACTGGAATACCTTTTGTATGGTAGGTTTTTTTGACTGAAATGCCTTCGCAGACCTATATGTTGGCTTCGCCGCCCCAGTCAAAAGCATTTCAATCCAAAACAGAAAGGAGTTTCAGTCAAAAATTAAAAGGCAACTCAGTCAAAATAGTTTAAGACATTTATGCATTTTATTAAAATTTAAATTAATTGGAAAATGCATTCAAGTCAAAGATTCTTTTACTAGAATTTTTTTTGGTTTTGTGACTGATCGTTCGATGTTGAAAGGCCGAATATCGAAATGCCGAACGCCGAAGGGCCAAATGGGTCGGAACGCCGAATGTCGAAAGGCCGAATGTCGAATGGCCGAATGTCGAAAAGCCGAATGGGTGGAATGGCCGAATGTGTCGAAAGGCCGAATAAGTCAAAAGGCCGAATGTCGAAAGGCCGAATTGAAGTCGGCCGAAATGTCGAAAGGCCGATGAAATTTTCCTTCACTTAATTGATTAAAATGAATATTTAAAACCATTGAATTTAGTTTTTAATGTAAAATAATTTAAATCAATTGAAAATACGTGCTAATAAATCCTGTGCATGTAGCATATTAATATGATCAACTTTTGTCGAAAAAAACAAATTTATTTTTTTTTTTTTTTTATTATAATTAATTAATGGGATCACTACATTTGCCTGGAAAAAAAAATCCAGAAAAAAAATTCCGAGAAAAAATCTAGAAATTACCAGAAAAACAATCCAGAAAAAATAGTTTGTATAAAATAAATGAACAAAATCAATTTTATTCCCATTTTAGGGGATCAGGGTATTTGCCTGCAAGACAAAATCTTGTTTTGCCGTTCAACCTTGTTTTTTTGAATTCTTACCTATAAAATTCTTACCGTATAAATTGTTTTCCGAAATAATTATTTTGATTATTTTATAGTGAAATAATGAATATTTAGTGAAATGGCTTTTCTGGGATTGATATAAAATATTTCATTTTAAAATCTTGCAATTGCAAAATCTTGCTTAACAAAATAGTGCAATTATTTTTCTCTTTAGTAGGTGTCATTAATAGATTCTATATAATCCGCTCCTAAGTGCGGCGGCACGCAATGCGACATGTTCGCTGATCCCGGCTACTACGTCCCCCGAAGCTCAAATCTAAAGCCCCTCGGAGGGCTAAGCGGGGGGGGCGCAGCGACCTCTTGTGTGCCCGTGAGAGTTACCGAAGCCGTTAGCCTCTACAAATCGAAGTTAAATTAGTCGATGCCATTTTATTTTAATTTAAAATCTATAAAAGATTAATAAAAACATTATTATGTATTTTGAAAATAAGATTTTGAGAAACAAAATTTTATCCAAAAAGTTTTTTGGTGACAAGATTTTGTAAAATAAGATTTTGGAGAAAAGATTTTAGAAATAGTCTTTTGTAAACAGTCTTTTGAAAAACAGTGATATGTGACCAACCCCATTTTTAGACTATCAGTAGAAGCGACAGGAGCGATACGATTACTTTGATCTGTGTCTGAAAGGTTGACGAAGCAATTTCTATTATCATAAATATTAAGAACTATACGGAGAACTCAAATTTGATAGACATTTTATAAATTTTAATTATAATTTGGTCCGCACTTTGATAATTGCGTTTCTGAATTTTAGTATTGGATTTTTGTTTTTCTGAGCTTTTTGTTTCTGGATTTTCAGTTTCTGTATTTTTTTCTAGATAAGGTTGCCAACCCTTAATTAATTTTTAATTATATGACAAAAAAAATGTAAGAAGATTTTAATATTTAAGGTGATTAAGTGATTAACAATTAAACATTTTTATATACAAATTTTGATAAAACTATAAATTTTGGTTTTCATAAAAATATAAATTTTGAATATTTTCATTCATAAAAAGATGAAATATTAAAATCAATTTCAATTTCAATTACAAACAACCTTTCAATATTCAGCCTTTCGACACAATCGACCTTTCGACATTCGGCCTAATCTCCCTTTCGGCATTCGGCCTTTCGACATTCGGCCTTTTGATACATTCGGCCTTTCGACACATTCAGCCTTTCGATCCTAACGGCTTCGGTAACTCTCACGGGCACGCGGGAGGTCGCTTTAGATCGGGATCAGCAAACATGTCGCACTGCGTGCCGCATGTAAAAGTCGATTATATAGAATCTATTAATGACACCTACTAAAAAGAAAAATAATTGCACTATTTTGTTATGCAAAATTTTGTAATTGCAATTAAATACGCCGCCCCGGTTGCACAATGGTTAGTGCTTGCTTAAGCTCCGGAGGTCCCGGGTTCGATTCCCGGCGGGTGATAAAAAAATCACGGCTGGCTAAGGGTAGGATCAATGAATTAATCATTCATTATCTGTTAAATAGAAAAATGATTACGAAACTTCAGAATGAAGCGGCCAAATCCCTCCATGGGATGTAGCGCCAGCGAAGAAGAAGAAGAAGAATTAAATACGTGGAATTGACCATGGATCCACGATCAATTGTCCATACGATCAATTGTCCGTACATTCAATTGTATCCACGATCAATTGTTCATACGATCAATTGTATCCACGATCAATTGTTCATACGATCAATTGTATGCACAATCAATACAACAATCAATTGCTTCCACGATCAATTGTGTCTACATCTACACTCAACTGTTCACGTTCAATTTTAACACGATCAATTGTTTACGATGCGACTAAAGGCGGATTCAGTGTTGCGTTCCTTCCTTCCTTCGTTCCTTCTTTCGTTTCGAATATTTTTGTTTGCGATATCATGGTTGATGAAAAAAATGCAGAACGATTTTGCTGCTATCTATAGGTAAATAATTTAAGTGACTGACATTATTCTCGATGGTTGAAATTTTTTCATGAATCGATTATGTTTGGTGATTGATTATTGGTGATTATATTAAGTTTTGTGCGTGTTATTAAATTTATAAAACTATCATATTAATTGTGATTATTTGTGATTTCTGTGTTGAATATTTTGTGATATAAATTAGTTTTTAATAAATTTTCAAATATTTCTGGAATATGGATGAACAAGACTTGGCATTACTTTCGTCAAATATGATGAACACAAGCGCCGCCATGATCATATACCATATTCTAAAAAAAAAATCTCGCGCAAAACGAAGTTGTAATGTCCGAGAAATACTTAGAGAAAGAAGGAGAATCGGGCATTACACTAATCTAATATCTGAAATGAGATTACACGATGTTGAGGGGTTCAAAAATTTTCACCGCATGACACCCCAACTGTTTGATGCTCTTTTGCATATAGTTGGACCGGCTATACAAAAGTACGAGGCGTTTACTACTAACCCTATTACTCCAGGCGAAAGGTTGTCATTAACCTTACGGTAAGAAGCAAGAAAAATTGACATCTTATTTGGTAAAAATGCATGATTTTTTATTTATTTATATTCCAGTTATTTGGCAAGCGGAGACAGCATGGTTTCTATCGGCCCATACGGTTATCGAATAGGCCAATCAACCACATCTGGCATCATCAGGGAAACGACAGCTGCTATTTGGGAAAAATTAAAAACGGATGTTTTTCCAAATTTGTGTTCTGCAACATGGCAAAATATTGCAGCCGAATTTAATTCATCTTTGAATTTTCCGAACTGTTTAGGTGCAATTGACGGAAAGCATGTCGTTGTTCAAGTAAATTAAACTAGTTGACAGAGATGTTTTATATATTATTCATGTCATTTTACTTTATTTTTCAGGCATTTGCTAATTCGAATAGTTCTTGCTACAATTACAAGCATTCGCACAGCATAGTGTTGATGGCAGTGTGTGATGCACAATACAAATTTATATTTGTGGACATTGGAGCATCTGGAAGAAATAATGATAGTGGGATATTTAGACGCAGTGAATTTGGGAAGCGTATAATAAAAAAATGCGAGTCGTTGCACATTCCAAATGATGCGGTATTGCCGGGCAGCACAATAATAGCACCATATTGCTTTGTTGGTGATGAAGCATTCCCATTGCTAACCAATATTATGCGCCCATATCCCGGACGAAGAACAACTATTTTATCACATGACAAAAATGTTTTTAATTATCGACTATCCAGAGCCAGAAGGGTCGTCGAAAATGCTTTCGGTATTCTGAGCTCAAAGTGGCGAATTTTCCGGAAACCAATTATTGCAAGCAGACCTACTGTGGTCAACATAATAAAATCAACAGTTTGCTTGCATAATTGGTTAAGAATGAAGACTAGTGATTCTTACCAGTATTTCGGTAATGATTTTGTGGATCATTACACGCAGAATGGCGATTTAGTGTTGGGCGAATGGAGAGGTGAAGCAAACATTGATGGGTTGCGGAATGTCGGACGTATGGGATCTAATAATCCAGCTGGCGACGCGGTTCTCATTAGAAATAAATTTGCCAGTTATTTCGCTAATGACAATGTCTTACCATGGCAAAACACACAAATGTTAAGCGAATGTTAAAATACATTTTAATTATTTTATTTTTAATAAATTTGTTTATTATTTAAAAATTATAAATTTACATTTTTTATGTATTTATTGTTCTTCTCTCGATTTATCGGCATAAAATTTGATTGTATTCATAATACCGATCTTGGTTTCTAATGAATATTTATTTGCCACCATCTTAAATTCTTCACCAGCTGAGAGAAAAAAAGGGTCAATATTCTTGCACTTACAGGGTGATTGAGGCGCCCGTTGTGAAATAATTTGATTGTGGCCTTTCATGGTGTCCAGAAGATCAGTTAAAACTGAATCTGGCTTGCTGGTTCTTCTTCTTTTAGGGGCCGGGCTTGGTGCTGCTGAAGCAAATGTAGTCTCTTCGTAATCGTTAATGCCCAGGCTATTTGCCGTATCATTAAATAGCTCCTGGAAAACGGTACCGCTTGAATTAGTGTCCGGTTCAGTATTTTGCTCCAAGTTTGACTCTGTTGGGCTATAAATAATAAAAAATACCGTCTTAAAACACTTGTAAATATATACGTCTAAAGATTGGTTACCTGTTATCTTGAAAATATTGTCGGAAAAAATCCATCTCCGTAACAATAAATAGATTTTTTTTATTCAAAATTTTGGGAGCGTCTCCACTGCGTCCTTCTTGAATTGACGAACTATAACGTTTTTTTAAATTTCTCCACTTAGCTTGAAGATCCTTACCTGAAAAAAAATGAAAGAAAAAATAGAATTCAGGTCATTAGATGAAATCCAATTGTTGAGCCAAATTGTCCCACACATTTTTTTTTGCCGCATTGTTTTTATATTGCCTGTGGCTCAAGTCATACAAAATCGGATGTCCCTTCATTAGCTCGATCAACTTTCGCTCGAAATTAAATTCTACAATAAAAATGAAATACAAAATTTTTAGATTAAATAAAATTTGTCAATTATTTACAAAAATTTATAGTTAAGTGAGGTTATGGTCAAGAAAACATAAACATAATATATGTGAACCAACCAACTTTGAAATAAATTTTACACATAAATATAAAATTCCACTTACCCATATTTGATGATATTATAATTTCCACGATATAATTTATTAAAAAGTTTAAATTTTAATATAACACTAGTAACACGAACCAAGCCAAGCGCACGTGATAATATGATTAATTGATTTGACATTAGATTTGAGAGCATTTTATTTTCGCCTCTTTCATTTAAATAGCATGCTATCTCTTTCTCGCCTACTTCGTTCCGTCCAAAAGATAAAGTTAAACCAACTTGATGAGAAAAATTCACAAGAAAAAAAACGTCATTTTCAACCAATGAAATTGCTTAAAAAAAATTTTGGTCGGAAGGAACGAAGGAAGGAACGCAACACTGAATCCGCCTTAATAAAATAAACCAAACAAAAGGTATTCCAGTCCAAAAATTTGTGATTAAAACACCTTTCAAGAGGGTTGTTTAGTCCAAATACACAAAGGGCATTTTAGTCAAACTGTTTTCTGACCGAAATACCTTTTTTCGATTGAAGTTCCATTATAAAAGAAGTTTTAATCATAATATTTGTATGGGAAGTTTTATGACTGAAATGCCTTTTGTTTTTTGACTGATTTGTTTTTGACTGAATTCCCCGAGAACAATTTTACCTGGAATTCCTTTTTAATTGTTTGACTGAATTACCTTTTCAAAATGTATTTCAGTCACAAATGCAAAAGGAATTCTAGTCAAAATAATTTTGACTTGAATGCCTTTTTAGTTTTTTGATTGAACTTCCTTCTGAAAAGGCATTTCAGTCTAAAATTATTTTGACTGAGTTGCCTTTTAATTTTTGACTGAAACTCCTTTCTGTTTTGGACTGAAATGCTTTTGACTGGGGCGCCGAAGTCAACATATAGGTCTGCAAAGGCATTTCAGTCAAAAAAACCAACCATACAAAAGGTATTCCAGTCCAAAATTTGTGACTAAAATTATTTTCAAGAAGGTCGTTCAGTCCAAAAACACAAAGGGCATTTCAGTCAAACTGTTTTCTGACCGAAATACCTTTTTTTTGGACTGAGGTTCCTTTTTAAAAGGAGTTTTAGTCATAATATTTGTATGGGAAATTTTATGACTGAAATGCCTTTCGTTTTTTGACTGAATGGTTTTTGACTGAATTCTCGGAGAACAATTTTGCCTGGAATTCCTTTTTAATTGTTTGACTGAATCACCTTCTCAAAAGGTATTTCAGTCATAAATGCGAAAGGAATTCTAGTCAAAATAATTTTGACTTGAATGCCTTTTTAGTTTTTTGATTGAACTTCCTTCTGAAAAGGAATTTCAGTCTAAAACTATTTTGACCGAATTGCCTTTTAATTTTTGACTGAAATTCCTTTCTGTTTTTGACTGAAATGTTTTTGACTGAAATTCCCGGAGCCGATCAAATGCATAGTTTACGATTCCATAAAGGACATACAGACAAACATTCATTTTTATAGATATAGTTATCCCATTATCCCATTTACATTTTCACTGTCTCTTTTTTGCATTTCATGTTTATTGTGTTTCTACAAGTAGCTTAGACCATATAACATATAGACTGATAATCGTTTGATATTTACACATTTTGTTGTTGTAATGCGTATCGCGAGTGATATTAGCGGTCAAGTGGAGTCGTGAGGCCAATTGAGGAAACACACAACAAATTTAGATGAATTAAATTATCGACAAATAAAAAACAAGCAACTTTAGACCATTTAAGACGATCAACGATTTTAGGCGTCAGCCATTTTTTTTTTTCAATTATGATATTTCAATATCCTTTTTGGAATTTGGTTTTGTGTTCGTTAAATAATATTAATTTTTTTGTGTTTTGTTAGTGTGTGTTTAAATTTTTAAATAATATACATAATATAGAAACGACTTTTAATTTTCTTTGGACGATATTTTATTACTAAAATAATTAATTTTTTATTAAATTTATATGTACATATATACAAGTTAATTTTTAAATTACCTTGAAAATACGCTAATGGTATTTTTAGATCCTTTATAGTTAAAAGGTATAATTTAGTACCTCAATTGGCCGCGATGGTAGACTTTACCGTTAGTGTAACTCGCGATACAACCGTGAAGTTATCGCTAGCAGTCCATAGTTATATGGTCTAAGACAAGTAGATTCAAGTTATGAAATGTGATCAAGTTATGAATCGTGAAAATCCTGTTTCACCAAGGTCGCGTAGTGACAGATCGAGAAAATTAACCAGATAATGTAGAATATGCGATTATCTACTTTGTGTGTAGTATTAGTCTCTCTCGCGAAAAATTTAAAAAAACTGTGAAATGGTGTTGAATGAAAATATGCTAAATATTAATTAATATTTTTTTTTGCCCAATATTATAATTAAATATTAGAGTTTACTGTAAACGGAATGGAAAATCAATTTTGGCCGTATTTAAAAAGTTATTCAATACGAAACGCAAAATGGTCAAAAAAAAAATTGTTTTCATAATCTTTTTACGGTTTGTATGGAAATACATATTTTTGTTTGTTATCCTATAACACATACATAGGTATACCATTTTACTAAAACGGCCTTTAATACATACTGGTAGGCATTGATACTATGTTTCTTGCATTTCGCAAACAAACTCAATATTTATTCACTCCAAATATTTATAAGAGCGAACGTCCCTTCATCACAAAACTGTTTTTTTTTGGGAATTGGCTCGTCATTTATTTTATTTTTATCAAAAATTTTAATTGTGTATAACAGTCAAAACACTATTTTTATTTTTTTTTTATTTTCAGTATTTCGATCGAAGCGACACACTCTAATTTTCCGATAAGTAGAAGTATGTGCCAATTAACTATGGTTTTTAGGACAATTAATTATAGTACTAAAATGTTCTAAAATTGATCGAATTATGCTCGTATTTTTCATATTGCTCCAATTAATTATCGAGTCAATGCAAAGCTGAATATTACTGAAGAATAACAATAAGAAACTGAGTAGATGTTAAATTGAAAAACTAAAAATTTGAAAACCAAATATTTATAGTCTACAGAAATCTGACGGGGTGCGTTCACGGATTCTACATTGTTACGATATTGTAACAATGATAGCCAGAAAGGTAGCATTTGCCCTGCAGCCCTGCCGGTAGAAATGCAAGTGAACTACATGACCGTCGTTTTTGACACGAAGAATTTTTTTTTTTTTAGTGGAATTTATTTCTCGTGCGGAGTTGCTAGACTCCCATTTGCCAAGGATATAATCACACGCAGAAATATTGCAAACGAGAGCCTAGATGTGTGAAATGTTCGGGAAAACATCTCGCACAAGATTGTAGGTTCACACAAAAGCTACGCCTCCAAAATGTGTAAACTGTAACGGAGAGCATCCCGCTAATTATAGAGGATGTGGAGTAGCCAGGGAACTTCAAAATCTAAGAAATAAAAAACAACAAGGCCCGCTAAACCGTGGGATGTTCAATAATAAGACAATATCTAAAAATCCAGTGGTAGAACTACCACTAACAAGTGCAATAGCAGGCCGAAAAACATACTCCCAGATTGTACAACAGCGGGAAGTAGTAAGTAATAAGGAAGACGGTCAAAGTCAAATTCTTGAAAAAAATTTAAAGAATATAGAAGCATTAAACTTAAGGCTGCTAAAACAAGAAAGAAGCCTGAACGCTTTAAATAAGCGGTTAAATAAGCAAGAAACATTGAATGGAATCACTTCTATGATGTACTAATCTATGAAGATGAATAATACATTCAGAATCGCCAATTGGATTGCAAATGGGCTGTTGCAACAAATTCCAGAGTTAGAAATTTTCCTAAATATAGAAAAGATAGATATATGCCTAATTTCAGAATCTCATTTGACAAAAGATTCATTCGTTAGAATTCGAGGATACCAGTGCTACCACGCCATCCACCCGTCAGGAAAAGCGAGAGGAGGTTCAACCATATTTGTGAAGGAAAACATCAAACATTACGAAGGAGTAAAAATTGAAAAATAAATTATGCAAGTAGTCACTATTAATGTTCAATTGAATAATCAAAAGGTAATTAACATATCTTCAATATATTGCCCTCCGCGTTATAATCTAAATAAAGGAAACTATGTTACGTTACTCAAATCGCTCGGTTTTAACTTCATAATCGGAGGCGATTTTAACGCTACAAATACATATTCAAGGCTAACAACCCATAAGGGTAAGGAGCTGTTTGCAGCTGGTCGGGCACTTAACTGCGAGTTCCTGTCTGAAGGTAAACCAACATATTGACCAGCGAATACAAATAAGATGCCAGATATGATAGATTTCTTTGTAACAAAAGGGATATCTGTAAACTACGTATTACTCGAAAACAGTGAAGGAATTTCATCTGACCACACACCTGTCATTATGACACTCAGTGATACCATTATCAAAAAAGAAAATTTACCTAGGTTAACAAATAATAAAACAAACTGGGATCTCTTCCGGAAAATAGTCGAAGACAATACTGAACTACAAGTGCCAATTAAAACTCCGGCAGAACTTGAGGTTCAATTGGAGCTGCTGAACAACAGTATTCTGCAAGCAGCGTGGCGGAGTACTCCTCCTACTTGTAATCAAACGGAAAGTCACATCAACTATCCAGTAGAAGTGAGAGATCTGGTTAGAGAAAAACGGAAAGCTCGAAAAATCTGACAGAGGATTCGAGCACCACAAAGCAAATCACGACTTAATTATTTAAGCAACAAATTAAAAATGCTGATCAAATAAGTCAAGAACAAATCTTTTAATGAATACCTGGCTTTGAAAAGCAACTAAAGGTCTTAAAAGGCCTAAAGTACAAATAGCTCCTATCAAGAATGACGATGGAACTTGGGCTAGAAGTGCCAAAGAAAAAGCTGCATTGTTTGCAGACTATCTTGAAAACACATTTCAACCGCTTCAAAGGCAAACAGCTGATGAAAATATAATTTCAGTAAATAAAGTGGATAACTTAAACCTAAGACCTTTAGCACTACAAGAGATAAAAGATGAAATTAAAAACAACTTAAGGTCAAAAAAATCCCCTGGTTATGACCTAATCACTGGACTTATAGTTAAAACTCTCTCAGAAAAAGGAGTACGAAAATTACTGCAAGTAATCAATGCAGCGTTCAGATTAAAATACGGTCCATACCAGTGGAAAGTGGCAGAGGTGATAATGATTATAAAACCTAACAAGCCGCCAAACAAGAAAACATCGTACAGGCCGATTTCCCTACTTCCCATAATTTCAAAATTATTTGAAAAGTTACTACTCAAGAGGTTAAAATCAGTAATAGAAGAAAGAAAACTAATTCCTCCTCACCAATTTGGATTTATAGAGAGACACTCTACCATAGATCAAGTGCATAGAATCACAGATCTAATTGAAGATGCTCTGGAAAATAAAAAACTATGCTCAAGTGTGTTCTTGGACGTATCTCAAGCCTTTGACAAAGTATGGCACCGATGCCTGGAATATAAAGTACACAGAGATCTGCCGAAGCAGTTTTACCTGATTTTAAAGTCATATCTAGCTGATCGACACTTTCGTGTAAAACATGAAGAGGAATACTCCGAATTAAAGAAAATATCGGCTAGAGTTCCACAAGGGAGTGTTCTGGGGCCGATACTCTTTATACTTTATACGCGAGACGTGCCAAGCACAAAAGGAACAAATATTGCAACATTTGCCGATGATACTGCAATCTTGGCAACTGGAAACAACATAGAGGAGTCAACCAGCAAATTACAAAACGCTGCTAATTCATTGAGTAATTGGACGAAGAAATGGCGCCTTCAACTCAACGAAACTAAATCTGTCCATATAAACTTTACCAACAAAAATGTTAATTGGTTACCTGCTCGACTGAATTCGCAACCTATTCCACATGCAAACACGGCAAAATATTTAGGAATGACCCATGATGCTAAACTCAAGTGGAAAGAGCATGTTAAAAAGAAAAAAGAAGAGTTAAACATCAAATATAGAAAAATGTATTGGCTCATCGGAAGGAACTCTGAGCTAACATTACATAATAAACTGCTATCAGCAGATATTGAAACCTGTATGGACGTACGGTATACAGCTATGGAATGATCAGCCTCAGGAATGATAACCTTAATAAGGATCTAAAAATGGAGTACGTCGATGAAGAAATTAAGAAATATGCTAGGAAACACATACAGCGCCTCCAGTCAACATGAAAATGCGGATTTGCGTCGTATGCTGAACAACCAAAATCCAGTAAGACGGCTTCGAAGAACGATGCCCTTAGAACTGAGACAGATAAATTAATGAAGTATCCAACCTGGAGCTAACCGATGGGTTATACTCCTCAAACAGTTAACATCATTTAATATGGATAAATTACTAGATGAAATTGTATTCAGTTGTAATATTTGTTAAATAAAAAAAATAAAATTAAAAAAAACAAAAAAAAAAAGTGGAATTTATTTGATACAAATTTAATTTTAATGTACAATTTTTTTAAATGAATGCTGCCTTATTTTATCACAAATTAATTCATTTTTATCTTCCATTTTGACACTTATCATCACACAAATCTTATTTTCTGTCAACAAATTAAAAAAATTGATTGTAAAATATAAAAAGTATACAAATTGTACTAGATTTGTTTTCTTTTACATAATATAGCATACTGATTCGCAGCAAAATTAGAAATAGAGACAACTTATAGAATTCTGCGAGACAATCAGAATCAAAATATTTCATTCCATATAAACTAGTGTTTTCTAATTTCGATGCTTGCAGAATTCTACACATCTGTTTCCAGCATTAAGCATTTCTAAATTTTACGTTATTTTATGGAAAACAATAATTTAATTTAGTGATCGAGTTACTGAAGTGTTAGCGAAAAATGTAACCAAAAAAATGAGACACGCATATCAGGCGTAATTTTGGTTGTTCAAGATCAAGGAGAAAATAAGTTTTTACAGTAAAAAATGTGATATTTTTCAAAACGTATTTTGCATTTATTGGTACTTTGCCCATAAACCATCACCGGACCCTCCATGAAATGCTACGACTGGCATTACGTAATTAGGGTTTAATCATTCTCTTGGTGAACGCCAAACTCTGATGCATACCAATCAAACAGGGATTCATCCGGAAAAACGACATTACACCAGCCCGCCTGCTCTGAGTCCAGTTTCTGTACTGCAATGCATAATTTTTTCGTTACCGACGATGATTGTCAGTCAGATACGGAACTCTAACAGATCGACGTGATTTTTATGGATAAGATTTCAACCGATTTATAATCTGTTTTGATATCTGGTTTTGTACAGATACATTAATTCTAATTTTTTGAGCACTGATTGTCCCATTGCGTAATTTATCTTGGTTGACCAGATCGTTCGTGCCGATTTACACTGCGAGTTTCTAAATATCTATACCAAGTCTGGCTCACAACAGACACAATAAGATCACAGATTCGCCCAATTTCACGATAAGCTACACCTGGTTCAACTAAAGCCACATTTTTTGTAGCGCGAACGAGTGATTGTTCTTTTCGATTCATTTCGCTTGAATCTTCACATAACTAAATTAAAAATAGTAGTAGTAAAATTTAATATACTTAAAATTTTATCATAGAAAGCTTAGTTTATAAGATAAAAAATGTACTTGTTAATGTTCACATGCTTTTTGATACGTTTTCTCTGAAACTTCAATAACTCGACAAGAAGTCATCGTACATAGAAATATCTATAGTATATTTTCAAGATTTCTAAATTCCCTATAAAATGGCTAATTTGGATTTGGGAATGCAAGTTCGTTTACAAGTAGCATATTTTTGTTATTTTGCACAAAATAAAATTAGATTCCAGTATCGAAAACAAGACAAAATTTCCTTCAATTAGAAACAAATGTTTTTTTTTAGAAAGGTGTTATTTCACCAAGATACAAGCGTTCAAATCTGGGTATTTTTTCGAAGAAAATTTCTGTTCCGTTTTTTTATTTTCCCGCAATGTATTTTAGATTTATTTTTTTACCAAAGCACGAACCAGGAATTACTTTTTTAATTGTTGATTTTTGTTTGAAATGCCTTCATCTCAGTCGTTTCTCGGATAAGAAATCAATATTTTTACATAGAGGTGAATAAAAATCGGAATCGATTTATCTAACTCCAAAAAAATATTGGATATTACTTAATTCATATTTAGAATTATTTATATGCAATTGTTCGTGTAAAGTTATTAAATCAATACAGTTTTATAGGGAAAAATCTAATAATTTTAACTTTTACTATTTCCATCTTTTGCTAAAATTTTGCTCTAATAAAATCCACAAACATAGAAATATGAACGTTCCGCCATCTATCGCTAATAAATAAATATACTTAAATAAATAGAATTGGATTCGAATATTCGATTGTAACAGTTTATAAAAATTACTGACAGATCTCTCTACAAATTTAAACACATTCCACTTAAAACGTGGAATCTAATCCTAGCTAATACTCAAACCAGAATAAAATTAAATAAATGCGGTTATATTCACCACAAATAATTTAATAAGAATCCAATTTCTTGGACAACATTATTTTTTGTTTTCATTTATTTTATAATTATCTCCTTAAAATCTATAAATCTCCTATAAATTTAAGAATATTATTTGTTTTAACAAAGTTTAAAATACATAATTCAATATTAATAATATTATTTCAATATTTAAAACCGTTTTGATCACATTTGAAAAGTATTATAAAAAGGCTTGCAATAAACCGGCACACAAAAAATTAATATTTGAGATATCAAAAAATAATAAAACGGCACAAATTAATGAGCAACAAACAAAAATTTCTTGGCATCACAATAATAATTTGGCAAAATTTATAATTTTTTGGCACTATTGGAAGGGTACACAAAAAATTATTTTTTGGCATCGAAATAAACATTTTGGGCGACAAAAATAATTAACTGGCAAGAAATTTGTAAATAAATAAATTAAAAATTAAAAAATTAAAATTAGTTTTAAAATATTCTGGAAAATGGAGATCCCTAATTTAACTTAGAATTGTAGAGGCTAACGGCTTCGGTAACTCTCAAGGGCACGCGGGAGGTCACTTCGCTCCCCCCCGCTTAGCCCTCCGAGGGGCTTTAGATTTAAACTTCGAGGGACGTAGGAGCCGGGATACACAAACATGTCGCACTGCGTGCCGCACGTAGGAGCGGATTATATAGAATCTATTAATGACACTGCAATATTTTATATCGATCCCCCATCAAATATTAAATAATTTGTATCGATTAAATTTAATTTTTTGTCACGATTTTTTTTTTTCTTCTAAAAATTATTTTTTTCTGTTCCAAAATATTATATTTGTCGCCAATTTATTAATTTTGATGCCAATGTTTGTCGCCATATAGTATTTAATAATGTCCTTCAAAAATATTTGTTTGTTTTCTCATATGTGGTTCCAAAATATTATTTGTGATGCCAATTTATTATTTTTGATGCTAATGTTTGTTGCCAAAAAAATTTTCTTGTACGCCCGTTTAAATTATCCCTTATAAAAACTACTGAATAAAAATTATGTGAGACACGAATGGATTCGTAATTTGTATATAGTTCTCTAATTTGGGTACGCTGCGTTGTTCGACAAAAATAGCTAATAGGTCATTATACCAATACTTGTAAAATAGCAATTATTAAGTTATTTTGAAATGGGACAATTTAAACGGGCATACAAGAAAAATTTTTTGGCGATAAACATTACCATCAAAAATAATAAATTGGCATCACAAATAATATTTTGGCACCACATATGAAAAAACAAACAAATATTTTTGAAGGACATTATTAAATACTGTGGCGACAAACATTGACATCAAAATTAATAAATTGGCAATAAATATAATATTTTGGAACAGAAAAAAATAATTTTTAGAGTAAAAAAAAAAAAAAATCGAGACAAAAAATTAAATTTAATCGAGACAAATTATTTAATATTTGATGGGGGATCCATATAAAATATTATTGTTTGCCTATCCTGGCTCCTACGTCCCTCGAAGTTTAAATCTAAGGCCCCTCGGAGGGCTAAGCGGGGGGGAGCGAAGCGACCTCCTGCGTGCCCGTGAGAGTTACCGAAGCCGATAGCCTCTACAATTCTAAGTTAAATTAGGAATCTCCATTTTCCAGAATATTTTAAAACTAATTTTAATTTTTTTAATTTTTAATTTATTTATTTATAACTTTGTTGCCAGTTAATTATTTTTGTCGCCCAAAATGTTTATTTCGATGCCAAAAAATAATTTTTGTGTACCCTTCCAATAGTGCCAAAAAATTATAAATGTTGCCAAATTATTATTATGATGCCAAGAAATTTTTGTTTGTTGCTCATTAATTTGTGCCGTTTTATTATTTTTTTGTATCTCAAATATTAATTTTTTGTGTGCCGGTTTATTGCCAGCCTTTTGAAATATCTATATAACTTGTGATCAAATACATTTATCTACGATATTTTAGGCCTTTAAGTTAAAATTTCATTCAGAAGGTTCTAATTTTTTTTTACAATGCTCCAGTTACCTGAATGGTGAACATAATATGCAGCGTGTAAAATATGTACCGGGACGGTCGAATATTTTGAATGGTACGCACCGCACATCGAAAAACAAAATGATACGTAATTTTAACAAATTTTTTATTGGTTTTGAGCTCTTTATTTAAAAAATTATTTTACAGCTTTAGCTTTCAAAACCAATTCAGATTCATTCTCAAAAGCAAAATGAATTATTTTTAGAATGAATCCGAATTGGATTCGAAAGCTAAAGCTATAAAATAATTTTTTAAATAAAAAGCTCAAAACCAATAAAAAATTTGTTAAAATTATTTAAATATTGGCTCAATAAACATATAATACGTGTTTAATATTTTTGAAAAAGCTATTCAATTACACTAAACTCGACCCCCACTCCCACCCCCTGTGGGGTTCAACTTTGATATCTTAAATGGAAACCCCCATTTTTTATTACAGATTCGGATTCTCCGTCAAAAAATACGTAAATAATTTTGTTTGAAATATTTTTTTGTTTTCAGTGCAAATGGGGCTGTAATTGCTATTCGAAAAGAAAAACAAATTTGCAATGTGCACAAATTTTTTGCATGTTTTTATGTTTCTCATTAATATGATTATAACAAAGAGCATCCACTGTGTTGTCCTCACCCCTATCCTTGCTCATAATTAGGAAATTACGATTTCTGCCGCCGAGAATTACCTCTCTACGCTTCTTCGAGGAATTTCAAGTAAATCTTTATAAACGCGCTGCAAATGTGGCCCCGAAGTCCGCTTAATTCAAACATTTTCATCTCCTTACCAACTGCGGTTACAAGATTTAAATCGATTGAAATACTATCAGATGTTGTAGATTGTAGTTATTCTTTCTTCAATTCGAATTATCAATGCATTTGTTATATCGTGACCTAACGGATTGTTTTGATTTTGCAGCTTATTTAACCTCTCGGCAAAGAGCTTCAATGGTTACTTTGATGGGACGCAGAATTGAAAGTAAAGTTGACGCTTGCTGAACCGCAGAATCGGTTACTATCATTTTCGATTTAGGTCCGATTGTATGAACCGGGATAGATGTTTAATCGTCTAAAATTAATCGATGATTTTTTTTTACCATCTGTTTATCATCCCTTTTTGGTGACTGATTCAGACAGTAAAATACTTTTTTTTTTGTTTTCCTTTTGACGTTTTAAATATGTACACATGCTACCAAATTTTATAAAGTAGGATATCATATAATAAAAGTAAATAATAAAAGTATAATTTAATAAAAGTAAAATAAACACAAATAGAATCAACAAGATTGGTTTTTAAAATCGATACCTTCGTGGAAATCCCTCGTTAGTCGTTAGAATACAATTTTAGAGGTTTATTACAATCACTATAAACTTTTGGACGTCGGACATCGAACCCAAAATCCAAATCTCTTCTTTCTGAAATATCGGAGCTTAACGAAGATGACTCTTCCATCCTAATTTATTTACATAATTAAATCACACACTATCTTTGTCACACACTATCAATGATTAGATTAATTAATATCAACAACAAAAAAAACATCATAGAAAAAGTATTGTCATACTAAAAACTGCTATAAACTCATTTCGAGCTATTTCATCTGGATCAATTAATTCGACATCACTAAGTTGTCCGAACTGTCGTCTGCTACTTCACTTAGAATTTAATCCGAATGTTGATCCGAATGACTCCAGCCGTTGCTTATTATTTAGTACTTCATTTGAAATCCACATTAGTAAATAATTAGCATGCACCTAAAAATAAAGACATTAATAAAAATATTTCTTAAACATTTATGCGAAAACACCGTTTAGTCTAGAAATCGCAAACATACCATTAAAAGAATTGATAATACTTATCACTTTCTCTGTTATTGCACTTGCCTGTTTATAAATGCATTATCGTATCTTTTCATTCAAGATTCAGTCTGCTGTTCGTAATAATATGTAAGTGCATAAATAAAACAAATAATTATGTCCGAGACTTTTATCATTTTGTTTTCAATTTCTCTTTCAATAAATAAAAATGCAATTGAAAACGTTTATTTTGTCTTATGTAGATTCATACTACATGACACTACTTGTTTACATATATACGTACAAAGTCATTCGCACAACCGCAATTTCGAACATTATTTGTATATGTAGGCCATTAAGTTGTTTATTAATTCCTTTTGTGTGCAAAGATTTGAGCCAGACACAAGTGGGTAGGACAGATTAAATGAGATAAAAATACAGTCGTTTGTTGTGTTTTGTCAATTTAATTATTCTGTACGTTGGGTGGGGGCTTAAGTTAGCTGTTATATAGGTCATTACTGGAAAACGCGGATTTTATTTTATTCTGATTTATCTTTTTTCAGACCGACATATTTTTGTTTTCTTTTGTGATAATTTTTTGAACAAATTTATTCAAACAATCATCCAATGTTTTTACTTCTTCTTTTTTTTTACTTACCGTTTTGATTTATATCGCGTGTATAAAAACATATCAACGAACTTAAAGAGGCCCGCTACTTTTAAGGGTTCCAATCGTTTTGTGATATTTCTTTGTCAAATAAAACTTACTACAGCGCAGCACCTGCTGGTCGTGCCCAGATCAAGACTAGCAAACGTTAATATTTAGGAAGTTTTGTTCGGCATCATACAAATAGCTAAAAAGAAATTGTATTTTCAATTTTTTTCCAGTTTTAGGTTAACGATTATAAAAGTCGAACCTTGAAACTGAATACTGCAATCCAGCTTTCTGTTAATATATTCATCATGGCGTTCCACGGGCCATTTATTTTAATGTGGGTTCATATGTGGCCCCAGCCGCTTTATTGCAAATTGTCTACCCGTTATAGTTGCCAAATTTCGTCTGTGATAGGATATTGATTCTGTTCAGGAAAGAATTTTGTAAGCTTAATACAAACTCCATTTCTCACACAATACAGTATATAGTTGAGATTAGTAAAGAAAGCAGCACTGACTACTCGATAATTGGTTCCACATGCTAACGCAAATAGCGTTACTCACAAAACACAAGATGATTGTCTGTTGATAGCTCCACTAATTTATTAAAGGCTACATAGTTGCAACTACCTTAAATGTTTCTTTATAGGAGATTCGGCTCCTTTTAAAATCGACAAAGGACGCTAATGTAATATTTTCTAATATTATTTATGACCTTGAATTTATTTTTTTCAAGTTTCCAGCGAGTGCGGTTCTAAAGATGTTCCGTTTTCTCTGCCGGTGATTGTATTAGGGTAAAGTCGTATAAGATGAAAAATCGAAAACTTATTAATTGTCAAAAAGGAATTCTCGCAGTTGCACTGCCATACAATCCATTCAATAATTAAATTACTCATTTATGTAGTATATGTAAGAGTACAAACTGCAAAGTATTGAAGTTCGTGGCTTACAGACAATTGACAAAATCAAAAATAATCAAAAACAACGATAAGTGGTTAACCGTTGTATTATTTGTTATCTTTCACTTTTGTTTTCTTTCTGTTGCTTTTATCTAATCGCCTATTCATGTTTATATGTGTCGAATAGACGTGTTTCTAATCTAATACCAAATTAATTGTTTGTTGTTATCCGTGATATAATGGACCTTGAGCTTGGAAAATTATTTTCAATTTCAATTACACTCTTATTGTGCAATAAATGCTTGGTTTAAAGATACAT
This sequence comes from Tipula helvola, assembly GCA_963556165.1. Lineage (NCBI taxonomy): Eukaryota > Metazoa > Arthropoda > Insecta > Diptera > Tipulidae > Tipula > Tipula helvola. The sequence goes on along the minus strand of OY744481.1, from coordinate 198,309,344 downwards.
AAGGTCCATTTTTAATTATTTGAATATTTTTAAGACTCAAGAGTGAATGGAAAGTCGATTAATCCGTTACTAGTAGTAACAAGGAAGACGGCCAAATCTTAATTTTTAAAAAAATTCTAAAGAATATAGAAGCCATAAACTAAAGGCTACTAAAATAAGCAAGAAGCCTGGATGCTTTAAATAAGCGGTTAAATAAGCAAGAAGCAGTGAATGGAATCACTTCTACGATGTACTAATCGATGAAGATGAATAACACATTTAGAATCGCCAATTGGAATGCAAATGGGCTGTTGAAAAAATTCCAGAGTTAGAAATTTTCCTAAATATAGAAAAGATAGATATATGCCTAATTTCAGAATCTCATTTGACAAAAGATTCATTGGGAGAATTCAATGATACCAGTGCTATCCATCCATCAGGAAAAGCGAGAGGAGGTTCAACTATATTTGTGAAGAAAAACAGGAAACATTACGATGGAGTAAAAATTGAAGAAGAAATTATACAATTAGCCACCGTTAATGTTCCATTAAATAATCAAAAGGCAATCAACATATCTTCAATATATTGCCCTCCCGGTATAATCTGAATAAAGAAAACTATGTTACGTTACTCAAATCACTCGGTTTTAACTTCATAATCGGAGGCGATTTTAACCCATAAGGGTAATTAGCTATTTGCAGCTGGTCGGGCTTTAAACTGCGAGTGCCTGTCTGGAGGTAACCCAACATATTGGTCAGGATATCTGTAAACTACGTATTACTCGAAACAGTGAAGGAATTTCGTCTGACCACACGCCTGTCATTATGACACTCAGTGATACCATTATCAAAAAAGAAAATTTGCCAAGGGATAACAATAATAAAACAAACTGAGATCTCTTCCGGAACCTAGTCGAAGGCAATACTGAATTACAAGTACCAATTAAAACTCCGACAGAACTTGATGTTCAATTGGAGCTGCTGAATAACAGTATTCTATTAGCAGCGTGGTAGAGTATTCCTCCTACTCATAATCAAACGGAAAATCACATCAATTATCCAGTAGAAGTGAGATATCTGATTAGAGAAAAACGGAAAGCGCGAAAAATCTGGCAGAAGAACCAATCCCCACAAAGCAAATCCTGAAGGCGAAGAAAATATAATTCCAGTAAATAAAGTGGATAACCTAAACATAATACCTGTAACACTTGTAAGGCCTCTCTTTATTGCCCTTACAGTCAACATGTTGACAGAACGATATTAAGTGTTCTAGTACAACAATATTTGCTAGAGATGTTCTGTGATGGTGGGGGAACGTATTGTTGAGCGTGGGTATATAAAGCCAAACTCTTGACGGACAAGAAAAAAAGGAAAAAAATGATAATTTTGGATTTGATTGAAAACTCGGGTGATCACTTAACAAATGTGTTGTGAGTACAATGAATTTTTTTCAATGTGAAAAATAATAATTGAATTGTATAAAGTCTGTCCAAATTTACGTAGATAAGACAATTATATGTAAAAGTTTGATTTGGTCGAAAAAAAAAAAAATTTATGGACAAATTGTGATGTGCGGGAGTTCCGATAGTTTTGTGTGTTAGTGAAACCAAGAAAAAAAAATATAATCTGAACTGTGATAAAAGTTAAAATTTTATGCAATTATTGGCAGACATATAAATGGTTAAATTTCTAATCAAAAATGTAAAAATGAAAAAAAAATATACATGTAATTATTGTATGTGTTGTCGGACATATTTGGTATAGTTAATAAAAAAAAAAATACCTCCATTAATTTCGATCCGCAAATATACATTTATAAGTTAATTATGTTAGACAATGGTGTAACTAGTGATAGCATAAATGGTTGTACATATGTGTAATTATTATTAAGAAAAAAAAATATAAATTATAAAACAAAATTACAAACTTAAGTAATTGTTAATCATGGCGGTCAGATCGTTGTACAAAATAAAAACATTAAAGTGCAATGGTGGTTCATATTAAACAAAAAAAAAAAATAAGATAATAACGACCGAAAACAAAATTAATTTATCTTTGTAAAAACAGTAATGTACAAGCAATTACATAATTAAATATTATAATTACAAACAAAAAAAAAATGTTAAACTATATTTAATTAAATATCATAATTTTCAAAGTAAATCTGAAATCTGATTTAAAATCTTTAATCGATACGTCATAAATTTGTCATCATTGATGTACGCTCAACAGTATTAGCCACGACCTTCATTAAACAATTTTTGGAATATCTTCGTAATTCTGCATCAACATCAACACCCTGGCGGCCATGGTTATTTTGTAAAAATTATTAATTTATGTAAGTGATTATTATTATTGTAATTTTTTTTTTGTATATATATTTAATATTTATATAGTAAATTTAAAAGTTAGCTAAATTAAATTCAATTAGCATATTAGTTTAAACCCAATGCGCATTAATAGTTATAGTTTTCAAAATACTAATTAAGTAGCTAATCAATTGAAATATCCATAGTCATGGACATATGTATATTTTGTGATTTTTATTCAAATTTATTGTTTATGTAAATACTAATTTTCTTTAATTTACTTTATTTTGTTAATAAATATGATTTTTGTAATTTATTCTGTAAATATTTGCGTTTCGTAAAGTTAATTTAAAAAAATGTGGTAATTGAGAATCCGTATGTAGGAGCTGAAACTGAAGTGAGTATGTGAGTAAGTGGTTGCAATTGGTCCTTTCTTCCTCGTTTATTATTATTATTATTATTATTTTTGCGGTCAGATTCATACTGATTCCAAATTCCCTAAATTAAGACCCCGCCCAGGCTGAGCAGCTGGCAAAAAGACCGCGATACAGGAAATTCTGGAATTGGTTCATTTCTGCTAACAGCGGGTATCCAAGATGGAGGCCTGTTTGTTACAGATGGCGCCCAAACGTTAAGGTTTTTTATTATTATTTCACTTTATTTTTCCTATCATTTTCCTTCCTTGGTCTATTCCTTTAGTAAGCACCACTGTTTGTTGCAGATGGCGTTCGATCGTTTATAGCTTGTAAATGGTTTTATTAATTAAATTTTAATTCTATCCCAAATATTAAATAATTTTTTTTTGTGAAAATTTAATTGTAACGGTTTGATTTGAGGTGGTTCTATATTACAGCAGTAATGCGGTACAAATTTGTACTTTTTGATTTTATTGTTGTGACGGTACTACTTCAACGTCTTTCTGTTCGGCACTTTTCTTTATACAGTATCATGCTGGTTCCCCGATTTAGGGTTTTGATTACAGCATCGATCAGATATAATAAGTGTTAAATTCGTAGCTTTGTGATAATATTTCATTATTCATATTGCCCCAGATTAGCTGGTTTTGATTCCTTATGAGTAACGAATTTAGTGTCACCCATTTCTACCATTAATTCCCTAGTTAGTATTCCTCATCCTAAAACAATTGCGACCAACTTATAACACGTTACCCCGGACTCATTTCTGTGTACAAACGTTCAGATGAAAAGAAATGTGGGGTTCGCTCAGTTTCAGCTCCTCGTTTATGAATTAATTATATTCGGTAAATTTAATTTTGAAAGATTTAAGCATTTATCTATTTAGTTGTTTTGCTAATTATATACATCTATATATATATATTTATATTTACTGTATTTTATATTTCAGTTTGATTTTGATTACGTTTTTTTTTTTGTATTGTTGGTTATACATTATTATTATTTTTTTTAAGCGATTGAGATATATAATAACATCACAGTTTGTCAATTTTTATTTTTTGTACACAAATCCGCTATAAATTTCAACTTGTTTACTTACATTTTCGGGATTGTGTTTCGGTGATAAGGCGAATTTACTATTTAAAAAAAAAAAATAAATAAATAATGGACGCTGAACATTTAGAGTTTGACGAATTTCAAGTCGAGTGTTTGGTTCGTTTAATCGAAGGTTCACCTTTGGATCGGTTAACAAAGTTAAAGGAACACCTTGATGTTGAATCAAAACATCCCGTGCTTGCGCCGAACTTACCTCATGAAACAGCCCAGTCAAACCCAAAAGGAGAACTACAGAAGTTGAAGATTAAGTTCAAGTATATTTGCTCCTTGTTGAAGACTGCATATTCCGGTGATTTTGATGAAAGTCATCTAGTTCGATTATCCTCTCGACTAATTCATTTGAAAAATCGTTTAAATCGCATTCGGTTTATTGATTTGCTTATTACAGGCAATGTCGAGGATCTTTTAAATACTACTGATAAATTGATTGACATACACCAGAAATCATCCAAAAAAGAAATTGATTTTAATAAGTCATTAGGCGAGTTAAATCTAATTACGGTGCCCGAGATAGAAGCCGATAATGTCTCTGATATTTCCTCTATATCTTGCCATAATAATGACAATCAATCGGCGAAGCCAACTACGTCAAAGGCGCATTCAAGTATTATGTCACAGGCTAAAACGTTTGAGCAGGAATTAAATGCTTTTGACAACCAAAATTCACTTAATGGTCCAAAAGTTAATTTTGCACCAAACAGGCGAAACCCTGAAGTTCTTTCTCTACAAACCTCGACCGAAACGCACCCGACAGAACAGGACGTAGCTATAAAATCGGTTTACCTTCAACGTAAGTTGACCAAGTGGAATATTTCCTTTGATGGTTCACCAAAAGGCCCGCCAGTCAAACGTTTTATTTTTAAATTAGAGCATCTAGCTAAAGCAAATCAAATCCCCACCGAACAACTAGTTACCGATATCAGTTATGTGTTAAAAAGTCCCGCTCAAGATTGGTACTGGATGTACATTGAGAAGAATCGTGGAATAAGTTGGGCTAAACTGAAAGAGGATATTATTAAACGATTTCAAGACCGTCAGACGGATAATGATCTTAGGCATATACTAGATTCACGTAAGCAAAGATTCAAAGAACCGTTCATAGATTTTTACAGTGACATGATGTCGATTTCTCTTCAGTTTGAGGTTCCTCTTCCAGACACCCAACTTATGTACATAGTTCAGCGTAATATGCGCGCGGGTTTGCAAGATAAGCTGGTAGATAAACATTTCGATACCTTGGAGCAAATGGTGCAATTGTGCGTATCCTACGAAGACACATGGTCAAGGACTGGATTTATACCAGAAATGATGTGTCAAAGACGCCAAATTCACGAAGTAACCTTGTCCAGCGATAATACTCATGAGTTTCAACATCAATCTCAATCCAATTTAGATTTAGACGAAGAAGTTTGTGCTATTAATAATAATTCCCTAAATTTTAAGCCAGTCACGAATCTTTTCACAAACAAAACAATCGATGGTTGTTGGAATTGTTACAAACAGGATCATCGGTTTAAAAATTGCAGTTTGCCATTGAAACATAAATTTTGTTTCGGTTGTGGTGCACCTGGGATCTTAAAACCGAATTGCAAAACTTGCCAGCAAAGTTCGGGAAATGCCAAAATGGGGACCAGAAGCAGCTCTACCTGGCCTCCACAAGTTGTAACCGGAAAAGTAGAGCAACCCAAAACTTTGACGTCGAATGTACAGACCCAAGTTTCCAATCCGGAAACTCAGAACAAATAGAGACACATTCTGATGAATCTTCTTGTATTTCTTCTTCGTCATCCTACTCTGATTTTAATTCCTCTTCCAGTAGCACTTCTTCAAAGTCACAACGAGTAAGAAAATATTGGAAAACTCGAAAACATTGCAAAACAGTACTGATTGAATCCTTAATAAATGATTCCACTGATGGTCGGCCTTATGCCGAAGTTGAAGTGTTCGGACAACAAATGATTGGCCTTTTAGACAGCGGCGCTAATGTTTCAGTACTAGGTATGGGAAGTGAAAGATTCCTTAAGATGCCAGATATCAAGTTTCGTCATCTTCCTTCTTTAATCAAAACCGCTAGTGGTCTTTCAGAAACTATTTTAGGACATATTCGGATCCCTGTTTTATTTATGGGACAAACACGATACCTAACACTTCATATAGCCCCAAGCTTAAGCCAGCCACTGTATTTAGGGACAGATTTTTGGGTGGCTTTTGGCTTAAAAATTTATGTTCCACCATTTGCAGAGGCCCAGATTTGTGAAGTGGCATGTTCAGAAAATAAATCAAAGCCCGAATTAGTTTTCCATGATCTTTCTTCTGAAGAAAAGACTCGTTTAGATTTTGTCATTCAACAATTCCCCTCATCTGCTGTACTCGGATTGGGTAAAACACATATCCTCTGTCATTCAATTGATGTGGGTGAGGCAAAGCCGATAAAGCAACGACATTATCCAATATCGCCTGCAAAACAAAAAGAACTTGATAATGAATTGGATCGCATGCTCGCTCTAGGTGTTATTGAGGAAAGCTTTAGTTCATGGAGCTCGCCTGTCACATTGGTGAGGAAAGCGAATGGCAAAGTCCGTTTGTGCCTTGACGCGAGGAAGGTAAATGCGGTTACGGTGAAGGCGGCTTATCCCTTACCGATTATCGAAGGGTTGCTTGGTCGGTTAGGCAAAACTAGATTTATTTCGAGTATAGATCTAAAAGACGCCTTCTGGCAGATCCCGTTGGATGAGAGGTCGAGGGATAAGACCGCCTTTGCCGTATTCGGTAGACCCCTCTATCAGTTTACAGTCATGCCATTCGGGCTTTGTAACGCTCCTCAAACGATGTGCCGGCTCATGGATAAAGTGATACCACATGAACTTCACCATAAAGTTTTTGTTTATCTGGATGATCTACTGGTCACCTCAGAAACCTTCGACGAACATCTAGAGTTGTTGAGTAAAGTTGCTGGTCTAATTAAGGAAGCTAAATTGACTATTAATGTCGAGAAGAGTAATTTTGTTTTGCGGGAACTACGATATTTAGGTTACATAGTAGGAAATGGTGTGCTTAAAGCGGATATAGGGAAAGTAGCAGCCATCACAGACTATCCGGCACCAAAAACAGTGCGACAATTAAGGAGATTTTTAGGAATGACCGGGTGGTACAGACGGTTCATTAGGAATTACTCTGATTTGACTTCACCACTTACGGACCTCCTAAAGAAAACCAAAAAATTCCTTTGGAGTGATGCGGCTTCAACAAGTTTCAATAAATTAAAGGAGGCTTTATCATCTGCCCCAGTTCTTTGCCATCCTGACTTTTCACGCAGATTTTACATCCAGTGTGATGCATCGAAAACGGGAATTGGAGGAGTACTCTTTCAAAAATCCGACTTGAACGAAGAACGTCCAATCGCATTTGTTTCAGCTAAGCTTAATTCGGCACAAAGAAATTACAGCGTGACCGAATTGGAATGTTATGCGGCGGTGGTTAGTATCAGGAAGTTTAGGCACTATATTGAAGGTTTTGACTTCACAGTAATAACAGATCACGCTAGTCTGACATGGTTAATGAACCACAAAGAACTAACAGGGAGACTAGCGAGATGGTGTTCAAAATTACAGTCATTTACCTTCAATGTCGAATATCGAAAAGGCTCAGAGAATGTCGTGCCCGATGCATTATCTCGCAAATGCGCTGACGAAATCCACGTAACTTTACCAGCTGATTATTTCGTTGAAGCTTGTACTGTTGATCTCGAATCAGACGCCTTTCAGGATGAAGAATATCAACAATTGCTTAGCCAGCTTAAAGATGTTCCTTTAGCCCACTTAAATTTTAAAATTTTTCGTGATCGAATTTTTTACAATTCTAATTTTGAACAATTTCCAATTGGCACGGATTTGCCTCAATGGAAACTTTATATTCCTAAGAAATTGGTTCCCTCACTTATTAGAGATGCTCATTGCCCACCGTCCGCCTCTCATATGGGTGTTGCTAAAACTTTAGAATATTTGCGACGGTATTTTTACTGGACCACGATGTGCCAAGATGTGTCAGATTTTATCAGAGAATGCGAGACGTGCCGAGTTTCAAAACCAGTCAATTATACTATGAGACCACCTATGGGAAATTATTTCGAAGTTTCACGTCCATGGGAAAGAATATTTATTGACTTTCTTGGACCGTACCCGCGGTCGAAATCTGGAAATTGTTATTTGTTTGTCGTGTTAGACCAATATTCTCGATTTGTGTTACTGAAACCTATGAGGGATGCAACCACTAAAAATGTAATACATTATTTACAAGAAAATGTCTTTGATATGTTTTCTGTCCCTGAATTCATTTTTAGCGACAATGGTGTGCAATTTTCCTCCAACGAATTTTCGAAATTTTTAGAAGAAAATGGGATACGTCACCATCGTACACCAAAATATTCACCCCAAGCTAATATGTCAGAAAGGGTAAATCGCACGATATTAGCTGCCGTTCGTTCGTATATTGGAGAAAACCATCGGGACTGGGATTTGCATATTAGCTCGATATCATTGGCAATTCGGAATACTGTGCATCAAAGCACTAACTGTTCACCTCACTTTATCGTTTATGGACAACATCATGTCGGGCATGGTTCTCAGTATGAACTAATACATTTATTAAGAAATTTGTCAGGAAACGATATTTGCGTCTCAAATGTAGATCATCAAACGCTTGCGCAGAGTAGTATCCTAAAACATCTTCGAGAGGCTTATCACAAAAATGTCAACACATATAATGTTCGTAGCAGTTATAGGAAATTCAGCATAGGGCAACGAGTATTCGCTAGGAATTATGTACATAGTGACGCTACCAAAAACTTTTCGGCTAAGCTCGCACCAAAATTTCAGAAAGCATTCATATTAAGACCAGTGGGAAATGTAGCTTATGAACTAGGTGATGAAAATGGTCAATCCTTAGGTATATATCACGTAAAAGATATTAAAAACTAGTCAACAATTCTGTATTGTATATGGTTATCTTCACTGACATAAATCGTGTTTAGAACATAATAGACTATTTAATCTTATTAATAGAAAATTTGCCCGGCTTTCAATGAGACATCTCTCAGATGGGTCGTCCCCACGATTGTAAGGCCTCTCTTTATTGCCCTTACAGTCAACATGTTGACAGAACGATATTAAGTGTTCTAGTACAACAATATTTGCTAGAGATGTTCTGTGATGGTGGGGGAACGTATTGTTGAGCGTGGGTATATAAAGCCAAACTCTTGACGGACAAGAAAAAAAGGAAAAAAATGATAATTTTGGATTTGATTGAAAACTCGGGTGATCACTTAACAAATGTGTTGTGAGTACAATGAATTTTTTTCAATGTGAAAAATAATAATTGAATTGTATAAAGTCTGTCCAAATTTACGTAGATAAGACAATTATATGTAAAAGTTTGATTTGGTCGAAAAAAAAAAAAATTTATGGACAAATTGTGATGTGCGGGAGTTCCGATAGTTTTGTGTGTTAGTGAAACCAAGAAAAAAAAATATAATCTGAACTGTGATAAAAGTTAAAATTTTATGCAATTATTGGCAGACATATAAATGGTTAAATTTCTAATCAAAAATGTAAAAATGAAAAAAAAATATACATGTAATTATTGTATGTGTTGTCGGACATATTTGGTATAGTTAATAAAAAAAAAAATACCTCCATTAATTTCGATCCGCAAATATACATTTATAAGTTAATTATGTTAGACAATGGTGTAACTAGTGATAGCATAAATGGTTGTACATATGTGTAATTATTATTAAGAAAAAAAAATATAAATTATAAAACAAAATTACAAACTTAAGTAATTGTTAATCATGGCGGTCAGATCGTTGTACAAAATAAAAACATTAAAGTGCAATGGTGGTTCATATTAAACAAAAAAAAAAAATAAGATAATAACGACCGAAAACAAAATTAATTTATCTTTGTAAAAACAGTAATGTACAAGCAATTACATAATTAAATATTATAATTACAAACAAAAAAAAAATGTTAAACTATATTTAATTAAATATCATAATTTTCAAAGTAAATCTGAAATCTGATTTAAAATCTTTAATCGATACGTCATAAATTTGTCATCATTGATGTACGCTCAACAGTATTAGCCACGACCTTCATTAAACAATTTTTGGAATATCTTCGTAATTCTGCATCAACATCAACACCCTGGCGGCCATGGTTATTTTGTAAAAATTATTAATTTATGTAAGTGATTATTATTATTGTAATTTTTTTTTTGTATATATATTTAATATTTATATAGTAAATTTAAAAGTTAGCTAAATTAAATTCAATTAGCATATTAGTTTAAACCCAATGCGCATTAATAGTTATAGTTTTCAAAATACTAATTAAGTAGCTAATCAATTGAAATATCCATAGTCATGGACATATGTATATTTTGTGATTTTTATTCAAATTTATTGTTTATGTAAATACTAATTTTCTTTAATTTACTTTATTTTGTTAATAAATATGATTTTTGTAATTTATTCTGTAAATATTTGCGTTTCGTAAAGTTAATTTAAAAAAATGTGGTAATTGAGAATCCGTATGTAGGAGCTGAAACTGAAGTGAGTATGTGAGTAAGTGGTTGCAATTGGTCCTTTCTTCCTCGTTTATTATTATTATTATTATTATTTTTGCGGTCAGATTCATACTGATTCCAAATTCCCTAAATTAAGACCCCGCCCAGGCTGAGCAGCTGGCAAAAAGACCGCGATACAGGAAATTCTGGAATTGGTTCATTTCTGCTAACAGCGGGTATCCAAGATGGAGGCCTGTTTGTTACACACTACAAGAGCTAAAAGATGAAATTAATAACAACTTAAGCTCAAAAAACACTGGACTTATAGTTAAAACACTACCAGAAAAAGGGTTACGAAAGTTACTGCAAGTAATCAACGCAGTGTTTAGATTAATTAACAAGCCGCCAAACTATAAGAAAACATTGTACAGGCCGAGTTCCCTACTTGATTCAGTTTCAAAATTATTTGAAAAGCTACTACTCAAGAGGTTAAACTCAGTAATAGAAGTCAGAAAACTCATTCCTCCTCACCAATTTGGATTTATAGAGAGACACTCTACCATAGATCAAGTGCACAGAATCACAGATTTAATTGAAGATGCTCTGGAAAATAAAAAAAATATACTCAAGTGTCTTCAGGGACGTATCTTAAGCTTTCAACAAAGTATAGCACCGAGGCCTGGAATTACACAGAGATCTGCCGAAGCAGTTTTACCTGATTTTAAAGTCATATTTAGCTGAGCGACACTTACGTGTAAAACATGAAGAGGAACTAAAGTAAATATCGGCTGGAGTCCCTCAAAGAAGTGTTCTGGGCCCAATACCCTACACACTTTATTCGTGAGACGTACCAAGCACAAAAAGTACATGTAATGCAACATTTACGAATAATCTTGCAATCTTGCCAATTAGAAACAACATAGAGTAAATGAAACAGTAAATTGCGAAACGCCGCTAACTCATTGAGTAATTGGAAGAAGAAATGGCACCTTCAACTCATCGAAACTAAATCTGTGCTATAAGCTTTACCAACAACAATATTAATTGGTTACCTATTCGATTAAATTCGCAACCAATTTTACATGCAAACACAGTAAAATATTTAAGGATGACGGTTTGTTGCTAAACTCAAGTGGAAAGAGCATGTTAAAATGAAAAACGAACAGTTAATCATCAAATATATAAAAATGTATTGGCTCATAGGAGAGAACTCTGAGCTATCATTTCATAATAAACTGATCTTATATTGGCAAATATTGAAACCTGTATGGACGTATGATATACAGATATGGGGGCTTTTTAATTCAAACCTTTCAAAATTAAAACTTGTGTAGTATGGTCAACGCACCATGGTGCATAAGAAATGATAACCTTCATAAGGATCTAAAAATGGAATACGTCAGTGAAGAAATTAAGAAATATGGGAGGAAACACATACAGCGCCTTAATCAACATGAAAATACGGATTTTTTGCTGATCAACCCAAACCCAGTAAGGTAGTTTCGGAGAACGAAGCCCTTAGAACTAGGGCAGATAAATTAATGAAGTAACCAACCTGGGGTAACAGATGGGTTATACTCCTCTAACAGTAACACAACATTTAATATAGATAAATTAATAAGGTTTTACACAAAATTCGCTTTTTTTACACATAAAAAATAAGTTTAAACAAAAAATGTCATAAACCGTGTACGTTCATAGTTATAGCATCGCCAAATATCATTGATACATTTGGAGCACTGCCAATTTAGCTATTGACCTGTTATATAAACGAAGGATTTGTTGATTATTTTCTTAAGCTATTTAGATTTTTACATATTTTCATTGAAAAAAATCACAAACAACGATAAAAACAAATATATCATATATTTATTATCGCGTGTATATGCAATTCAGCGATTGTCGCATTAAAATTTTAATAAGATGGGAGGTCATGTAAAAAGTACTTTCGAGCCTCAAAAAATACTCTCTAGTGCATGGAAAAAGTATTACATATATGAAATACTTTTGTATGATCGCTGGTTGCAAGCATCCTGGTAGGATGCTGAGAATGAGTTCAGATTCTTAGCCCGCCAAATCCCATTGTTACAATAATCCAATACGTGTCTTTTTTTTAATTATTTTAGTTTTCTTCTCTTATACGGTTATTCTGGCTCTCGCCATGCTTGGGAAAATTTCCACGTCCGCTATCTGAGCCTAGCCAGCTACATCACCGCGTGCCAAATCTCTGCCGGGAGATTCTGTTTACGGAATTCCGGTTTGTTGTTGGATTTTATATGGATGGTATCACTTTAGACCAGTCATCGTGGCACCCCAAATGTATCTGTTAAAAAGATTTAGTTAAAGTAGTTTCTAACCTATGAGAGCCACAGGCTCTAACCCCTAAGAATAATTATAATTAGGTTAAGTTGGGTGGAAGCAAGCAGTTTATAAACAAATAAATATCAAATAATTTTAAATTATATTGTATGTGAAAATGTATTTATTTAATTAAAAAAAAATTTGGAACGCCCTATTTTAAGCATGAGCTTGTTTATAATAAGACTTCAGTGTACAAAAATATGTCGTTTACAATATAATTTTAAAATATATTTTGAATATAGAAGGTAAATTGCATAGCACAAAGGCATATGTATGTACTGCATGAGCTGAAAATTTTCTTTATTGATAATAAAACGTAAAGATAATTTTTGCCTCGTCAAATGGGATTGCCTTGATTGCCTCGTTCAACTTAACCAATAACGCACCCTAATACTCGGCAGTGCTTGTTTTTTCGTTTTCTAGGTAGTAGAAGAACAATATTCTATGTGCATCCTAAAAAATTATAGCCATAACCTTTCCAGCCGATTGTTCTGTTTTTGGTCGCTTTGATCGTCTTTGTCCAGGTTCTAACCAGTGTACATACTGTTGTCTAGATTCTGGTACATAGTGACGAACTCATGTTACTTCAACTATTACTAATCGGCGCAAAAAGTCCTCCTTGGTCACTTCTTATTTTTCATGCCGCTGCGTTCATCATTAAAAACACTTGTGCGACCACGTTTAAATTCACCGATCCAGAAACGCACAGTTTCATAGGATGGTGTAGACTCGCCCAAAGTTAGCTCCATATCCGTTTGGACATCGACTGCTGATAAGCCTTTCAAATAAAGATAGAAATTTGCACCACTGCCATTTTTAAAGGATCAGGAAACTGGAGCTAAGGCATTTTTGTAAAAGGTATTTGAATATAAGTTTTAGAAACATATTTAACTTTATTATTTTTTGAAAAAATAAAACAAACCGTCCGCTTGGCGGGAAAGTCAAAGCCAACTCTATGAAGCGTTTTGGTATCTGGAATATTCATGTTTTATGCTACCTTCGGGTTTACAGCCTTGAAAATAAAACTCTTTCTTTTACGACGACGTTTCGATATATATTATATCTTCTTCAGGTCTGTATACATACATATATAAAACAACCACAAAAATATTTTTTAATAAGACAATTTATAGAAAATTTCATGCAATGCTTAATTTTGAACCTACCGTTAAATGATAATTTTCCCCCCAAATATTCCAAAAAGCAAAATGTCACACAAACACTTCAGATTGTATTACTTTATATAAAGTATGTATATAGTTATATAAAAATAAATCCGTAATTGTTTGTGTATATCTTCCAAAATATTTTCGTAGAATCAAAACATTCAAATAATTTTTGTCCGAAACTTTTTTTTAGGCTAACTACATTCGAAATATTATTTTGGTTAGTGGATTATAGAATTTAGAGTTATGGATTTTCACATACTAATTTGGAAATTGTGTTAATAATACCAGAATAAACTTTGCTGAGGTCATCCGTGTCAGTTTTCTTGTTCACCAAAGTTTCCTGCTTGCCGACAGTATGAGCCATTTCCAAAAACAAACGGTTCTTATAAAATTTTTCATATTCAAGAATTTTCGCTTGATTCAAATTAAATTTGTGCCCCGTAATATGGGAATGTTGGCACAGTGTGGTGGCTAGAGGATTCCTTATTGGTATCTTACAGTCAGATTTATGTTGACTTAGTCGATTCTTCAACAGTTGTTTCGTAGTTCCCACATACTTAAGACCACAGGCGCCACACGGAACCAAATACACTACGTTAGATCGGAGTAACTCCGGTGTGCTATCTTTCAATTGACTGAAAATCTTTTTCCTCAGTGGATTAGCTGCCGAAAGAGTGATTTTGCAATTTATGTTTTCATTACGCAACACTTTAGCAATATGCTCACTAAGGCCTTGCACGTAAACGATTGGTTTGTACGATACAATTTGGTTAGTAGCGCCGTCGCGATTCACTATATTACTGTTATTATTATTACGGTTAATTTGGTTAAACCGATTAATCAATTTACTAATCAAATAATTTGGGTATTTATTTTTAGACAAATAATTTTTGATAATTTCATCGGTGTCAACAGTTGCATCCGTGGTTAATTTTTTCACTCGGTTAACCTCAGCAAAGATGACCACAGCAAAGGATGACCTCAGCAAAGTTTATTCTGGTATTATTAACACAATTTCCAAATTAGTATGTGAAAATCCATAACTCTAAATTCTATAATCCACTAACCAAAATAATATTTCGAATGTAGTTAGCCTAAAAAAAAAGTTTCGGACAAAAATTATTTGAATGTTTTGATTCTACGAAAATATTTTGGAAGATATACACAAACAATTACGGATTTATTTTTATATAACTATATACATACTTTATATAAAGTAATACAATCTGAAGTGTTTGTGTGACATTTTGCTTTTTGGAATATTTGGGGGGAAAATTATCATTTAACGGTAGGTTCAAAATTAAGCATTGCATGAAATTTTCTATAAATTGTCTTATTAAAAAATATTTTTGTGGTTGTTTTATATATGTATGTATACAGACCTGAAGAAGATATAATATATATCGAAACGTCGTCGTAAAAGAAAGAGTTTTATTTTCAAGGCTGTAAACCCGAAGGTAGCATAAAATATAATATATCCAGCCGTTAGGAGATTTTTGGAATATTCATGAATATATATTAGTAGCGAACTGCATCTAGAACTGCACTTAATAATAACTCTTTTTGACAAACTCTGACCAACGGCCAATTAAACAGGTGTTAAATTTACAGCCAGCTAATTTTTCATTCAACTAGTCAGGTTGAAGCAAAATTGAATATTCACACCTTAGAGGAAAACCCCGATTTACTTATCCACTATACAGGGTGTCCGGGTTTGGGATGCTGACCCGTCAAGGGGTGATTCCTTGGCTTATTCTGAGAAAAAAATCGTGTGTAGAGGGGGGGTCCATTTTTGATATCCTTCGAGATACAGGGTGTTTAAAAAATTTGGTTCAGAAAAAAAGTACACTCAAATATTAAACTGTAACTTCCAAAATACTTATCAGAAGGCAACCAAATTAGTCTTGTTTGACTGGTAATTGTATAGGCTCATATTAAGATTCAGGTGGTTATCTTACGTCTGTATCCGTTTGAGAGCTATGATGCTTTAAACTAAAAAGAAAATATTTCTTTTTTTATAAAATTGAGTTTTTCTCAAAAAAAACCGTTATAATTTTTTTTTTTAATTTATTTTAATTCGCCATGATCTCCCCTACAATCTCCCAATACATTATTTGTTCCCACGTATCATAGTTTTTTACGTATATCGATTATTCTCAATCTAATTAAGAGATGTTGAAGTGTTAATATTGTAACAATTTTTTTTTTTATCACTAAAACAGTAGGCGATTATCACTTCCTTTGTTTAAATGTTGAAAAAACAAAAATTCAACATTTTCATACTAAAGTCTACACCTGCATGCATTGCTACGCAACACTTCCTCGTTTCTTACCTCTTTGCCTACAAACTTTGTGGGAGAGATCACATTCCTGTCGCAAGAGTATTTATAAATATTCATAGAAGACTGCGAGATATCGTAACAACATCAAATACCCGAGCGGAGCCCCTTTCAGTCTCACCAAATCATTTGGATGTCGACGAAGAAATAATTCGTAATGTAACAGCAAATCCTTCTATTAGCACAAGGAAGTTCGCAGTACAATTGAACGTCTCTCGCTACCGAATTCATCAAGAATTACACAAGGAGAATCTACATCCATACCATATAACAAATAACACCCGTTCAAGAACTATTAGCGATAGACCGCAATAAAAGATTGGGGTTTATTAATTGGTTGATGGAAAGGAATTTGGAAAATGATAGTTTTGTGAAACGTATCCTGTGGCGGGATGAATCATAATTCACAAGAGATGACATAACAAACTTTCAGAATCTACTCGAGTGGGCTGCTGAAAATCCTCATTCGAAAAAACAAACATTATTTCAGCACCGCGTATGTGCTGGTGTAATTGGGGATAATTGTACCATTCATATTACCATCGAGATTAAATAGTGATCGTTATTTACCATTTTTACAAAAGGATTTGCCACTCCTCTTTGATGATGTTCCTATTTTAAGTAGAGTCTCGCACACATACCAACATGATGGTGCACCTTGTCGCTACGATAAAAATGTTAAGAATTGGTTAAACCAAAATTATCCAAATAAATGGATTGGAAGAAATGGTCCAATTCATTGGCCGATCGTACGGTATTGGATTTTTATGTATGGGGAACAATGAAGGCGCTTGTATACTCCAAAAAATTGAAACAAAAGTAGAACTCATACAACGAATACACACAGGAGCACACTAGATAAGGAAAGAATTACCAAGAAATGAAATGACCAAAGGTATACTGAAACGAATATTAGCCGATATTCAATCAAAAGGAGGGCAATTTGAGCACCTTTTATAACTCCTAGGCTCAAACTTTGTATTGGGGGATTGTAGGGGAGGTCCTGGTGGATTAAAATAAAATAAAATAAAATAAAAAATTATAACGGTTTTTTTGAGAAAAACTCAATTTTATAAAAAAAAAATATTTTCCTTTTACTTTAAAGCATCATAGCTCTCAAACGGATACAGATGTAAGATAACCACCTGAATCTTAATATGAGCCTATACAATTACCAGTCAAATAAGACTAACTTGGTTGCCCCCCGATAAGTATTTTGGAAGTTACAGTTTAATATTTGGGTGTACTTTTTTTCTGAACCAAATTTTTTAAACACCCTGTATCTCGAAGGATATCAAAAATGGACCCCCCCTCTACATATGATTTTTTTCTCAGAATAAGCCAAGGAATCATCCCTTGACGGGTCAGCATCCCAAACCCGGACACCCTGTATAGGTTTTTTCGATTTTCGCTTCAATAAATTATATTCCCAAATATGTTTAAATACTACATTCGATCCTGAATGTACATCCTGACTGAATAATATGAAATAAAAGTTTATACTAAATTTATTTAATATTATGTATAGTATTAATTAAGTTGATGTTTTTCGGGTTAAGTCATCTAAAAACGGCGTAAATGGTGTTTTTCGCATAAGAAACTCTCAGTTCTCAATCCCTATTTTTCTACCAAAATTTGGATACTGATATTTCTTCCGTATGGATAAAGTCAGGCTTAACAGCTTTCCCTAATTTCTCTTACCATTAGCTTGTTCATAGGTTTCATGCGGTAGTATAATATCCCTTACACTTAATATTTAATTTACGTGATGGCAGTTGACCCTTCAAATGTCGCGAAATAAAGTATTACACCGGCTACAATGTATTACTGGCAAATTTACTGTTTACTTAGTGACATAGCGCCCCGTTAAAAAAAAATGGAGGTGTGGCCAACACACGACTTTCTTTTACGAACAGCGAATTTTAAGAAACTTTTATAATGCAAATTTCTTGCAAACTTTATTAAAATTGTTTTTATTTTTTCATGTTTTCTGTAAATTGTATATTTTTGAAATATTTGTAAAATAAATTTTCTGTTTCACGGAATCTGGGACCTGAAACCTCAAATATTATGTAAGAGATTAATGAAGATATATCTGTTTTGAGGTCCCTTGAATCCGAAAAAGTGGGTTTCGAATGATGTCTGTCTGTCAGTCTGTCCGTTTTTCTGCTCGTCTATCAGTCGGTGTCATCTCTATACCCCAGATGGCTTAACCAATCGAACAAAAACTTTAGATTTAAGCTTTACTTACGTAAAAGAAAGTAATAAAAAATAATATGATAAATTTGTAAGAAGTTTGGGTAATTGGTTTCTCAAAATTCCCTCTTCGTAGAATAAATGTGTTTGTTGGCCACACATCAATTTTATTTTTTTTATAAAATTTTTTAATTTTTTTTTTAAATTTTTTTTTTTTAATTTTTAATTTTTTTTTTTGTATTTTTTTTTATTTTTATTCTTTGGAAACATTTTGTATTAGAAGTTTTTTGTAAACCTTATACTTTTTAAGATATTGGCAAAACAAATTTTCTGGCCGAAGGGAGTGGCCACTTCCGGTTGACCGATTTGAAGTAAAATTCACTGGGACCTCCCAATTTATCAAAAAAGCTTAAATCTGAAGTTTCAGTTCGATTGGTTAAGCCATCTGAGCTGTAGAGAGGACACAGACTGACAGACAGACAGACGGACAGACAGACGGACAGACAGACGGACAGACAGACGGACAGACAGACAGACGGACAGACTGACAGACAGACATCATTTCGAAACCCACTTTTTCGGACTCAGGGGATCTCAAAACAGATAAATCTTCAATAATCTCAAGGTCGAAAATTTTCATGATTACTATACTTTATTTTACTTACGTAAAAGAAAGTAACAGTAGAAGGAAATTCCTAGATTATTCTTAAATAAATTTGTTGTAATCGTGATGTGATATATACACTCAACAAATTAAAATTTCATAGATAAGAAAATACTTTAAATTATTTCAATATACTGATAGTAAGAATGCAATTAATATACATACATATATATTATACTTACGAGGTACATGCAACAAAATGAACTCTTACTACTTATGAGACGATTAAATAATCCAGTACAATAAGTAATATAAATATACATATAATCATCAATTCTCTATAATTAAATCTCGCAAGACCCCTCACAACGTTTCGTAGTTTTGTTTCTGTTTACATTATGCTCAGCTGATTTTTTTTTATATTCGTCGGTAGAAATAAATAATCATCACAAATAATTTGCACTAATCATTCCACAAAAACGTTGTTTATTTTATGTGTGTGTTTGTTTGTCCCGCATACTTCATATTTTATTATAAATACAGAAACAAAATAAAAAAAAGTTCGTTACATCATCGATTTACTATGCCACATAAAGTACGTAAACACCAATTCCACATAACACACTGTAATTATGTAGTGGCTTTGAAACACAAGTATGTATTCCAAAATAATAAAAATTTATTTACTACAGTAATAATTTTTAGTTAATATTAATTCGTTGCACGGTTAAGTCGCGCTGTACCAAACTTAAATAAATTATAAATTTTTTTTTTGTTTTAAATCTAATTATTTGTTTTATTAAAATTGTTTGAATTATAAATTAAATACGATGAAATCATTATTCAAGTATTTACGTTTTGCTGTTATTTATTCGTTATGTGCATTTTACACTTCAGTTACGGTCTTTAAACTAATCTTATTGTTTTTCACGAAAGCGCATACTCAGTTTTGGAGAGTTAAAGATCGTCCGATACCACCAAAAGTACTGCAAAATCCAGAATTTGGCGAACATAAATACTTAACCGCAAATGTAAGTAGAAATAGAAATATTGTTTTTTACTTTCGATGGAAGTTACATAAGTCGTGATTAGAATTTTATTTTGTGATAATGAGTAAATAAATGTGATTGAATTTGTATTTATATTGGAACTCAATGTATCTCAATGTATGTGTGCACAAAATGTTATTGAAACAACTTAAACTATCTTGTGCGTCACAGAGATGTGCCTGAGCGCTTCAACTATTATATCACACAAGTTACAAAAAATGATATTTCCTAACGTATTACTCGTACATACAAGATTTTTTTCTAATTTTATTATAAACAGTAAATTATTAAATTTTGAGAAAAAGTCTTAGAATGGTTAAATATCAAATTAATTTTAAAAATTTTTGGAAATTAAGTAGGCACAAACTGGTTTTGGAATTAATATTTCTTCACTAGCTACTTAGCTATAAATATTAGCTGTATTTTGTTGAGAAAAATTTAAACAAATTAAGTGTACGTTTCGACAGCAAAGTTCGTTGTTATTTTTACAACGCTTCTCACACGGATAGTATCAAAGCAACCTTGATTATACAAGCCATAATCTAAAAAACGAAGCTTTTTTAAGGGAATTAGAAACGAGGAAAAAAATTAAAATTTCCATAGTAAAACACATAAAATATATGAGAAATCACTTTTTTTCCTAAGATAAATTTGTAAATGAAAACGTTGCAAATTCTTAATTATGATTTCTGAAATATTTTCTTAAATGTTTGAGTTTCAATATATAAAAATCTCGTTTAAGTAAATCGTTTTCAGTTTCTTGTAATAATTGATTTATTTAAACCAAAATATATAAGTTCATAACAACAGCATTCTGGTCAAATTAAAAAGAAAAGCTTACTACAAATCGTGTGCATTAAGTCAATATACAAAGATGCCAGTGGGCAGTAAACATTTTGAAAAATCGTACCAAAAATTGCCACCTGGGGAAATTTGAGTTCAAAAATTATAGGAAAAGCAAAACAAATTCACAAAATATTAAGAACGTGCCATAATTGTTTGGTTAAATAATTTTTTTTCGTATTTCTCTGCCAACAATTATAGACATCTAACGTACACTAGTAAAACTAAAGATAAATTTAGCAAGTATTATTTGAATTCGTCAGAGCAAACTTTGATGTATTTTTTAAAATGAAAATTCGAAAAATATATTTTAGAAATAATTTAATTTTAATATTTCTGCAATTAATATTTACTTATGTAATACTAATATACCCTTCTTGTATATTGCTGCTAAAGATGTGTAGAAAGAACACTTTTGTATAAACATTTTGTAACATTTTTGGTTTTTTCATTGCAAAACTTGAAGCCAAAAAACACCATTTTTACTATGGATTCCTATGGAAATCAGTGAAAAGTTATACCTCTAAAAAAGCTTCTAAAAAATACGTCATAATGATTATGGCTCTATACTCTAGAAGGCTCTGATAGACCCTAGAAGTCGGATAGACCCAATTTTTTTTGTATATGTATACTATCGTATACATATACAAAAAAAATTGGGTCTATCCGACTCTCGGACGACACTTTTCCCAGGAAGCATCCGTTAAAGATCACCAAACCAACCATTTATATTTTACAAACATTTTCCGTTATTTTGGGCAGGCAAGGTCCTTAAAATATGTCACTGATTTTCTTAAATTTTGGAGACCTCTGCCCCAATAACACAAATGGTCACGACAATATAAATCTTCTACAATCATACCGCTAAATCACAGATTCACAAATAATGTAAAATTATTTAGAACTGACACGTGTTGAGCAGCAATCAAAGTCACATTCGCTATTTTTCATCTTCGACTCTTAACAATTAGATCCAGTTATACATCTCTAGTATACCATTGAAAATCCTTATGGATTTAATTTACTCCATTCAATTCAGAGAGCATCCACAATGTTCAAAAATTTATTTTCTGAAAATTTATGCCGTTTGTTCACATCACAATATTATGGACCATTCGAAAATACTAAAAAATAATAGTAAAACACAAACAATACAAAATCAGAATTAACGTTAATTATCATTTGTTACCTAATCCCACCTTGTCATATTGCATTTCAATTTATATATCTGCCAGCTCTCCTTAACCTGCTTATGGCGTGTTATTATTTTAAAGACATCCCATAGTAATTTGCTATTAAGAGTTATATACGACTTTGAATACCAAGAGAATTTATTACTCAGAAATAATACCTTTAAAGGCAATTTTATGAAAGCAATTCACAAATAATGTAACGATCACCATGTCGTTGAAATTCCAATCATTAAAATGTCATAAAATGACAATAAAACGTCACAGAAATGTCACTATCAGAAATATTAATGTCATAGAAACGGGAATATCTTGCTATATTTAAAAGCTCACTAGATATAATTATTTTTAAATGTTGACGATATTAGCCGTCTTCCAATGGGCAAAATTTGCTACTTGGAAGTACTTGCGAGTAGATACCCAATGGAACGAGAAATTGAGTAACACAAGTAAAACACAGCCTTCTGTTTAGTTGTTTTTTTGTCTTTCGTAAAGTTGTTTATTATAGTAATGGCGATATTTAAAATTAGATTCAAAATATGACAAAAAAAAGGACATGTAATCAAAGCAAATCATTGATATTTACCGCATTGATATTTAAACACATTTTTCTTAAAAATGTATCATCAACAACAAAATAATTTTGTATTAATTTTGACATTTTACATCATCAAAAAATAATAAAACTCGAACGTAATAAAAAACTCTCGAAAAATATCGAAATAGTTCTAAAAGCCATCTATTGGAATTTTCGCAACTAAAATCCACTAGCGCAAATTTTATGCGTAACTACTTCTGTTTTCTACACCATCGTATGAGCATGGGTAGTTGTGAGTAGATACAAGTACTTGCGAGTAGTTTGCTTTCGCCAATGGAAGACGCTTATTATATGCCACCAGCAAAGTATTTTAGGTAAATTTAGAAATTTAAATTCCATATTACACGGTAATCTATTTATTTTATCTTAAACACACCTAGGGAACAATTGTTGGAATTTGCAAGGTGTATTAACTGTAGAAAAATATTACTTCGGAAAGTTCGACATTACCTCGGTAACAGAAAACACATTTATATTACTCCTTTTTGTTAAAATGACCCCCACGCAATGCTTCAATCGACTTCAAATTGTGTGTACAAGTAAATGATGAATTGTCAAATTTATCATCAACATAACAAAAAAATCGTCGGTCCCGTTTTTGAGACGGATTACTGCAACCCCCTTTATTCCATACTCGAATTGACCTAAAACTTAACATCAACTGCTTATTACTAAAATCTATCTTTTTACAAAATTTCGACCAAAACTATCAATATTTGTGAGAATGGGAGGCAAAACAAAAATAATAAAAATGTGCGACTGGAAGGACGGACGGACGGAAGGACGGACACGACATTTTTCTGATCAGTGTTTCGGGGTCCTGGTAACCTAATTCGTCGAGAAATGTGAAAAACTGGAACAAAATTTTTTTCGCGATTACAATACTTACCCAATATAACTTCGTTATAGTGGGAAAACTAAAAAATGTGTATCGACACAAAATTTGTAACCCACACAAATAAAAAAACATTCAAAATAACAACCAAAAAGTACTAATGCCTAGATGTTTTTTGGTTGTTATTTTTACATTTAGTACTAAAATACAAAATTTCCCTTACGAAATTATTGAACCACCCTATATTGTAAACACATTTTTAGTTTGACGTTTATTGAATGTTTTAATATACGACATGCAGAATATTATTTGTCCGTTTTGAACAGGTTTAAGGAATTTTAGAATTGATCATGACCATCTGTACCAGATAAAATGTGATTCGTGATAATTAAATCGAATTTTGGCGAGCTGTGCGCCAAAATTTGTGGTGATTACCCAAATGCCTAGATCGAAAATATTACAAAATGCCAACATGGCGGCTGATGATGCCAAATGCATATATGGCTAAATGGCGGCTCAAAGTTATAAATAATATTAATTATGTATATATATCAATTATAGATGTGTATTTTTAAAGTATTCTAATCAATTTGGAACTAATAAATTCAGAATATAGTCGGAAATCACGTCCTTGACACTCATATCTCTTTCTTCGTGCGAATCTCAAGAATTTTCAAGCAGCAACTCTACTCAACCTTAAACTTGTGTCATTCATTTACAACCAGGTCCAAAATTGTATCAAACGTCAAAAAGTACAAATACATATCCAAACGAAATACCCACACAACCACACAAAAAAATATTTCCCGTTGTTAAAATAACAACGAACTTTGCGGTCGAAACCAAGACTTAAGGTATAAACAGAACAAGAGCGTCGACGACGAGCGATGACGCTTGTCAAATTAAAATACACAGAAACCATACGATGCTAACAGAACCAATGTCGCTAGCGACGACAACAATATCGCCGAGGCCGAACTTTTTTTAGAATCTATTTCTAATTTTATCGCCGGCGATACAATGTTGCCAACTGTTTTTTTATATTTTTAAGTAGGCTATATGATAGCTGTCATATTATGAACCATTTTGTCAATCAATTTGTATTCCATTTGCAACATTTTGATGATTATATGTATAAAATAAAAATATTTAGGTTTTTTAGGCGCAGTAGGATTTTCTTCAACGGAAATGCAGCGTCACCCATAAAATAAAACAGAAAATCTACACCCGCCACCGTCTACTTGGCAATATTAATTTATATTTTTATAATATTATTGCATGTGTTTGTTGTTATTTTTTTATCGCCATGCGCTGACGCTCTTGTTATGTTAACTACAGCGATATCGCTGCGATATTTTTTTTTATTCGTCGACGCCCGCCGTTGTCGCTCTTGTTCTGTTTATACCTTTATGTTTTGATTTATTTTTTGTCTTATTCTTTCCTATAAACCTACTACGATTTAAATAAAGAAACATTTTTTCGGCTTTATTTAAATCATGCGGCATCCAATGCAATTGTTGTTTTAATTTTGTCAACAAAATACACTTATTAATCATTTCCTAAAGGCGCAAACACACTGTTATCACGACATGTGAACTCACATGCTGTCACGAAGACAAATTTAAACCGTGATACCATGCTTAGAAATATACTGCTGTCACGTCTTATCACACAACAGTGTAGTATGATCTCTATAACAGTTTGCCATTGTTTTTAAAGATGGAAAGTTGTAGTTCAAACTAGTTCTTCAGATTTGGACCAATTGCAATGCTAAAGTCAACGGAAGATATGTGGAAGCTGGAAATCCATTGCAGCACGATACAAACAAATGTGGCATTTTCTAAACTGCATTGGTGCTATCGACGGAAATGTCGTTGTTAAAAAAATGACAAGGTAAATGCACAATTGTTTTACCAACTTAAGTAGATGTCCCAAATTAAGGGGGCATCTCTTCCAGACAACTGGTTTTTCAATAATTTTTTACAAACAATTGAGAGCATTTATTGCATTGAAACAAATTACATAATAATATTGACGGTCAAATGAATACAAAATATTTTTTGTATGAATGAAAAAAAAAAAATGGCGGCAATAAAGAATTTGAGAGCAACATTTTTATAAACATATAGAACTCAATTTAATGGCAATTCTCTCTCACAAGCTCACATGCTACATTTACTTCTTGGAAATTAAACCTCAAACAAATAAATTTGAAATTAACACTGACAACGAAGCATTACGCAGTATTCTATCCAACAGATCGACAGTGCTCTATCTTTCTTATTAGGTCTTATAAGTATATAGTTACGTAAAACAAAACACACCTTCATTAACACTAGGTTTACGGACATTTCTGATATACCTACTCTACGGTACGCGTCAATTTGACGCGTGTTAAAAAAAATAAACATTTGGTAAAATAAGTAATTTATTTTTAAAGGAACTTTGTCATACAGGTGTATTGACATCAAAATCATCATAATAATAAAAAGACAACTCGCAAGCTGATTGGTCAGTTCGGACAAAAAAAAAAATTGATATAAACTTTCCGTTTTATAAAGGTAATAGCGCAGCTAGTATCTCTATAAAAAGAGAACGGTATTATAGGTCCTTTTGTGAGGAGTAAAATATTTTAAATTATTTTTTTTTTTAATTTACGCATTTTTCCATAAGTACATATCGCCCGCTTCGTGCCAAGAACTCCTATCTGAAAAAATTGTATTTTTCAGGAAACGAGAAAAACTGTTTCTTATTTGTATGGGCTGCCTTTATAGAAGTAATAGTTTTATCTATGAAATTTTTTTTTTTCTGTTTCTGTATATTAAACTTACATGTGTACATAGATACGTACTCTATATTCCCGTATTTCTACGTCAAAATCTCATGTATGCAAAAATTGCAGATAGGAGTTATTGCCACGAAGCGGGCGATATTCAATTTTATGTGCACGTTGTCCACAAACAATCTTACAATTTCTACAAGTGTACTTACTTCTATTTGCTGATGTATGAGGCTCTTGAAGGTCAATATTTTCCTCAATTTCATTTTCTTTCTTACCGGCAAGTTCTTCGGCTAATTGAAAAATGAAATCCTTTCTTGATATATTTGATCCGGTACATTCTTTGTACAGTATCCACGCATTTATGTGTGAGAAACCTTTTTGCTTTGATTTTGTTTGTTTTGATTTTGACGTGGATAAGTCTTTGTTTTTGTTTCGTTTTTTATCTCTGCTTTCTACACTACATACATTACTCTATACATAAGAACCTAAAATAACCCTGAAACAGCCACTGGAGACGTGAGATGACGAAGTATTTGCACTGCCTTACCATTGTGTCAAATTGACGCATCCCCGTAGAGATAGGTATACCACATAGCAAACTTCAAAATTCAAAGGCGTAGAAGAAAATGAATGTTGCCAAATATTCGTCTCGCGAAATGCATAATTGTAAGTAAAAGTAGTAAGAGATAAATCTAACCGATTTCCAAATTTTTCTATGTGAAATTGAAAATGCGTCAAATTGACGCGCTTCGTAAACCTAGTGTTAAGAGGATTTCAGTGATTCCCAATAATACGCATTTCAAGCGTTTGTAATTTCCAACGAAGAACAATAGCAGCCCTTGGAAGTATAGTTGGCAATATTTTGAAGAAAAGGTTGCATATTCAAGGGCTGATAATCCCTTACTTAAAATAGAAAAAACGGAAATTGTTACGCCATATTCCGGTATTTAAAATTTTATGTTATGTTATTTTTTTTTTTTAAAGACAAATTCAAACAGGAAGCGGGGCTATAAAATAACATAAAATGAGTTTTATTGCACTGGAAACGAGGCATCATAAATCCAAGTTTAATTATGTTATTTCCGGCTTCCTATTAGAATTTGCATTGAAAAATCAATAATAAAGTAACATACAATTTTAAATCCCGGAATATGATCTGAAATATGTGTATATATATTTTTCATTTATCAACTTTTACCCGCTATAGTTGACATTTTGCTAATTCCACAAACAGTTAATAATATTTTCCCGGATAACACCAGGTTGACCGGCTAGTATAAAATTATTTTATTGAAATTTTTGTCTGGGAGCACAAACAACGAATTTCAAACAATAATTATTTGTTTCTCCAATATTTCCCATTTGGTTATAAAACAAATACCTTTAATTCAAAATAATTTATAAAAAAACATAAAGTTGTAATTAAATAATTCACGATAAAACGAATTTATTGAATTTGATAAAGCGATTTAAAATAAAATATGTATAACATTTAAAATCCATTTTCAATTTTTCTCTATTTCGGCTGTTGATTCATATCATCATTTTCGTCTAATTGAACACGTTCTAATATACAGTGACTCACAGCTTATTTGATCCAGTTGCATTTTATTAACAAAATTGTAAATATCTCGCGATTTCTTATTTTGTTTGAGAAAAAATAAATGTAATATGAATATACATTTTGGAGGACATTCAAATCTGGCGATTGTACTGGGGGTCTATGATATTTGGACAATTCCAAATGAGCCAGGTCTGTACAATCTCCAACGAAGTGCAGCCGGATCAAATAAGCTGTGAATCACTGAATATAGGGCAACGTCTGCCTATTCGTACGGGTTAATCTTAAAAACTTCCGAACCGATCTTGATAAGATTGAAGACCACTGTTTTAAACTAAATATATTATATCAATATCGATTACATATACATACTGGCTTTACACCGTAGCTAGTATTATAGCAAAATAGTATAATACTATTTTAATATCCACCATAGTTGAAATCCACCATAGGAGAAATTATAATTTCGGAATACACATAAATTTTCTAGACTAATTTATCAACAATACACTGGACGTGTTCAATCGGGCGAAAATGATAAAAAATATCAAGATATTTTATCCCACCCTAACTTCATTCTGTAATAGGTACTGTACGTCAAACCCGATTGAACAGCTAAAATTGAGAACAATTGATTTTAAATGTCAAATTTTGATTTAAATCGCTTTGTAATATTCAGTAAACTCGTCTTGTCGTCAGTATTTATTTAAATGTTTATATTTTTAAATTAATTTATTTTAGAAATTATTTTGATATTGAAACTATTCGGTTTTAAATCAAATATTGGAGATATAAATAATTTTAGTTTGAGTTTCGTTGTGTTTGTGTTCTCAGACAAAAAATTTGAAATATAAATTATTATTTATGTTTATATAAACAGATAACTGTGTAAATACCATGTAAATATCTTAAAAAAGCAAATTTAATTTAATTTAAACACCGAAAATATCCCAAATAAAATAAACCCAAAATTGACAGTAGAACCCAAAAAACCAAAAAACGTTGATTTTCTTTATGTGATAAATGAGTGCGTTTAATGCCAAAAGTGATAAAGTATATCACGATATTTTTTAAACATTTTTGCCCGATTGAACACGAGGACGAGGACCCATATTTGGATCAAGTGACAAATAATAAATGACGAGATAAAATAAATTCAGAATAATCAGTTAAATGTCAGTTAATTCGTACCAATGCATGATTAGACATCGATAAAAAATAGATTAGAAGTCGGATTCAGTTATGTTTATCCTGTGATTTAAAAAAAAACTGTCAGTAGCATCTTCAAACTATTTTTTTCTAAATTCGCTTGAATTACTGGAGATATCTTTATATAAACAAACCCTTAAACTTTATGAGGAAATTATTGCTGACCTAGGGCCAAATTCTATGAGTAATCGTTTTGGATTTACCAGGACCGGGATTTTCATATGGGCGGTTATTGGGCGGCAATAAAACAATAGTTTTAAGTAGCAGCTTTGAGTATATGGATATACATACATAGAGGAATCACGCCAATTATAATGTTACCTCAATAGATAGCGTTACTTGTATGATTTACAATTTTTTTCTAATTTTTTGTGCATAATAATATTTAGGTTGCAATGTATCGAAGTACACAGTAAGATTTGTAGTTTTTGAACTTTTCCTTTTCCGCTCGTATCGTAGATGTATAATACAACAAAATGATTTAAAAGCTAAAATGTAAAACAATTTTATTTTCCTATTTTCTTCATTTTGATCATAGTGTGAATGTGTGAGTGATATTTGTTTTGTGTTGATGCAAAACCAACACTAATGTACAACAAGACTGATTCCGTGATGAAGTACACAGATCCCCTCTTACATTTAATCGCTTATACTTGAAAGTGTTGGTGCAAAAATTCCTTTGTTTTCTTGTATCGACAATTTGTATGTTTATTTTTACTCATTTATATAGTGTATCCGACCACCAATCCATTCATGTATAAGCGAAAAATAAATTTATAATATTGGTGGTAGTCAGGCTTGTAATTGTTGTTGGTTTTGGTTGATGTTGTACAAAATAACTGTATGGGTCATTATTTTGGTTTTTGATTTTTAAATCTGTTGAAATTTAATTTTGAAACTATGAACTCAAGAATGATATATTACAAGATTGTCCAACTCTTATGGAGAGTAAACATGCTGGTCCCTACGCTTTATTTTCTCTTTGGATTTTTATTTTCTCATTTGCATTTATATACTATACAGCAGTGATATTAAATATTGCACTGAAACGCATCGTTTTGCTTTCATCACACTATGAGCAGAACGTTTATTTTGATTTTGACTGTAGAACACACAAAACTAAAATAAATTGTATAATGATTCTGTGTGAGTGCAACAAATGTTTAATACAATGGAAAGTAAAAGAAAGATTATATACAATAGCACGTGCATTTGTATTGATCGCACGTTATTGATTTTGTATCTCATTCATTCATTCAATCAAGCCGATTAAACTAAACGAAATGATAGATGAACCAGCTATGAGTGAAATAAAATTATATTACTATATGAAAAAAAAAAAGAAAGATATAGAGACTGGTCCCTACGCTTTATTAAATTCGAAAAAAAGAGAGTAACGTTTTTAGAGTTGAATAATCTTGTAATATATCATTCTTGCTATGAACTTAAATTGTTGAATGTCAAGCATTATTAGCCAACAAAATTGATAGCGCACAAGAATGTGGTAACTGCTGAAAATATAAATAGGAAAATAGTTAAATACAGTTTAAAGCCTAATTAAATAATATAACTTAGCTTTAATAATCGATAGACTATATGGAATATACAGCTAGACTTCACTCCCATATCTGCATAACCTATAAATGTGACTATCAAATTATTGCATATTGTTGAGGATTACACCAATTTATTCGCGATTAAATACTTACAATTAAGACACATAGATGAAATTAAGACTACAAATGTTATTCGCCTTTAAAGCGCCGCAAGAGGCGATAACCGGTTATTTATTTACCGCATTTATTTTTAAATTGAAATATTATTGATAAATTAATTACCTTTCTAATTGAGTTTAATTTTTTAATCACAAAAAACGATTATTTTGAAACAAATTCACAAATAAACATGTCTAATTATACATTTATTTACCGGTTGATCACCTTTGGCTAAGTTGTAAAACCGTTCACCAGATGTCAAATACTCTGCGTGAAAAGGCGAATAGATAAATTGATGTAACTAAAATTAAGTTAATATCTGTTATAAAATATCTTACCATTTGTTTTTTGTTTATATCAATATTTGACAGCTAAATTAAAAACATATATTTTATGGTTGCAACCAGTATATATGCAACTCAATTTGTAGTAGTCACTAGTCATCTATCGGACATTCCGTATATTAAGCTATTAATGCATTTTGTGTAATGGTGAATTGTAAAACAAAAAAAAAATAAAAATTAATATAAATAAAAATTCAGAGCTAAAACAATTGTCATACAAAGAATGATAAACGATGGATTTTTGTTATCATAAAAGTTTAAGAATTTTGCGACTTTGGATTTCCTGCTTATCCCAATCAAAACATAAATACATTTTAAGATTTCTGGAATAAAAAATCAAATGAACGTTCTTGTAGGGACATGTTTACCTCTGCAGTTCTAGTTACAAGATTTTTTGTTTATAAACAAGAATACGAAGGATGTTTAAATATTTGTAGAAGTGGAAGTTTTCTATCTTTTTTCAATTTGCCTATGTAGTGATATAAAACAGAATATGTGGATTAAAGATTCAGGCAGCAAATGATTGAAAATAACCACAGAAAAGTTCAACACACCCATAAAATCATTTCTACGACAACGATATTCGTATTTTAGGATCAAAAAAAATTATAAATAAAAATGTGTATCCCATTTCGTTCCCAAATATTTCTGCATGTGACCAGAATAATATGGATAAAGAATGTGACGGTCTATCAATTGTTCCAAATATACAAGTTAGAAAGACATTCAAAAGAAAAGCTACCCATATCACCGAAGAAAAATTGATTTTGCCAGAAGTTCAATGTTATTCTATTATATACAGGGTGTTTTGTTCTTGAGTGTAAATATTTTCAGGGATGATTCCTTGATTAATTTCAAGCAAAAAATCGTTCCTGGAGGGGGGGCCCATTTTCAATATTTACTGAGATACAGTGCGTTAAAGAAAAATTTTTTGGAGTGGTACCTTCACGCATATTTTTTTTAATTACTCCAAACTTAGGTAGATTAAGCCAAGCAAATGTAACATTCTTTTTAGGGATCAGAATTACCTTTGTTTTATTGTATTACGTAAGTACGTAGCTCAATCCGTTGTTTAAATATTAATGTTTAAACTTTGAATTTTATTTAAATATCACTAAAATTTTGCGTTTTTCATAGCTTTTTACTCATAAAACATAAAAATATTAACTAATTTTTAATTTTTGCTTTTTTCTCATACAAATATCTACAAAAATCTCATAGAAACATTTGATGTACGTTTCTTGATAACATGAGAAATTAGAATACAAATGTGTCATGTCAATTAAAAATCAATTAATTTTGTAACTTTTTTGTGATATTTTATTAGTTTTTCGTAAATACTTTTTACTAAAACATTTACCAACACGTCTAGAAGATTGCGTGAAACTACAGGTGTGGCTAATCATCGGGTGGATACTAACCCGGTACCATTTTTATCTGTTTATGGCGATAATGCTGTGCTTCGAGTGGCTAGAAATGAACATTCAATCAGTATCAGACGTTTGTTTTTACGGTTCATTATATTTTATGTCAAAATATAAAATTTGGAGTATTCTTCATGACAATAATCTTCGTCCATACCATTATACACCCGTCCAGGGTATTTTGCCCGCTTATTTTGAGAAACGAACAGAGTTTTGCGACCTACTTTTACAAAGGCAAACGGTCCACGGAAACTTTTTCCAATATTCTATGGGCTGACGAATCATAGTTTACGAGGGACAGTATTATGAATTTGGATAATCTGAATTTGTGGGCTACAAAAATTGGCTATGGAGAATAATGAAACAGCTGGTTTATTCATCTGAAATTGTAAATGTAGAAGATCTAAACGAGAGAATTGTTGCGGCTGCAATACAAATAATGGAGATTTTTGATAATAAAATTGTATCAATAGCAATTCAGAAAAGATTATTAAAATGCATTAAAAATAGAAGTGGCCATTTTGAGCACTTACTGTAAAAAGTATTTACGAAAACTAATAAAATATCATTATAAAGCTACAAAATTGCTTGATTTTTAATTGACATGACACATTTGTATTCTAATTTCTCATGTTATCTATAAAGGTACATCAAATGTTTCTATGAGCTTTTTGTAGATATTTGTATGGGGAAAAAGCAAAAATTAAAAATTAGTTAATATTTTTATGTTTTATGAGTAAAAAGCTATGAAAAACGCAAAATTTTAGTGATATTTAAATAAAATTCAAAGTTTAAACATTAATATTTAAACAACGGATTGAGCTACGTACTTACGTAATACAATAAAACAAAGGTAATTCTGATCCCTAAAAAGAATGTTACATTTGCTTGGCTTAATCTACCTAAGTTTGGAGTAATTAAAAAAAATATGCGTGAAGGTACCACTCCAAAAAAATTTTCTTTAACGCACTGTATCTCAGTAAATATTGAAAATGGGCCCCCCCCTCCAAGAATGATTTTTTGCTTGAAATTTATCAAGGAATCATCCCTGAAAATATCTACACTCAAGAACAAAACACCCTGTATAATATATCCCTCACTATTTCACCATTCCTTGAAGACTATCATTTATCACTGGAACGAAATCGATCACTTGCCGGACCAAAATTTAAGAGGAAATATTCAAATCGTATAACTAATATTTGTTTATCTAATTTTCATGATAATGATGAAAGAACTGAAGATCAATTTCCTGTCATGCCTTGTATTAGAAGAAAAAAATTCAATATAATAAATTCAATGAAAGTTCTTAGATTTATATTTAATTCACCAAAACAGAAGAAATTAGATTTCTTAGGCTCAGATAATTTAGTTATAGAAAAAATTAATGAAATGTTTAGTCAAAAAAGTTATCCGGTAAGAACATTTATTTTGTCTCAGTTGCATCATAAAGCTAACGCTCATCGGCAAAATGTCGAACGAGATTTATATTTAAAGTTTTACTATAAATCTTCATCCTATTATAATTATATGTTAGAATTAGAAGTTTCATTGCCTGCGGTGTCAACCACTAAAAAATGGCACTCAAATATTTCATTTTCTTATTACTTCGAATGGTTCCTCTGATTGGTGTTTTCTGACGAATCATATCTTCGGCAAGAGCACAACTGATAAAAAAGTTGTCCATTGTTATAGTATGTCCTTTTTTGACGTAAGGACGAGCTAGTCTGTTCACTAGGTTGAATGCGTAGTCGTTTGCGCTCTTCTCTCCAGGTTGACAACCAATATAAATTTCTCCATTCAATGGATAGGAGTTTTTCGCATCGACGACCCAAAATATTTTGATTCCATACTTTCCTGGTTTGGAAGGGATGTACTGCTGGAAATTACATCGCCCTCTTTTTGCTACTAGTTGTTCATCGACTGTTAAGTTTCTTGGTATATATGCTAATTTCAGATTCTCCTGAAAAAGTAGCCAAACATCTCTGAAAGCAGCTAATTTGTCAATTTGCAATCGTTCTGTTCTAGTTCGACGATTATCGAAACGCATGAAGCGAAGAATTTGCTCCACTCTCTGCAACGACAACGATGCTCTGAAAAAGGGCCAGCTCTCTTTATGCCACAATTCGACTAGTCGCTTATCCCAATTCTTCCTCATTCCGGCATATAAAATAATCCCAATGAGGCTGTAGAGCTCGTCAATTCCCACGTCATATCATATTCGTGGTTGTTTATGTTGGCTTGGATTACGGTGACGATCAAAATAATCCTTCGCCTTACGATTCGTCTCATTTGCGATAATGCACATCATCGTAGGTGGCAAAATACTTTTAAAACATTCTTCTTAATTATTGAAATATCTAGCAATTCCAATCAATCCCGATGTCTCACG
Source organism: Tipula helvola (assembly GCA_963556165.1). Lineage (NCBI taxonomy): Eukaryota > Metazoa > Arthropoda > Insecta > Diptera > Tipulidae > Tipula > Tipula helvola. The sequence goes on along the minus strand of OY744481.1, from coordinate 198,274,350 downwards.
ATCTATTTGAAATTCTGGAACGTTATGAATGCTCGATGGTTGGACGCTCCATTTTCGAGAATAATTCTTATTCTGAGAGTTATAAAATAATTCTTGATCATCAGTCTCATTTTCATCACCATTAGATAAACATTCTTGTTCCTCCTGCAAACCTTCGTTGCGCATACGGTCACGAATATCCGGAATATATTCATCATCATCATCTAAATCCGAAAAATCACCATCTAAATCATCTTGTTCCTGAGGAATTTCGTTATATTCTTGTAAATCATCACAAGAATTAATTATTAGTGAATTAGCCGACGAAACGGATATCTCATCGAACAAATCTATTAGTTCTTGACCGCTCTGTCGTTTTGTCATTATCTAACAAAAAAGATAAATTCGCAAACATCTAAAATGAAAATTACTTCAAACACTATTGTGTAATACTCACATAACTGCAAGTCGATAAAAATACTTGTAGGGACCAGTAATAAACGTATGCACAAAATAAAATAGTTGCACTCCTTGCAGTAATGACGAACAATTCCTTTATAGGTTCAAACACAAACTACGATGTAGATCTATCAAACATATTTTGTCGATGAATTTTGAACGGTAAAAGTACCGTTATAAATATAATATCTATATTCAAGCTGAGTTCATAAATTTTGAAGTCGAGTTTATGTTGAAAGGCAAATGGTGAAACGAACATAAACGAAAAGATTCAAACAGAACAAGGATTCCAATAATGATTTTGGTTTTATCTGGCCCAAATGGTTTGAAATAAAGATAACCCTGACCTAAAAGTACATAACATAATTTTGAGTTTCTTTCATGAATTCGTATTTCCCGTATAATTTTTTAACTAATCGATTTCAATTGCATTCTTTGTTAGTCTGGGGTAACTTATTATCCCCATGCACAGACCGTGGCATATTTTTCATTAATGTGCAACAGTTGCTTTGAAATGGTCAGATTTAACCGTTTTTTGATATTTTGTTGTGCTAAACATGTAAGAGAGAGCATTCCTATGTGGTTTCGGATTATTTCGCATTACTTCACTTTTTATTTCACTTTTTTTAAGCCTGGGGTAACTTTTTACCCTGCAGTGCACCGACGGAAGGATAAAACATGCCGATTGTCGCGCTCTCATCTTGCAGAGAGGTAATATTACCACTTTTTTTTTTTGGTATGGTGATTACTCTTTTTACATATATACTCAAAGGTAGCAGGTAACCATAACCACCCCATTCAGTTTTTTACCCAACGAAACCACTTCTGTCCAGGGGGGGGCGGTGAAGAAATAAAAACTTTGGTTAATTCAAATTTTACAAAATTCTTTTGTATACAAGTTATTTGGGCGCCCTATATAAGTGCTTTGATATACACACACAAAAAAATATTGCGGTGTGAATGGTATTTTATCCGAAAAAAACTTTATTTTTTATCCAATAGTACCATATTAACTCCGCAAGATCGGGTACAAATTTTAAAATATCCAAAAGGATCGAACAGTATACTTTTGCACCGTTCGGAGTAAACGCAAAAGTTGTCAACAGCGGATTTTTTAAAAAGTACTTCCCAGAGATTATTTTCGTTCTATCGGAGTAAATATTTACACCGTTTGGAGTTTTCGTGAAAAAGTAAAATTGTAAGAGATTTTGGCTGTATTATTTAAATTCGCTAAAACAACCTGCATATTCCTTCTGTATAATAGAATTTAAATTGTGATACAATCAGTCTAGTCGCAGCGGCCTGATGAGTAGATTCAATTCTCTTACAATCTTCGGAACATATTAAAATCATATACATTAAAATAAAATACCAATGGGATAAAAACCATACACTCAAAAAATGTGCGGTGTTAATTGGTTTTTTATCCGAAAAAGTATTTTATTTTTCTAAAATATTTATAAATGGTTGATAAATATTTTTATCTATCCGAAAAGATAAATTTTTATAAAAACTCCTTTTGCATTTAATAAAATGCACCTCTAGGTGTTTTCCTAAAGATGAATGTTCCTGTTTGGGTTTTATATGCGGTGTAAAAGTTTTTATCCAAATGTATTTTATGCCATTTTTATTATAATATCCGATTGGATTCAAATTATAAATATCCGATCGGTGGGACACTATGTAACACAGATTCGGTGTTGTGGTGACCTTTTATTTTTTTGTGTGCACGATTTAAAAAAAAAATTTGTAGCCGATTAATGCTAGGTATTTCAGCTACATAGTTATTCATATTTTCGAAAAATCAAAGTAAATAATTTGCTTGACGGTGGTTTATGGTTATATAAACTGGGTTGGCATTTTCTGTTTTATTTAAATAATAAATCAAGTTAAATATTTGCACAGCAAATGCAACTGAATTTGTTTGACTATATTGAAGATAAAATATTTAAAATATACATAGTATAATGCAAATTATGATATCACCGATTACTTTTTAAAGTTCAATAACAAAATAAAGGCATCGTAGATTATGTGGTTATGTTGTTGTTAATATCCAAAAAATATTGTCTCAATACAAATAAAAGAAATTTGCCGAAATGTTTTAGTTTGATACGCATATAATATGTCATTAGATTATTATTATTGGTATAATAATTATATTCAATATTTACTTATCAATTATTATAATACAATCGATCTCGAGTTTCGACACGTGTTCCTACTGAATGATTTAATTACAACTGAATTTGGATTGGTATTAATACTATTGAATTTATAACTATTGAAACATACATAATTATATTCGACATAACAAATATTCTATACTGATTAAATGAAGCAATTAACTAAGAAGTTGTGTACGAAATTAACTAAATTGAGCGGCCGGCCATGCATTTTATAAAAGTCGGTTTCAAAATGAAAAGCTGAGGAATACTGAATGAACTTACAAAATTAAAAATTTGGATGTTTGTAGTTGAATATTATTCAAGTTTACCGTGAGAGTGTTTGTTAAGTGCTTATTAGAAATTTGATAAAGGAGTAAGTAAGAACATCCAAAACGATTGTAATTTCAATTTCAAATAAAAATAAGCATCACATTAAGAATGCGTGACAAAGCCAAAATAATTGTGTTTGCGAGCTTTGGATTATGTGCGATTTGTAATTTTAGGGTAATAAAAGTTAGAATTAAATTTTTACAATTTGTACAAACTTTAAGCATTTTTAAATTAACTAATTAGTAAAATTTCGAAAATTACAAAAAAGTTTATCATTAACGTTGGATGTGCATTTTTGACTCGTCGCATTATTATTCGATACGATAGGTCTCATTTGCTTATCGGGCTTGTGTATCTTTGATAGTGAATATAACTTGAGAATGGATGGATTGGACACCAATAATCTCGTGTGCTGACCTCACTAGTTTTCTTGACTTTTATTTTATAGGGTTTGAATTTACTATTTCATATGAACTTTCCTCAATCATCAATTGCACCCTGGTGTCTAGTGATTGCAAACCGGTTTTTCCGGTAACCGAAAAACCGGTTTTTCCAATCTTTTTCGCCAAAAAAAGGTGTGACTTGCAGTAAATAGTATTGAATGATGGTTTTTAAATACTCCTTTTCATTTTAATACAAGGAAATCAGATACAAATGCATTTTTTATCGTTCATCTTTTATCTTTTAGAAAAGATTAAATGTAAATCAGCTATTACTCGTTTCTAACTCCCTCCTATAAAGGCTCAGTTTTTTACGTTAAGGTTCTTTAAAATACAGGTTACTCTGCTAATATTTGAGTAAAGTATTTTAGTAAAGTGTCTTTATAATCGCATCTATTTAATCTTAAAATATTATTATATGTTCGTTAATTAATTTTCGTATTTAATGTATTTTAGTTAATAAAATGTATATTTTCATTTCTATTTTTCAGGGCATTAAATTTCATTATGTTGAAAAAGGTGACCACAATAAACCATTAATGTTGTTTATACATGGCTTTCCAGAATTTTGGTATTCATGGCGTTATCAATTGAAAGAATTTTCAAAAGATTACTGGTAACATAATATTTTATACTTATAATTAAATATAAATACAAAAATCCTATTTCATAATTATTTAATTCATTTTATGTATGTAGGTGCGTTGCCGTAGACAATCGGGGATATGGCGATACTGAAAAACCAAAAGGTGTTTCACCATATAATATCGATGCATTAGCAGAAGATATTAAAGCTATTGCCAACCAATTAAGTACGTTTTATTTTGATGATAGTTTGTTGATTTTATTTTAATAACTCAAAAACACTATTTTATTTACAGTTGGAGATCGGAAATTCATCTTGGTGGCACATGACTGGGGTGCAGTTATTGCCTGGAATTATGTTTACAAACACATGGACACACTAGAAAAATATATTTGCTTAGATGCACCACCATCTCAAGTCTGGAATAAATCAATATTCACCAGTTGGGAACAGTTTAAAAAATCATGGTATGTGTTCTACTTCCAAATGCCATGTCTACCCGAATTTACTGCCCGCTTGTTTGATTTAAAGTTACTAGAAGTATTAGGCGAAGGTAGCAAAATTTTCACCGCAGAAGACTTAGAAGCCTATAAATACACATTTGCAAAGCCGGGCGCATTAACTGGTCCAATCAATTATTATCGTAACGTAACAAACACACGCCAAAAACTAACAAAACCGACTAGATTCTCACCCGGTCTTTATTTAATTGGCGAACATGATCATTACATTTCGCAATCGTCTGGTCCGGCAGCACAAAAATTGTATGAAAATTTAGAATTTAAAATGATTCCAGGTGCTCATCATTTTGCCCAACAAGAAGTTCCAGATCAAGTGAACAAATTAATGTATGAATTCTTAAAAAAATAAAGACTTGATTACTAAACTCCATACTAAATATCAAATTTCATTACATTTTATTAAATCTTATTCAAATTGTTTATGACAATTAAATTGCTATAAACGCAGTTTGTAGAACGTGTAGCTTGGAAAATACATTATCAATGTTGTCATTTCTAGGGTAGTTGGCACATGAAGTCTACGATGAAGTCCTCTATTCAGCTATTCAGTAAGTAGTTGGTTGCCAGAAAGTTGGCTGAAATCAACATTAAAGTCTCTTGTCAAAATAGTTGACGGCAAAGATGCATATTTATTTGGGTCTAAGACATTCAAGTACCGTATTCACTGTGCAACGAGAAGTTCTGTAGACATTTAATATACGTACTCCAGCTACTTATAAGTTACTTATAAGAACTACGTGCAATTGTGTCACTTTCACTTTAGCTATAAATTGGTATTCTTCAAGTCTATCGAATTGACGTGACACGACAAATGTCTAAACCAGAATCATTTAGGCAACAATAATAATTTACTAATATTTGACGGAATTTTGACATTTAAAAATCAAGGAAATGTCAATTGTGTTGTTAAAAAATCGAAAATATGTTAAAAAATTGAATTTTAGTTTTAAAAGGGGAAAGGTGACTGTTTAATTCCTTGGCATATTTGACCAAGTTCATGATGCCCTTTTTATTAGAAATATAAATTTTATTTTTCACAATATACAATTATTGATATTACAACATTTATAAATGTGTAATATATTTAAAAACTTCCTAAAAATAGTCAAAATATGATTTAAAACTCAAAAAAACTATCGTTTATTGCCTTCATCCATTTTGTGTCACTTAAAAATTTCAGGCGATTAAATTGTAATTTCAAGTGACGTAAAACTTTTCAAATATCTAAGCGAATACCAATTGAAAGAAGTTTGTCACTTTAAATAACGATTGTCAGTCCAATCGACTAAAGGAATTCCAAAACTTGGTTGTCGGTACTAACAACAAGTGACACGACAAAGCGAATAACCATTGGGTATGGCCTATATATTACTTAACCACATTTCTAAGTCGCAAGATTAGTTCAACATATTGTATTTGTACGACAGTGAATACACGAAAGTGAATTTATTGCAACATTTTTGGGTTGTAGTAATTTAAAGGTGATATTTAGCCTCGTGATCGTGAAGCTGTAACTATTGCAATATATATTCAACAACTGCTAAAAGTGGCACTAAGACACGATTAGAGCACAAAAATTTCAAAATACGTAACAATAAAATTGTATCTGATATGCGCCACCCCGATTGCATTTCGACTTTTGATTAAAGGTGAGATTTTTTACAATTAAATATGATTTGCAGTTATCTGATGAAACCATATCAGCTGATCCATCATCGATGCGGCATATTATTTAAAATCATCGATCTATTGGCTTTAAAAATATTAAATATTATATTTAATCTTCTTAAACATTATGGTCATACAGTAACAATTTTGACATTTAATTTTTATTTTTATTTGTTATGATCAGGTACTAACCGTTATGAGCAAAATTAATTATTAATGTATAAAATTATAGTAAATACTTAATTATAGCAATTAGTAATCATTGAACTATTAGAAGGCGACATAGTTGGTAGAACAATTGAATTTATTTGTATAACAATTTTTTAGTAAATAAAGGCGTGCCTAAATATTCTATAAACATTCTAAATAAAATATTCCGCGAGAACAAATAAAAACGGTGAACAAAAACTTTCTGCGATATACATACATATACAGGGAATAAAACAGTGACCAAAACAAACATAAACAGTGGTTTTCATTTAACAATACAATACCGAATCTAATTGGAAACGAGAAAACTCACATTCGCATTTTATTGACTTTGCCTTAAATTTGAGTACGAGAGAACCATCACGATTATTCGACTTGCATCTTTTTTGAACACGGAGAAATAATTATACACCATTATATTGACTACCACTTTACAACGGAAACTAGATACACATATTACCAGAGCCTTCTAGAGTACAGAGCCATAATCATTATGACGTATTTTTTCGAAGCTTTTTTAGTGGTATAACTTTTCACTAATTTCCATAGGAATCCATAGTAAAAATGGTGTTTTTTAGCTTCAAGTTTTTCATTGAAAAAAGCAAAAATGTTACAAAATGTTTATACAAAAGTGTTCTACATATCTTTAGCAACAATATACAAGAAGGGTATATTGGTATTAAGTAAATATTAATTGCAGAAATATTAAAATTAAATTATTTCTAAAATATATTTTTCGAACTTTCTTTTGAAAAATACATCAAAGTTGGCTCTGACGAATTAAAATAATACTTGCTACATTTATATTTAGTTTTACTAGTGTACGTTAGATGTCTCAGATTTATACAGAAATATATGAAAAAAATTGTTTAATCACAAAATTATCACACGTTCTTAATATTTTGAGAATTTATTTTGCTTTTCCTACAATTTTTGAACTTAAAATTTCCCCAGGTGGTAATTTTCGGTACGATTTTACAAAATTTTTTCTGCCAGCACTGCCATCTATGTAATGTATATTGGCTTAATGCACACAATTTGTAGTAAGCTTTTCTTTTTTATTTGACCAGAATGCTGTTGTTACGAACTTTTTTTAATATTTTGGTTTAAATAAATCAATTATTACAAGAAAATGAAAACAATTTACTTAAACGACATTTATATATGTTGAAATTCAAACATTTATGAAAATATTTCAGAAATCATAATTAAGAATTTGTAACGTTTTCATTGACAAATTTGTCTTAAGAAAAAAAGTGATTTCCCATATGTTTTATGTGTTTTACTATGGAAATTTTGATTTTTTCGTCGTTTCTAATTCCCTTAAAAAAGCTTCGTTTTTTAGATTATGGCTTGTATCAGAACCATCTTGATATGAATAGAGCCGGCATGTGAAAAATGAACTTAAAATAAGGGATATAGAAACACTAAAAATTCATTTATTTTCATAGTGTTTATATGAAAAAACGCGATTTCGATTGACGATAAAATATGAATTAAAAGTTAAACCCAGTTAAATAATTTTTTAAGAAATCGCTAACAAACAACTCAATGTCTTACTCATTTAAAACACAGATTCTCAAATTTCCCTATTTTCCAGCAATAATCAAAAGAAAATAAGGGAAATTAAATTAAAAAACATTCTACAACAACAATAATGTGTATTAAAAAGAGAAAATTCAGTTTAATGTCGTCATCATTTGTCCACATCTAAACCCAATGGTAAAAAAAAGACAACACGCCTCCGCTCAACAATCAAAATTTAAAAAAAATCAAAAAGAGCCAAACAGAATAAATTAAATCAATACAATGAGTGCGAAAAAAACAAAACATCAAAACAATCTAGCATGCTTTGCAAATTCAAAATAACTATAGAAACATATTCGAATTCAAATTGGAATGGAGGCAATGAAAGAGATGATTATTGTTTTGTTTATAAATTTCTAGTTATGTTGGTGACGTATAGTATTACAAAAACAACAATATTTTAAATTTCAAAAGTACCTTATTTTTCATGACGATTTTCACTTAGGAATAAACATTTTCAAGACTCGATTTTTCAATCAAATAATATTACATGTTTCATGAACATTTTCATATAAAAACAAAACAAAAGCTCACATTTCTAATAAACTAAATCTGCCAATGAAAATAAGCGTTTTCCCATATAGTTTCATAGTAAAGAAAAAATTGTTTGTACCTTATTTTAAGCTTAGTAAAAAATACAGTCGATACTGGAGGCTCTTATTTATACAGTAGGCTCTGCTTGTATAATCAAGGTTGCTTTGATATTACACGAGCTTTGGTATCTGAATTTCGCAAACAACTAATCTCGCATTACAAATGAACATAAACCAGACACTTTGTTTAACTATCATGAACAAAATGATTCATAGCGTAAAATATCAAAATGATTTGAGTATGTCAAATCATATTATTATTATTATACGACGTAGAAATGTGTAACATAATACAGAACTATCTACTCATAGTTAATTGGAAGTACCAAGTTTGTTCCATTGGAATACGGTCATTTAGTCTATTTACACCATATATACAGTGCATCGCAACACTTCCTCGTTTTTCTTTACCTTCAAATGTTGATGGAGGGGTAATATTTGTGTTGCATCGTTTCAACAAAAATTTTATGTGATGGACGAATTGCAACTCACTAACCCAAACAAAAAAACCAATCAAAATAGTTAAAACTTTGATCATCTAGTATGCTTATAATAAAATGTTACTTATACATAGATAAATATCACCAGTTGACGCAACATTGTGTGAACACGCGACTGTTGCAGTGTTGCGATGCGCTGTATACAAGGTGTGAACAGGGTAAATCAAGTACTTGTTTCTGAGTATGCAGCTCGAGCTAAGATAAATTTGCCATACAAATTTGATGTAACATTTAGCTAGCTATCAGGAGTACAAATTGAAAATGCGGGATTTTTTCTATTTTTGAACGTTTATTCTGAAAAAATGGTAACAAATGAATTATTCAAAGTATTGTCCATCGCTAGCCACAACTTTTTCCCATCTTTCTGGCAATTTACGGATACCGTCGCGAAAAAATTCGGCCGGCTTGGCTGCTATCCAGTCATCGACCCATTTTTGGGCTTCTTCGTAAGAATGGAAGCGCTGGTCAGCTAGGCCATGTGTCATCGATCGGAAAAGGTGGTAATCGGAAGGAGCAATGTCTGGGCTATACGGCGGGTGGGGTAAGACTTCCCATTTCAGCGTTTGTAGGTATGTTTTGACCGGCACTGCAACATGTGGCCGAGCGTTGTCATGTTGCAAAATTACTTTGTCGTGTCTTTGCTCGTATTGTGGCCGTTTTTCTTTGAGTGCGCGGCTCAAACGCATCAATTGAGTTCGGTATAGTGCTCCTGTGATGGTTTCGTTCGATTTCAATAGCTCATAATACACCACACCCAGCTGGTCCCACCAAATACAGAGCATGAGCTTGGCGCCGTGAATATTTGGTTTGGCCGTCGATGATGATGCATGGCCGGGGTAACCATATGATTTTTTGCGCTTCGGGTTATCGTAACGGATCCACTTTTCATCACCAGTGACAATGCGATGCAAAAAACCCTTCCGTTTTTGCCGTTCGAGCAGCAGTTCGCATGCAAAAAAACGGCGCTCGACGTCTCTCGGCTTCAGCTCATACGGCACCCAATGTCCTTGCTTTTGGATCATTCCGAGGGCTTTTATACGATGGGAAATGGCTTGTTGTGTCACTCCCAATGAATCTGCGAGCTCTTGTTGAGTTTGACACGAGTCTTCATTGAGTATTGCCTCCAATTCAGCATTCTCAAACTTTTTCACTTGGCCCGGCCACTCTTTGTCCTCAACGTCAAAATCACCACTTCTAAACCGCACAAACCATCTCTCGCACGTTGAAACCGATGGAACATGACTCGGATAAGTCTCGGAGACCAATCGATGTGCTTCAGCAGCACTTTTCTTCAAATTAAAGAAGTAAATTAAAACTTCCCGCGAGCGGTATGCACCTTTGCGTGAAAAATTTGAAAAATTATCATTTGTTTCATTCAAATCTAGATTGCGCCACTATAAATTCTCCAAACATTTTAGCCGCAATTTATCTCACAAGGACGATAATTTGAAGATAATTTTGACGGTTTTGAATTTTGATTCATTTTATAATCGAAGTAGCCACGAAGTAAAATTAATTTCTGTATTTTATTTGACCAAGGAATTGGAATTGGAATTCAATTTTCGTCAAAAGAAATGACAAAACGAATTCTTATTTGGATTGGATTTATTTTCTGAAGGTTGGTAGCATTTTTTATGTGGTATTTGCAAGTCATTTTAAATTTAACCATCTTTTTACATTAATTTTCAACCGTATACATATTCAAAAAATTATTATAATATTTCATAATTCCATAATTAATCAATATAAATATAATATTCAATATGAATGAAACAGAATCGGCAGCAAACCGAAAAAGAAACCCTTAGTAAGTATTTGAATTGAATATTGTTTATTTTTATATACCATATGAAACATACAATTAGAGCAAATATATTAAACTTTTCAATGTTAATAGTTCTATTAAATAAATAAATTATGTTTTTAATTGTATTTATTAATTTTATTTTTAGATTCCTTATTGTGAAATTTGATTTGATTTTTTTATCTTGCGATCAAGATCGATTTCGATATTAAAATATCATCGTCAGTTGGTAATTACTTTTTCTATACTACAAATATAACGGCTATTTTTTCTTCTTTATATACAGAAAAAACATTCATACTCCGTGTTTACGTTGATCAGAATTTTTTGAAAATAATACACTTTAGTTGAACAGCTTACATTGATTTACGAATTTTGTAGAATCAAATCGTATAACTTGTTGGTTGTGCTGTTAATTTTGGTTTACATTCAGACTGATGGTCTCCCTATGGGTAGCCCTTTATCAGGTACTTTGGCCAATATTTATCTAAACGATTTCGAAAATAGTTACGTTTTAAACAACAAAAATAAGTTTTACAAAGATGTTAAATACTGGCACAGATATGTAGATGACATTCTGGTTTTATATTCAGGTACTTCCAGACAGTTGGATAATTTTCTAAATTTCTTAAATGGTGTTCATCAAAAAATTAAATTCACTTTGGAAATTGAGGAAAACAAAAATATAAATTTTTTGGATTTAAACATAGAAAATTCTTTCAATCAACATAAATTTAAAATTTATCGAAAACCTACGCAGACCAGTCATACCATCCATGCAAATTCCAATCACCCATATGCTCACAAAATTGCAGCTTACAACCATTTGATTCGAAGATTGAATAGTATTAAGATGTCCGAACAGGATTATAATGATGAACTGAGGGTTATCAGATTGATCGCTAGCCAGAACGGTTATCAACCTGATAAAATTGATAGCATGAATGCGGCATATCGGAGCAAAATTGAATACCAACAGTTTACCACGTTGATTTTCGGCGATGGTGGTCAGGATACCAGGTATATCAGCGTAGAATATGATCAAAATTCCAGTAAACATTTACAAAAAATATTCCAAAGTTATGGCTATAAAATTGCGTTCAAAAACCGAAATTCTTTAGAACAAAAAATTCAACTTAAGGACAACACAATTTTAGATACCGGTATTTATAAATTAACTTGTTCTGATTGCCTATCATTCTATATTGGTCAAACTGGTAGATCGTTTAAACAAAGGTTTAAAGAGCATATAACAGGTATAGGAAAGATCAGAACCGATTCGAATTTCGCACAGCACATAAATGAAACACAACACAACTACATAAATTTGGATTCGAATATGGAAATATTGTTTAGATTAAAAAAAGGGGATGCAATGGATCGTTTGGAAGAAATCGAAATTTACAAAAACAAAAACAACAGATATTTATTGAATACCAAAATTAACAGCACAACCAACAAGTTATACGATTTGATTCTACAAAATTCGTAAATCAATGTAAGCTGTTCAACTAAAGTGTATTATTTTCAAAAAATTCTGATCAACGTAAACACGGAGTATGAATGTTTTTTCTGTATATAAAGAAGAAAAAATAGCCGTTATATTTGTAGTATAGAAAAAGTAATTACCAACTGACGATGATATTTTAATATCGAAATCGATCTTGATCGCAAGATAAAAAAATCAAATCAAATTTCACAATAAGGAATCTAAAAATAAAATTAATAAATACAATTAAAAACATAATTTATTTATTTAATATAATTATAAATAGTGAAATAATCCACAATCAATATAAATATTTTTAATATGAATATCAATTTGTTAATAGTTCCTCGAGAAGAATATGGCGTCGTTCCGAGACACGAACGCTATTGGTTTTCGTTAACAACAGGAAGGCCGAGTTCGAGCATTTTACGAAAAAGAAATTGGTCCATGATCATTTGGCCGAAGATTTAACTTCTTCTAGTATATCGGTATGTAATAAATGATATACATATATACTTTATACTTTTAGGAAATATTCTACATTTACGTTTGTTTCAGGAAATTCCCTTTGCACCGGATGAAATAAGAAATAAACTAAAAGTTTTAAAATCTGCCTATAAAATCGTAATAGACAGCAATAACCGAACTGGGGCTGGACCAGCAATAGCGCCATACTTAGATCTTATGGACGAAATATATGGCTTTGAAAATGCTGCACCAGAGAGCACAGACTCACTTAAGCAAAGCGTTGGTATAGGGCAGCAAGGACCGAGGACACAAAATCTAGATGATGAGCTATTCGACTCAATGATAGAAGTGTCGGTGCCCAGAGAAGATGAACCACTGAGGCCACATTCGCCTGCCGATGTTCCGTTAACTTCAGGTAATCCAGGAAGGGCACCCCGTCGAGAAAGTGAGAAGGAGAAACTATTGAAAAGGAATTAGATTTTCAAAGAGAAGCCGCAGAGTTAAAAGAGGCAAACAAAAAAATGAGGATGCTGCAAAGAGAGGAGGCAAAGAATAAGAGACATACCGAAAAACGCGATTGGCACACCGAGAAAAGGGAGTGGCATAAGGAGCTAATTAGTGCGATGTCCAAGAGGAAGGAATAAACATTTTAATAGAAACAATTAATTTATATTACAAATTATATTAAATTTGAATTTGAAATTACAATAAATTATATTTTTTATTAGTTTGTTTACTTTTTATAAAAGTCCTTTCTCAAGAAGACTATTGAAAACAGCCGCGCGTCAATCCTGTGTATTACCACTACTGGTGTTAACCGTAACTGGCACGTCAATAGCCGCTAGTCCTTCGTCTTCACTATTTTGGTTATCGTAGTTCCATTCATCCTGTTCATCGATACACAAGTTATGGAGCACACAACACGCAACTGTGATGTTAATTACTGTGCTTATTTTGCAATGCTCAGTGAAATGCAGTATTCGCCTGAACCGAGTTTTCAGCAATCCGAAGGCATTTTCTACAACCATCCGTGTTGAAGAAAGGATATAATTAAATTTATGTTGAGGTTCAGTTAAGTTTCCCGTATATTTAAAAGGGGTGATTAACCAAGGTTTTGTGCCATACGCACTATCGCCAATTAAAAATGTGTTACTCGGAAACGACATAATTTTTCGTATTCTTCGGTGGCCTTCTTATTCAACAGCGATCATGGAAAGATCCAGATTCTCCACAATGAACGTCTAAAAACTTCTTTCCACTATCCACAACAGCTTGCATTATAATGCTGCAATATTTTTTGCGATTGCTATATAGAGGGATTTGGTCAGACGGTGCCTTTATTTTAATATGGGTCCCGTCTATAGCCCCAAGAACACCAGAGATGCCTTTCATATTCTCGAAGGCTGACGTAATTTGTAAAACCTTCTCTGGAGTTCTTGGCCACTTTATAAATTGGTTCGCTATGGAAACCATCCAACACGACATGCGATTTACAATTAACCACGCTGTTTTATCGCAAATGTCGAACAGGTTTGGTAATTGCCTGTATGTAATTGAATTTGCGACATACCATAAGAACACATAAGTTTCCTTTTCACTGCCAACATTTGCTCGTCCGCTTTTGTATCTAGGACAAATTTCGGACGATTTATATACATAAATCTAAAAAATTTAAAGTATTAGATATATGAATAAACAAAAAAATAGTAAACAATACCTATTATAATATTTGCTGTTTTTCGCGAAGCTGTTTGTCAACGGGGCTGCCTCATTGTTTCGATTTGCCAATACGAGTGCATTAACGTTATTGCTATTTCCTAAATTACAACGGCCGCTTTGGTGATAAATAAAGGGACAAATTGAGAATAATTCAGCGAGCTGCAACTGATTCAACCAAGTATTGACGATAGAGGGTCATGGGCGTTTATGGTTAGGTATTTTTGTTTGTAATTATATTTATTGATTGTTAGGTATATACATATTTCGCATTCGATATTTCCCTAATTTTTGGTTAAAATAAATTTTCATATCTCAAGTGTAAAACCTTTTTATATTTAGGTATGTTTAATTCGATTCCGTGTTTATTATATAATTAATGTCTGCCTAGAAAGAATAATCTAGAGGTTAGTGATGGAGTGGCATGCGGTTAATGTGGATATTGGTCCAGGTTCAATATAGCTGTATCGATCCTGACGACAAAAGTTTTCGACAAAAGAACCCCCCATCAGGCGAGTACTATCCGCGCATAAAAGCACCTAGACCATCGAAAACTAGTGATCGTTATAACTACATTCAAAATCAACAAAATTTATCTCTACACAAATTTTTAGCTTGATGATTTATCTGTAATTAAAAGGAGACTTGTGGAGACCGCGCTAAAATCTATCTTACTCGGGATCTACACTATGCAAAATTGCTGAGATTTTCTCTCATGATATTAAATTTATCAATGTATGTGTAAGAATATTATACAAATTTTGACATTCTCAGCAAGTTATCAGGAGGCTATTTCACGAAAAAATTATCATGAAATTTGTACGAAATGTCAAATTAAAATGCACTTTTAAGGTTATGTTTTTCATTTTTTCCGACTGTTGAGACCTATGTTTATAGCTGCATAAAAAAAAATATTTCTCAATGGCATTTATTAATATTGAAAATACTATAAAATAATTCATATGTTTAGAATTAACGAATGCTTATTGAAAATAACCCGTAAACAATTTAAAAGAATTGATTTAAAAAATGATGCATTCCAAAAAATTGCAAAAGAATTAAACCTACTAATTTTCTGACAATATTCACCGAATTTTATTGAACAATTGAAGAAATTATCATGAGAGTAAAATGCCCAGTTATGATAATTTTTTAACAAATATTTATCAATACATTGAAAAAAACACACACATACATAAAATTTCATGAGAGAAAATCTCAGCAATTTTACATAGTGTAGAGGTAGACCCTGTGTGAAATAGGATATTTTAATTTTTATTTTTTTCCTCGAAAACTGAATTTGTCTGTCAACTGAAGTTGTCTGTAAGAGTCAGAGATATCGCACTATTTTTCCTGTAATCTTTACAAGACCCCTCTCATGGTAAATTTTTTAAAATTTTTGGGCCTAGGAAGTTCGGATATAAAGGGGAAGAAATAAACTTTTCAGCTAACGTTTTCGCTATGGAATCTGTAAAAAGCACGTTTTCATATGACATCCCACTTGATCGGGTGAAAGAAAAATTTGCTTTTGTTCCTCAATCTTTGGCCTCTCTAAAAATGCCCAACAATTATTTTTGTGATTCTGAGGGTTAGACTAGTTGTGTGTAAACAAGTTTTATGTTTATGCTAATTTCAAATTTATAGGATTGGTAATTCCTGAGAAAATCTGATGTGACCGTCAGTCGGACTATGCGAAATTCAAACCATCATTGTTCCTTTTTTACATTTTTTGTACGGTGCCTGAAAAAAAGATGTATGTATATCTGTCCAAATGTACTATTCTTTTTTTTTTGTTTTCATTTTATTTCGATTTTTCTGTTTGACGTCACAATAATTATATCATTGTATGCGAATGACGTCACACGTAAAAATATTTAGCATCACATGTTGAAAAAACGAATTTTTGTGTGTATTCATAAAATTCGGATAAAAAGAATGAAACAAAGAACGCTGCCATACATAAGGCTGTAAGAATAACAGTAGGAGGGGAAGATTGGTAGTTTTTTTTAAATACCGGTTATGTCTTTACTACATTTCATTCAGAGAGATTATATTTTTGTGGGATGTTGAAATTGCGGTGGGTAGAATATGGATACAAAGTTGTACACACACATATATTCTTATATACGTTATTATAGAGCTTTTGTTTTGATAACAGTGTAATACCTACCCTTAGATTAGTGTGTGTGTGTGTGTGTGGGTGTGTGTGTGTGTTATGTGTGGCTGTTTGCAAATATTTTTGATACCCACGTGTTGTGAGTGCGCGCAGAATCACAATTTTTTTTTATTTTGTGTGTGATATTATTCTCAGTTACACCAACATGAAAATAATGATAATGGGAAATATTTATTTGGGACGAAAATAGAGATACGTATATACATGTACACTGGATCAAGAATAAATTATACGCCGAGATACAACAATTGAAAAATTGCCAAATTATGTTTACAATCGACTATTGCGAGGTAGTAGTTTTCGGTGGACCACTGGTAAACTCTTGCAAAGAAAAATGTCAATTTATGTAGGTTAACCATAAAGTATTTGCCTGTATTATTCGAACTTCAAAGGTAATCAATTTTTCTCCAAAGAAGATAAAACCAGCTTTTAAAAATAAAAAATAAAAACAAATCTGTACTTCTGATAAACTTTGATTTGTTTTTCGTTAATCAATTGGGTGTAACCGTAAAGTAACAATAGATAGTTGACACCTTGTATTTTATTTCACACAAATATTTAAATGGGAAAGACCGTTTATGCCAAATTTTATAATCTATATTTTTCATAATTAAGCGGAAAACTAATTTTAGCTCTTTTGAATCCTCTGAAACTTGCTCTTAACAGAAAATTCAATATATTTTGTCAACTTTTCTTCAAAATAAGTTCACGAAAATATTTTTTTTCTTACGGTTGAACGAGCTGAAAATGATGATTTCGGCAGTGATTCTGTGTTGAAAATAAATCAGAAAAGGACGCTTTGCGAGAAATCGTATTGCATTAATATTGCCACATGCCCATAGTCTACGTCAAGGCGAATTCTACAATTTTTTTTTTGTTATTTTACATGTACACATTTGGAAGAATTGTAGTTAATTAAGAATAATTTTGTAAACAAAATAGCATGAAACACACTTGCGGAAAAAATCATTGCAAAACTCGTATGTTTGGAGAATATTGAACTGGTTTCATGAACCTATTAAATTCCCATTAAGTGTTATTTATAATTTGTATTTGTTTCAATTACATTACACCTACATACATACTTAATATTAGGGTTTGTTTTATTCCTTTCTTCAGCCTCGTCTTAATCAGGTCCTTATTGTGTTGAATTGTGTTTTCGTGGGAAAAATTTTATTTATTCGCAAGTTAATTCAATTTAGGTCATTTCTCAATTATTTATTTTGCTGAAATTTTCTGAAGTTTTATATAAGTAGGTTGGAATCGTAAAATTACCTTTTTCTGAGAATTGTCGTTTTCGATAAACTGCCGATTTCTTTGAATTCCGAAGACATCATTTTCGGTTGAATCATCGCTTCTTCAGTTTAATTATAATTTTTTAAAATATAATATTAAATATTAAATTAAACGTATCAAAATGCAATATATGTATTGTAATTTAAAAATAAATAAATATAATTAATTTAAAATATGCATTCTAGATTTATTTCGGTCTACCCATCTATCATCTAGACACTAGGTTTTGGGTATAAAGGCCTTTTCACATGAATCGCGATTTTTCTCGTACGAGTAAAAATTATTCACCGATTTCTCTTCAATTACATGGTAAAAGATTTACTAGTCACTTGAAAAATAGTAAGTAAACGATTTCGAATGTAATGTCATTGACAATTTTTTTAGCAAACGCACATTTCCTAATAATAATTGCATAATAGTGTTTGTCCACGACTAACGTATAATATGCTCATTATACGTTTGTTTCATCACTTATAATGATATCCATTATTCACTGCTAGTTTATCTAGTAGTCTCTTCTTTCATTATTCAATATTTCCAAGTAAATTATTTCATTTTTGAAATTTTATCTAGTAGTCTCTTGCCATTTTCATTATTAGTAAACTGTGACGTCAAAATGTCGACGAAAATTATTTGAGAAGTATTTAAAGGATTTGATTATAAAACATAATGATATTTGTCAGTCGTGGACAAAGTATCGTATTCTACTCGCATATAATGGCTGTTATTCACTCAGGTGATTTACGACACTCGCCTATCGGCTCGTGTCGGCAAACTTCATCTTCGTGAATAACAGCTATCATTATATGCTCGTTGAATAATATACTATTTCTCGCGCGAACTTTCCAATATGGCGGCGATTTAAGCATTTTTTGCAGCTTTGATTAGGAAATGTGCGTTTGCTAAAAAAATTGTCAATCATATTACATTCGGAATTATTTACTTACTATTTTTTAAGTGACTAGTTTAAATTTTACTATGTAATTTAAGAGAAATCGTTGAATCATTTTTACTCGTACGAGAAAAATCGCGATTCATGTGTATAGACCATAATTGAATAAAAAATAAAATCTCGATTTTGAAAGTTACTAGGTTAGATTTTAAGAATAAGCGAATTGGAATTGAAAGATTTGATATTAATATTTGAAGACTAAAAGAATTTTTTGGATTTCGGACTTCAAGCATGCATTTTGAGAGATATAAGGAATTTGAGGTCTAAAAATAAAAATAGTAAAACTATTGTAAAAATGAAAACTAAGAATCCTGAAAGTTGTAATTTGAAATGTTTAGATAACATTTTGGAACCTGCACAAATATTCGAACAACTGTAAAGGAAAAAGCTTTATCATAAACATAAATTTAAAAAAACCGAACCTGTACACCCTAAATTTCAATTTGTTTTCCCAATTTAACTCTTTGGCCAATTCCTGAATCTTTGACGCAGAATTTTTCTGTACGTAAGAAGAGTTCAATTCATTTGAGTTCATGCTTTGATTCCATCCCACCAAATACTAACTTGAGATAAAAAAATTAATTAGATTTGTTTAGAAAAGTTAAGTTATTGAAAACAAAATTCGATTAGTAGTTGGAATTCGAGAAAACTATGTGTCGGACCTATTACCTATACAGCGTTTTTCATAATTAAGTGAAAACTTTTAGAATAGCATGTTAGGATTTCTGAGCAATCCTCCACTATCATACATAAAGATAAAATAAAATATCAAACTAAACTTTAGGAAGGTATCCTTAAAGTTTTGTTTGATATTTGACACAAAAATCTACCACTTTTGCCTGAAACATTATTTTATTTTTCTTAAATTCCCATAAGGCCTTAAGTACAGGAAAAGATTGAAAAAATGACCGTAACCCGAGAAAAATGTGTGCAGACCTTAATCTTTCATTATAGGTTCAAAACAGGCCAAAGTTCACTAAACAAAAAAGTTTAGGAGGTTCACGGATCCGTGGAAACCAATAGGAGGTCAAAAGGGGTACTTTCAATAAAAAAACTCGAGTTTTCTCTATTTTCATTTTTCTATTTATTCATTTCTTCATTTATAAAAAATGGTTCAAATAAAAGTTGTTTATGATTAAATTTTCTTTAATTTTGTGTTTTTAAATTAATGGTATACCAATAATTAACGGAAATACGGTCACTTTTCGATGATCGATTTTTCGAAACTATAGATGAAAATACCGAAAGAAATACTAAACTGCGTGTTGTTAATGTTGGGTTTTTGCCCTATAAAGTGAAATGGACCATTCAAGAATGCAAACATTTTATTGATGTTTGCAAAATTTATCTAAATTATACTAAAAAATGGTACAAACTTATTTTAATTTGATGGATACGACAATCCTAACAGCGTTAAAATACATGAACAGCAATGTCGATATTATGCATTTTTTAGATGAAAAATCAACATTTTCAATCGCGAATAATTCGAAAAATATTGATTTATTGAAAAACTTCATAGAACATTTTTGGCTTAGAATTCATCCCTCTATCGACTTCTGTGGTTATTTGGAGTGTACTAATTTGCACCCCCAAAAAGGGGTGGCCTCTACCCCCAGGGTAAACGCACACATAGGCACTATATGACTTTTGTTCCTTAAACCATTCCCTACTTACTGTCCAATTTTCACGTCAATCGGTTTTGTCCGTAAGGATTCTGAGCGAAAAACCGTCAAACACTGGACTAACTCTGAGACTCGTCCTGATTGATAATAACACAACAGTAAAAGCTTTTTAGGTCATGATTGACGATGTTAGCATGGTGCATGCTAAAGGTTATTGCAGATGGGAGATACACTGTAATGCAGAACTATAGATGCGCCTTTGATTTTAACGCATTCACTAGATCTGAGGTAAGTTAAAAAGGGTACGGTCAAGAATTCAGCAGCTGCGCAGTTTATGCAGCAAGTCGGTCAAAAATTAAGATTTGCAGCTAATGCTGCGCATTCCGTCGGATTAAAATGCAGCAAATAAAGTTAGGCTGCGCAGTTTACGCAGTCACATTAATACGGATGCAAAAACTATAAATGTCAATTTTTTTTAAAAATTCAATTTTATACATTATTGTTGGTGAAATAAAATAAAAATTTTTGAGGAATTCTTACTATAGAAATGAAAATTTAACTACAAAATACATATATTCGACCCGAAAATATTTTTTGATATTTTATAGTAACAAACTAATCCAAACACAATAAAAGTATATTATGAAAACTGTATGGGTTGTATTTAACTGTATTTGGAATTGACGTCAAAAGATTATAGGAGGTAACCATTTATCTTTGAAAATTTTTAAACAGAAAAATTTAATTAAGAGCTTTCATAATTATTTTGTTTTGATTAATTCCCCCCAATTAATTTTATTTATGTCACTACCGATAAATGTAAAAAATATGGCATCAAATTATCAGCCTCCAAAAATTATAGCATCGCCATTTTTGTTTACATAATATCCTTTCTCTTTTTAACCAGGGTTTATTTTTCTATTGCGTTCAGTTGTAACCGACATGCAAAAATTTTGTCGGGCAAACATTTTGCTTCATCTAAATCGCCCTTAAAGGTGCTATTCCATGAGAATATTTTACTGAATAGTAAAATTAAAGTAAGACAAAACTATATTTGTTAGATGGGGGAATGAATCAAAAACACGAATCAGTAAAAAAATATTTGTGTCTGCGTAGTTGTGACACTCCTCTAAAAAGTATCAAATCGAGAACTTTTGTTAGGAGTGTCACTAACACACGTGCATAAAATTTGTATATGATGAAAAATAATTCTCGCACACACTAATAATTTTAATAGGATAATGTGGATGGTTTTAAATTTATTATTCTGTGACGGAAATTGTTCGAAAAAATGAAATTCTGATATGAATGTATATGTAAGTATTTCATTTTTTAGATAATTTTAAGACGAAAAAATAATCGAATAAATACTAAATTACTAAATACTTAATTTTTTTATCAATTATTGGTTATGTTTTTGTTTAATGTCAAATTTCCCCTTAAAACTTCTGCTATAAAAATTAATTTAAATGGACATATTTTTCATCGTCACTACTAAATATCTTGTTCAATGGATCCAAATAAACTTCCACATTAACGTTATCAACCATATTGTCTTAATTTTCACTTCATTGTTTAAAAATTCACAATTCACTTGTACATCAAGAAATAATTTTGATTTTTTTAGGTTAGGTTACAATTGCTGTCAAAATTTCCCTTAAATCTTTTGCTATAAAAAAAAATATAAAACCACCTTGTCTTTGTCTATTATATGGTGTTTGATTTTTTTGTTTTCTCTTTTTGGCGTATTTTGTTATTCAGTAAAATATTCTCATGGAATAGCACTTTGACCGATCGGTATACACCTATCCCCCGCTTTACACGGCGCTCATTTAACACGTTTTCGATCTTATACGGTTTTTAAAATCAAAATTTCAAAACAGAACTGTCAAAAAGACAATTTTTGATAATACAGGAACTTATTTCTACTTAACATTCATAATGTAAAACAAACTGTAAAAATAATAAAGAAAAAGAAGGAGGGATAGCCCGCAAACAATTTGTAACCATAAAAATTTCGTAGGCAAATAACTAAAAAATGTCGGTCAAAAAAAAACAAAAGAAAACTAGACAAATAAATTTAACTAAGAAAATAATTAATAAGTTTGTTAAAATGGTATATGTATTTCGTTTTAACCAGAAATTGAGTCGATCCGAGCGATTTCTAAAATATAAATATTTATGTATGTGAAGTTAGCCCAGACTTTCATTACAACGTTATCCCAGCCCAACATTATTTCATACGATATAATTTACTCTAGCCCAGAAAATATTTTTTTTTTTGTTTTATAACATATTTTATTATAGAAAACGTAAAAATTTAAATCATATACATAATATACGGGACAAACGAGAACAAAATACTAAATTTTAAAGAAAAGGGCATTAAGGTTATAATAGTACCGTGATGTTTCTTTTCCGGAAACCATCGGTATGTCATTCGATTTGACATTGCATTATCTAACTCCACTAATCCTATCAAGTTGATTTGCATGTCGAAATTTTCGCTATAATTATTTAAATTAGCATAGTACCGAAGTATGTATGTAATTTTGGTACTATGCTAATTTAAACAATTATAGCGAAAATCTCAACAGGCAAATGATTTTGATATTATTAATGAAGTTAGATAACGCAATGCCAAATCGAATGACATACCGATGGTTTCCGGAAAAGAAACATCCCGGTCATCCTAGGGCCAAATCGCTTCCATTTGTATGTAATTTCGGTACTATGCTAATTTAAATAATTATAGCGAAAATCTCAACAGGCAAATCATCTTGATATTATTTACGGAGTTAGATAATGGAATACTAAATCGAATGGCTTACCGATGGTTTCCGGAAAAGAAACATCCCGGTCATCCCAGGGCCAAATCGCTTACCTTTGTATGAAATTTCATTATTATGCTAATTTAAATAATTATAGTGCCAATCTCAACATACAAATCATCTTGATATTATGTATTTATGGAGTTAGATAATGCAATCCCAAATCGAATGGCTTACCGATGATTTCCGGAAAAGAACATCCCGGTCATCCGAGGGCCAAATCGCTTACATTTGTTTGTAATTTCGGTACTATGCTAATCTAAGTAATTATAGCGCCAATCTAAACATGCAAATCATCTTTATATTACTTATGGAGTGGAAACGATGAACGATGGAAACGATTTAGAAAAGTGTAAAATTTTTTAATAAAAAATCTTACGTAATACTCATCTAATATTACCTAAAAAGAGAGAAAAACAAGAATTTACGTCTACTTTCTACAAGTATTGAGTTGCAAATGTAAAGTTAAGTTAGTAAAGTAAAACCTTCGGAAAAGTAATTAAAACTGGTGTAGCGAATGTCGCTCACCCTACCTTATAATCATTGTTTTACTGAGAAGTTCATTTTTGAAACAAGTTTTAATTTATAATTTTTTTCAGAGATTTAAATTTAAAATAATTTTTGAGTTCAGTTCAGTTAAAAATGATTAACCCACTCATTCCCGACGTATATCAAATACGTCAAATATATTTTATAGCGAAACTGTCAAATTTAGCGTTCTTACATAATTTGACATTTCATATTTATCTAAACTGTTTTTAAAGTGTACTTGTTTGTGCTTAAATGCAAAAAGGTTAGTAACCATTTATTAAATGAAATTAAAATTATGTATGTATTAGATTTATGTGGAAAGAGGTGTTTTATGGGTCTAGCAATTTATGTGTTTAATACGTTTTTCGTGGCGTTTTGCTAAAAAGTTTCTCATTAAATTACAGAATCAATTCACAATCTTTGATTTGGAAGAAATACCTGAAAATGATAAAACTTCGCCGAAGGCTAAAAAAACGGTTTTGAATTTTTAATGGTAAGAGGTTAAAGGAATATTTCTGGCTGAAAAAAACCGCCAATTCATCTTCAAGGGCGTTGAGTGGATTTCTCAGTAGAATATAAAGGAAATTCAGCACTTCGTATTCACCAAAGTTAAACAGTGCATCAAGGTTATTAGGAAAAACAGTAAAAGTTAATTACAATTTTAACTATACCTACAAGTAAAAAGAAGACATAATTGAACAACTCACATGAATTTTCTCTGATATTACTCCAAATATAGTTTAATTACATACAAAGTTTTTTAGAGTATTTTTCGAACCAAAAAATGTTGATTTATATTTACCAATATATTCTTTAAAACTGCGAGTGTTCAACCAAAAATCCCTATTATTTCTATTTATTCACTTATCACCAACTCAAAAGATTAATGTTGTTTTATATTTTATTATGTATTATGAAAAATTATCAAGCTAATCATTTTTTAAAGTTTTCTTTCTATTCACCTCGCTGTTTCTATTCACCCCATTTTACGGAACAATTCAGTTTTTCTGAAACTTCTTGGCTCTTTAAAATCGCCAAGTTACTTTAAATTCAGAAATGTTTAAATTCGAGGATATAACAGAAGTTATTACAGAACTTAATTGGAAAAAGAAATATTAGCTGGCCTTAATATTGATGAACATTGAAAAAATATAATACATTAAGTCTTCAGGAGTTTTCAAATCCGGATGAAAAATATTTGAAAATTTTTAAATTTTTTCCCAATGTTCATAATATGCTTCAAGTTATTTCGTATTTGTTTAGTACTCCGGTTAGCAGTGCTTTTACCGAAAGAGTTTTTCCGTAAAGAACTCGGAATGGGAAATGAAGACGGGAAAATGTTTAACTCGAAAATAATATTCGAAATGGTAAAAAAATTAATTACTGTCCTCCTCTGAGATTTTCAAAAGGGTGAAGCCTATTTGGAATATAACGGGGTAAGCAGATCTCCACTCGCTAAGTAATGGCAATCTGTCTGAAGGATTAGGACATCAGATAATATTTTTCCAACCATTAGAAAAGTTGTTGGGCTAAACGCCAAAGATTGCTTCAAAATGTGCAACACTTTATAAATTTGGTTTTGACAGCTTATACCTGACTGGTGACCAAAAATATAATTTTTTTTATTAAATTATGAATTATATAAATAAGGGATTTTTGTCAACTCAGTTTTACTTTTCCCACTATACAATTTTTGTGTTAGTTTCTTCCGGGGTACGAATTAAAAAAGGCTGTATTAAAAAAGGTGTTCATTAATGAAATAAAAAAGGCGAATTTTGTATGAAAAAGGAATACCTTTTTTATTTCAGAAAAAAATGAATTAAAAAAGGTAACAGGTGTTCATACAAATTCATACAAAATCACCATTTTTAATTCACCTTTTTTAATTCAGCCTTTTTTAATTCATGTAGCCGTTTCTTCCGAATATTACCGACCGCTGCGGTTCTTTGGCAACACATTTAACAATTTTTTCTTCAGAAATATGTTTCTTAACCACCGACTGGATTGCGAATATGAGTAATATTGTGCCACTAGAACATAGTTCGGGCTTGAATGGGTTAATCTCGATTTTAATTTTCAGAAATACTTCACGAGATTAAACTTAATAGTAATAAATAATTATGATTCTTAATAATTTGTTTAAGAAGCTTTTCGCTGAATGAGCGGGGTTTAGGCCTGGTTATAGAGTTTGGTAGTGAAGTAGTTCCACAAAGTAGGGTGTGATATTTGTGGAGGGCAAGGGTGTGGTAAAATGGGTGTTGTAGGAGTCGTAAGACATATGGTGGTGTGTGTGGTGTTGTAATGCCAGGGTTCGTTTAACTGAGTAATGGGTACTGAATTCCTTCTATTTACTTAGGTGTTAGCCACAAACACACATTTCTTTAATTTTTATTTTACCCGTAGTGACGCTGCAAAATTGAATGTACATAAACACTGTAAATCATATGATCATGAAAAAACAGAATAGTACACAAAAACAAAATAAAAATATTTAACTCGTTCGCTATCAGCCTTCATTTATGTTGCACATCGGTTTATTATCAGAGCCCGTCGTCACATATACATCTGTAACAGACGTCTTTGTTCAACTTATGAAGACTATTGAAAAGCGTAAATACGTAAAGGTATGTCAATAATCGTGTTATGTTGGTTTCAATTGGTGTCATATAAACTCGAAACAAATTCTGGGCTGTGATGGATATTTTTCCCAGGAGACGCTGGTACCAAAACTCAATTTTTTTTAAATTAAAAGGCATAAAGTATTAAATATACAAACCGTAATATCAAAATAAATTTTACCCTTAGCTTGATATGATCATGACGTTCAGATGGAAGTGTAATCAATAAAAATGAGCAACCGAACTTGTTGAAAAGCAGAAAACCGATACAATCACATAACTGTATGTATTTCACAATACCCAGAACAAACTGAAATTGTTATATCAGTCTCCAAACCCAAAATATTAATAATAACTTATTGGCTTCTTAAACCAAAAATGTAACGTAATTTAAATATTGAGCAAAGAAACAGCCGCCTATCTGCATATTTTTCTCAGGCTTATCGAAAAGGCTTGATGATTCAATAGAAACTTAATACATAAAGGTTTTCATATAAATCTTTGGTGAGTTGAGCGTGAACTGCGCCCATTGTTTGGGTGTAAAACAGGTAATTTTATTAATACAATAATAAATGGATGAAGGGCTTGGGAAACCTCTCATTCTTGTTTATATGTTCGATGCAACCGGTCCTAAGGTCAAAACACATTAAGCTTTACCAATTAACACGTAGAACTATATTAGTATTTAAAAATTAAAGTGAAATTAGCTTACACAAAAATAGAGTTGTGTGAACGCGAAAAAGAAAAATTGTAATATAATTTGGTAGATGATTAATTGGTTAGTAAACTCCGCTAATACAACCTACACAGTACATCCTGTGAATATAGAAAATAGAATGTAAATTGTTGTACAAAACTGGATTAAATTCACTTAAAATTTTAGCGACATATTAAAATATTATAAATTAGCAAAAGAATATCAACCACACACCAGAGATTGTTGGCGTTCTCACAAACATTTGGAAAACTTTACTTCCGAATATCGGCCAAATTGAATGAAAGTTGAACTAGGAGGTGTCAGCGTATATTAGACAACAATGGCGTCTGGACTACTAGTGGAATATTATTGCGCAATTAGTTTTAATGTTTATTATGAGAAATACATATCAATTAGTTTATTTATTGTATTTTTAATGTTTTCTTTGAGATACTTTTTTTTGAAGCATTCTGTAATTCCAACGTTTTTAAATGTCTTGAAGAATTTCGCTTGATTTTGACTTTTTTAATCTAACACTGCCTCCAAACAAGTGCCTTGAAATCTCGGGATATTTTTATTCAACTCAGAAACATCACTGGTCGAAAGAAACTACTTTCATTTTGAGCATAGTGTGATTCGTCCAGCGCCAAGAGTTCGCATCGAAAAAATGGGATTGTCACTTGTCACCGCCGACGATCATTTTCGATAGTAGCTAGTTAGCTAATACGTGAACGATACAACACTGGTACTTGCGCAATCGAATGAGAGTGGTCATGTCAAGTGTTTCTTATATGAGAACTTATTGAAATGTAGAAATCAACGAAAATGATCTACTTATATGAACTTTGCACATTTGGGATTTTATAAAGGTTCTAGTGAAAAAGAGAAGATGCTAGAATAAATTATAAGTAGCATCTAACATATATACTGAAGGCCAAATTAATTGGGGCGAAAGAAGTTGTTTGCTTGAAGCGGTAAATGAGGTAACCCAAAAGAATGTAAGAGATGTTTGGTTCGACCAATTTCACAAGGAAAATAAAATGTGTACAATAAAAAATTATCAAAATTTGAGGAAGAAAAGCAAAACAATTTTACACATTTTCAGCAACTTATTAATAGAGAACATCGTTGTTCCAGGTGATTATCTGGAGAAAATGGGGGACTAATTCTTTACAAAAGAAGCAGTTAATGCTCTGTGCTCGTTTGGAGAAACCTAATCAAAAGTACATACTCTTAACTACATACGTAAACGCCATTATAGCAAGTAAAATTTATGTAATTCTTGCATTGTCGGTGTCGCAGATATCATTAATTCCTAACACCTAAACAACTAATATCCTCATGAGTGCAAGAAGTTTGGCTGAACAATTGCGATTACTTAGATGTAATAATAGTTCCATTTGAAACGCAATATTTTAAAACGCGATTTGACAAAACGCGATATTTCAAAACGCGATATGGTACAAAACGCGATATTTTAAAAGGCAATATTTCAAAACGCGATATGGTACAAAACGCGATATTTTAAAACGCGATATTTCAAAACGCGATATGATACAAAACGCGATATTTCAAAATGAGACATTTCAAAACGCGATTTCCTTGTTATGATCGTACAAGTTCAATTTCATCATTTTTGTGAAGGAAAATTTTATTAAATGAAGGAAGATTAATAATTATTATTATTTTAAAATAATATTATTATTATTTTAATTTTTATTATTATTTTAAAATTTTAATTTTAAAATATCGCGTTTTGTACCATATCGCGTTTTAAAATATCGCGTTTCGAGCGGATCCCGTAATAATAGTATAAACGTGGACCAAAATATTTTGACGAAAATTTAATCGGCCAGGCAAGATAGTATTTAACGTGATTTATATTTAAATAATAAAGTATTCGGTTCCCAGTTGGGCACTTTTACTCTTTTTATCAAAATAAAAATGATAACAAGGTTGCTATTATCCTTTTTATTGATATCTTAGCAAATTAGCAATTAAATAGTATTACATACTGGTAAAACAACCGTAAAAAAGGTATTGTCTCATAAGCGTAGGTAAAATTGAAATTTGCTAATGCCTATTTGCAATATAAGAAAACGGCGGCATTTTAAAAAGTCATACTATTTAATTGTATACCACCAACACCATATATGTACATACGTATGTATATATGAAAAAATCCAGAAATCATCCAAGTATGTATTTTTTGTTCGTGTTCTGTACCTCCCGTCACTCCTGGCAACATACAAATAAAAGAATTCCACACACAAATTTATATAATAATAACAGCTGATATTTCTGTGACATTTTATAGATTTTTTCAACTACACACTCATGAAGTTACAAAAACACCAACACAACCAACCCACGAACGCCATAATTTTCATTTTTTTTTTTGTAGTGTATGTGTTTATATAGTACGTATGTGGTAGTAAATATTGAGGGGGTGGTTTTATTTTTATAAATTTTAAATATAAAAATAAAATTGTGTACCATGAAAAAAGGATAAACAAGCAAGTTTGAGGTATCTATTATTGATCCATTTAGAATTTTCTTTTTATGTTTCTTTCGTTCGAATGTATTATATTTAGAATATGCGTTTTAGTTATTGCGCTTCAACGTCATGATATTCAGTTTTCATTTGTTTGTCGATGAATTAATACACATACAACAGTTCTAAAGATTTTCCATCAAAAGTATTTTCCATTTCGAATAGGAAAGGAAGAATATTTTTTTTAAGTTAAATTTATTTTTATTTTTTTTTATTTTTGGTGTTTAATTGCTTCGTTTTATTTTTGTAAACTATCGTTATATAATATGAATTTGTGTGTGTCATTTATTTAGTATTTTATTATATTTAATTGAATTATTTTGTGATAAAATAGGAAATCGAAGTAAATTTAAAAAAAAAAAAAAAAAAGTGATAATATGGAAGCTCCAAAAGTTCACAGTCAAAAAAGTAAACATAAAACAACAACCATACGTATTGGAGGAACAGGCGGAGGGCTCATAAATCAAACAACCGAAAATGGTATAAAGGAAGAAGAGAATATAGAAAATAACGAGGACGATGGAGGTGGAGGTGATGGCGAAGACGGTAATGGCGGTGATGTTAGTTGTAGTATAAGGAACCAATCGGTTAGTCGGGTTAATGAATGTAGCACTAAAAAGGAAGAATTACGTCAACGAGAATCAATAATGTCTGATGATGTGGAGGCGGGAAATGAGGAGAAAATAATTCAAAAAGGAATATTAGGTTACATGGACAGGCAAATGAAAACTCATAAGAAACCACAATCGCTGTCCGATCCGCAAGGTAGTCCGGCACAGCGAAGTAGCCGAAGCCGGAGTAGTAATGACAAAAGTCCACGGCGTAAACGTAGTAAATCAGAGTCCAGAAGGCGCCGCGAACGTAAATTAATCGCAGCTGGTGAAATGGAAGTACGCCAAGCAAATGAAACACTTATGCGATATCTAAAGCAATGTTCGGAAATAAATGATGCATCATTGTCGGGCGAACTAGAAATTGATAAAAATCTAGAGGATCGAAAAGTCTATCGAAAAACAAAAGCGCAACGCAATAGACGTAGCCACTTGATAACAAGTAAAATAAATGGAAAGTTACCTCCAAGTGATTTATCAACTGTTTTAAATGATTTAGGTGACGACATTATTCCGCATAATGGGGAAATTTATAATCCGTTCACACCAGTTGTATCACCAACGGAGGGACCACCAACGCGTATTGATAAAATGTATATACAAACACCAAAAGGATATAGATCCGTTGACAATACTTTTTATAAATCACACATCATAGATCATTATTCATCTGAACACGATAAGTAATATTTTGAATTTTATTTGTTAGTGCCCGTGAAATAACTCGAAATATTTATTTTTTCTAATTTTTGCCATCGACCTAAAGGGATACAATAACCAACGGAGTTCAATTGGCATGTGCTGTTCAAAGAGTATGGATTTGTTTATCCAATATATGTCATGGACTTCTCGGTGGACTGGCACTGGCCCATTTATTATTTATTTTTACAACAAAACCGTACGACTGGGTCGATGGTTCAATAAAACATTATTCTGCGTTTGCCGAAATTTACGCCAATACGTTTTATTGCTTGGCAATTATTTGTATGGTTTCGATATTTGACAGGTGGGTCATATAAAATATTTTGCAAATTTTTATAAATTATTACTTATCTCAAACAATCACATGATCTATGGAAATAACATCTATTCAATAGGCGTATTCGTAAATAAATCTTAGGTAACTTCAGAGTAACTTTCGACCATTAAATTACATTCCAAATTTCAAATGTTAAAACTAACTAATTTTATAATATGCTTAAGCATATTCGTAAATAGACCTTGGGTAACTTCAGAGTAGGTTTTGACCATCAAATTAGTAGCGTAATTTAATGGTCGAAACTTATTTTGGTAAGTTACTCATGGCCGATTTACGGATATGCCTAATAAAGGCTGTCGCTAAGAAAGACAGACCTATAATATAAATAATCTAAAGGCGATATTGTCTAGCATTCCAAAGCTCAAATATTTCTTAAACCTAGCTAGAAAATTAGGTAACTCATTGGGCATACATTTTCCAGAAAGTTATCTCTTTTTCTAAACCAGAGTCCATAGCAAAATTCAGGTTCGGGTTCAAAAATATTAGATTAAAAAATAAAAATAGCATCAACCGAGAACAAAATAGTTTTGGTGTATTTTAAATGTTCCTGCAACAAAAGTCAGCTTAGAACGGGGTTTTTATGTCCTAAAATTAATTTTAACGCCATAAACAGTAAATTTCAATGAAGGTTCATTACAATACAAATAAATATAAACTAAATTGCTTGATATTTTAACTTTTTTTAACCCAAACCCAATAAATTTTTAGAACTGAACCTGAAAATGTCGAGATTCGAGATGCTGTTCTAAACCATTGTGATAGTTTAATGTTAAATCCAAATGTTTACCAACAAAAGTCCTTCTGGCGTATCTCCCTCGCATTATAAATTTGAACATAAATGGAATATCAACAATATATTTTTCTTGCTATACTTATAGAATGGATGTGTGCCATATAAGTTTATCCAGTGCTTCCGATTCTATACAATTTCGATGGATCATCATCGTAATGATATACATAGGGACAATTGTGCTAAGTTTATCGGCCGAATCAATGGATGAACGGTTATATTTAACTAATTTTAATCTAACAATATGGGAGGAGGAAATGGTAAAACATTTGGCTTTCAAGTTATGATTAAATAATTAAGCATTTATTCTTATTTATTCCAGGAAAGCAATCGAATATTAAACATATGGAATACATTGTCAATAGCCCGAAGTATTGGAGCAATAAGCGGATGGATTCTAATCGGCCTATCACCAAACGATGATTTATTGTTTGAACATTTAATTGAGTTGGAAAAATATCATATAAACAGTAATTAAAGACTGTGTGTGTAAATTAATAAAAAAAACATATAAAGTAATATATAAATAAACATACAAAACATAATCTTTATAAACAAAATAAAAAAATACAAACAATTTTTATTGCTTTATATAAGTATAATAAATAATACAAAATATATAAACAAAACTAATAAGAAAAAGTCTTAAATCAAAATACATAATACTTATAATAAAAACATATACCTTCGTTTGCTACAATTAAATGAAAATTACTCGTACTTTCAGAACAAAACATAAAATAACCGAAATACAGTTAATTGATATGTAATATATTGTTGATATAAAAAGAATTATTAATGTAGTGTATTATACAAAAAAAAAACTATTATTATTACTTATTATTATTAAAAGCATATTTTATGAATAAAATTCGTTTTATTTATATTTTAGAAAAACCAAATGGTTGGAGCAGGAAGGGCCTCTCGTAACAATGTTCATGTAAAATAGAAGTATAAGTAGCATGAATTGATTTTGTATTATGAAACAAATCGCAATTTCATAAAAGAAGAAAGAGTGGAAATAATATATGACCGGTCGTTGGCTCTTTTTTATGTAACTGCACAAACTCAAAACCATAAAAATATGAGCATGTTTATACGAAATTTGCGACGGATTACCAATCAAAATCAATTCGGTCCAAAAAAAAGGAAGGAGTCACGGCCAATATTTAGAAGGTACTCTTATTTTTAGATTTTTGCTAGAAGTTTTCTTTGAAAATGAGATTCAGTCCAATAACTAGAAAATCGTTTGCTGGAGATCATTTTTTGCGCTGTAAGGAATTCGCTACAAATATTTCTAGACTCAAGAATTAAAAGGGCGTAAGTCGACTTATGCCCTAATCGGCTTTTGAGCATTTTCTATCTAATTTTCTGTTAATACATTTCCATTCCAATTTTTAGGTAATATGCAAAAGAATAAGATATCTTACTTTCTTTGATATTACCTTGGAAATAGGAAAATAAAAACATATTAATATACAATTAAACAGAAAATGCTCAAAAGTCGATTAGGGCATAAGACGCCTTACGCCCTTTTAATTCTTGAGTCTAGATTTTACAAAAATTACAAACGATGAATATTTGGTGCAGATACAAAGTTTTGCATGGCAGAACCCTAATTGGCATTAAGGGGCCATAGGAAAGTCCCATATCGCCACAATTATGGTATCTGAAGATATATAACGTTCCGGTTCGCCCATAACTTTAAGTTCCCAAACCAAAAACTTCTCATTCTCAACTTTTGTAAACTTACTTATTATTTCTATTCAGCCTTGATCGAGTAAAATCAACGACTTGATCAAGTAAAACATTTTTAACAAACGAACACTTTAAAAGCTATTCTATTTTCCAATATTGTCGTGTTATAGGTTACATCAAGTAAGATGTGGTGGTAACCGCTTCAGGTTAACGTGTTACGGTAAATCTTGGTCGTAATCCAATCCAATCCTTTATAATCTTTTTTTTAAATTCTCAATGTTCCGAATATGTTCGACGTAAAAAGGACACTAGACATTAACAGCATATTCAATTTAAGATCTGACGTATGAGTAATTCAAGTTTCGAGGTCATAAATATCCGTCGCTCACCGCCTATAAAACCATGGTTAGACTCATACCATATTACTAGATTGTCGTTGTCTTCCTGCAGTTTTTGGTATTGCCATTGTTCTACGTTCTTTTCATGTTGGGATCATTTGCAAACATTAGTACCTTAGAATGCTGTGTTACTTCAGTAATGTCTTTGCTGGAAATAATAAAGAACCAATACACATAGCGTGTAGTACCCATGAGATAGCTGTATTAATTGTGATTTCCTATTTCCAACAAATTATACTGAACTCAAATATTTAAACGAAGTTTGGAGGAACTCAATTTGTTTGAATATTTTACAATGACCGATAGAGTCAAAGGCATTCACAAAGTAAGTGTACATCAACTGGCTTGTTGTAAAATCAGCAAGATATTGGAATGGCATAAAACCATGCTAGCATGTGAGATAAATCGAAGAACTAAGGTTCCGAACGGGTTGTATATCAGCATTACAAATAATTTGGATATTGTTGTACCAATCATATGTAATCATTCATATAACATAAAATAAAAATCAATTGCCGTGCGTTAGTCTGGCAGAAACTCGAGAACGGCTCGACCGATTTGGATGATTCTTTTTTGTTTTGTTCGTCTCAATACATGGGTGGTTTAGGAAAAAAGAAAATTCAGAAAACCCCGAAGGAAAAGCCGAAAAATCGGAAAATCGAAAATTTCCGTTCTTCAATTTTTTTTTTGTTTATTCGTCTCAATACTGGCGTGGTTTCGGAAAAAAGAAAATTCGGAAAACTCACAGGAAAAGCCGGAAAATAGAAAAAAAAATCGTAAAATCAAATTTGCGTTTTGATGGGAATTTTGTATGGAAATGCGCTTAACACCACCAATGAGAATTGCATTTCGACAATAACCATTCATTTATATAGCCTCTTCGGATTTCTTTCAATAGATGGCATTGGTGGCGGACCTATATTCGTTAGATATTTCTGATTCGATTATTCACACCGTGCGGTTGTGCTCAAACATCGAACAAATATTACAGGATATTCCAGGTGTGGCAGTCGTTTTGGATGACATTAAGATTACGGGACCAAACGATGATTCTCACCTTGAAAGAGTAAACGAAGTATTGAAAAGGTTAAATCATTAAAATATGAGAATAAACTTGAATAAATGCGAATTTTTCAGGGATAATATTCAATACTGTGGATACATGGTAGATAAAATCGGAATTCACAAAATTAAAGAGAAAACCGATTCCATCCAAAACATGGCCATTCCACAGAATAAGGATCAACCACGTGCTTTTGTGGGATAGGTAAATTACTATGGAAGATTATTTAAAGATTTAAGTACAGTGTTGTACCCCATTACTAATTTGATGAAAAATGACGTTAAATTCTTTTAGAATAAAGATTGTCAAAAATCGTTTCAATTAATTAAATCAGAGACGCAAAATGAACATATTTTGATGCATTACGACCCAAATTTGCCATTACTTTTGGCAACAGACGCCTACCTTTATGGAATAAGCGCGGTCCTCAGTCATCGATTTCCGAATGGTTCGGAAAAGCCAATTCGGTATGCCTCGCAAACTTTGATTTCTACTCAACAGAGGTTCCCTCACATTGATCAGAAAGCTTATGCTATTGTTTACGGAATTCGAAAGTTTATTCAATACGTTTACGGACGGAAGTTTATATTGATTATGGATAATAATCCAATTACACAAATATTCTCTCCCAATAAAGGATTACCAACATTATATGTTACGCGTATGCAACTTTACGCAATTTTCTTTCGTTTGATTACGAGATCCGTTATCGGGATACGAAAAAACCCGCGAATGTTGACGCATTGTCCAGACTTCCGACTACAGACGATACAAATCAACCGGATGGTATTGATATAATTGAACTGAATATGATAGAAACTTTACCGGTGACTGTCGAAGAATTAGGTAAATAGTATACATATATAAGAGTATCCATAAACTGATTGAATGTCTTAAAAATGCTCGTGAATTGGATAGACGCAATAGATTTGGAATTAACCAATCGGAATTTACACTCCAAAAAGTGTGCGCACTGCGAGGTATTCGAGTTTACATACCAAACGAATTGCGGAAAAGGGGTTTGGATAAATTGCATTCCACACATTTTGGAATATAGGATGAAGAGCATGGCGAGAAGGTATTGCTGATGGCCCAATATCGATAAAGATATAGAGTGCGTTGCTCGAAATTGTTCGGATTGTAGTGTCTTACAGTCCAACCCTCCAAGAACTGTACCACATTGCTGGAATACGACCGACACCCCATTTGAGCGAGTTCATTGTGTTTTTGCGGGTCCTTTTAAAGGGAAATACTTTTTTAATTTTGGTCGATGCTTATTCAGAGTGGCCTGAAATTCGATTAATAAAGAATACCACTACCGAAATTACTATAAAGAACCTTCTGAAAAATTTAGCACATTTGGTATATACCATCGGTTTTTGTTACCGACCACGGTACTCTATTTACTTCACAGGAATTCTAACATTTTTTGAAAATGAATTAAATTAGGCATAGTAGGAAGCACCCTACCATCCATCTACAAATGGACAGGCCGAGCGTTATGTCCAATACATTAAAGCGAAATTAAAGTGCGACAAAAATTTTCATATCGCTCTGTGTAATATATTGTTAACCTAAAAAATTAAAAAAAATGGGAAGAGATAGCCCATAAGTTTAGAAAATTGAATATCGGCGATCGAGTTATTGTAAGGGAATACATTTCTAACACTACCAAGTGGAAATTCGGAAACATTATTGAAAGATTAACTAGTTTACATTACATCATACTCCTTGATAATGGTAGGAAGTGGAAAAGACATATTGATCAAATGCGATTGGTAGGATCAAATGCAGGTTCGGAGGATCGAAATAAATTTTCAAATGGCTTAAAGGAGGCTGATAATATCGTTAGTTTTCCAAAAAGTTAGGTGTTTGAATAGTGAACCAGGTGATATGTCGTTACACGTTAGAAACTTTGATAATTAGGAATTGATTAAAATTGATGATAATATTTCCGATAATGTTGAACAAAATACTTTCGATTCAGATGTTAGTAATGTGCCAGACAATCTTGGTAAGAATATGGATAAGAGTAATAATATTGAAAATAGCAAAATAATTGAACAAGCAACACGGAGATCGAACAGAGTAATTAAAAAACCTATGAAATTGAACTTATAAAATATTTAAATTAAGAACTGAAATAAAGTTTTACTGTTAAACTATTTCTTCGATAACATAGAATTAAAATAACTATCATATTATTAAATTATTATTATATTTTATGTTATGTTAAAATGTATATTAAGTTAAGAGATTTAAATATGTGTATTAAATTTAAATTTGTGAGAGGAAGAGCTGTTAAAAATGTTCATTGGACCAACCTAAAAAGAATTATAGTTCAGCCTTAAGTTGATAGTTCCGCCTTTAGTTGAAACGAACTTACGCCAGAAAAAAAACAAGTAGCCTTTCTGGTATTGATGAACAGATATATACGCGCATTCCATTGTTAAACGAGAAGACACAAAAGTGAATAGAATTCGTATAATAATTTAAATTAAATAATAATCATTATACAAAAAAAATTGATACAAGTGTTTTATTAAGTGAATGTTGTGATTACCAAATAGGTTTTATTTTGAGCTGAATATATTTTATATAAAACATTTATGGTAAATTTTTATTTGACTCTTATTACAATTAAGTTGTAAACTATGTATTTTACAGGGAATGAAGACGAAGAGCCGAATTTCAAAGGGCCGAATGTCGAAGGGCCGAATGTCGAAAGGCCGAATGGGTCGAAGGGCCGAATGGGTCAAAGGGCCGAATGTCGAAGGGCTGAATGGGTCGAAGGGCCGAATGGGTCAAAGGGCCGAATGGGTCCTATTTTTTTTGTATATTTTTTTTTTGTTTTTAGAAATATAATTTTTTTAATTTCTTGTTTTAAGGAATATTTTGTAAATTTTTTATCAAATACATATAAATTAATTTCTTATGAATTTATACATACATATGTACATATTTTATTATGTTTAATTTTTGTATATTCTATCGGCAAAAATATTGCATT
Organism: Tipula helvola; assembly: GCA_963556165.1. Lineage (NCBI taxonomy): Eukaryota > Metazoa > Arthropoda > Insecta > Diptera > Tipulidae > Tipula > Tipula helvola. The sequence goes on along the minus strand of OY744481.1, from coordinate 198,235,943 downwards.
AATTTTGGTTGTTTATATTTTGTGTTCTTTTTGTAATTATCAAGTGAATACATATTTGTACATAATAGGTATTTCACCAAAACCAAAAAAGAATTTTGTCATAAAATGCCATAAAAATCAGACCAATTTTTATTCGTTAGAGTGAAGGAAAATTCTATTTGGACGAATAAAATAATTTCTCTGTGATTTAGTGATGTGAATATCAATATAGTGAATATACTCCTAACAATTTACTACATAATTAAAAATTACAGTTTAAGGCAAAATTTCCAAAACGTCTACTTAAATTAAACGAAACTGTTTATTATAAAGGATATTGTTGTCTCATGTGTTGTTTTGAATATTGTTTCAACCTGAAATGTATTATCAATTTTGGTATGAGTCATTTTGACAAACAACATTTCAACCTGGCATTGACATCTGGAAAATTAATGTTGTTTTTCATAAATAAATAAAAATTATAGTTCTTAATATCAAATTCAGTACATTTACAAAATATTCCTTAAAACAAGAAATTTAAAAAATTATATTTCTAAAAACAAAAAAAAAATAAACAAAAAATTCGGCCCTTCGACTTATTTGGCCCTTCGACCCATTCGGCCCTTCGACATTCGGCCCTTTGATATCATTTCATTTTACAGATATAAAAAATGTATAAGAATTTAATTAAATTAATTTATAATATAAGTTTACCAAAATATTAAAAACAATTATGATCTGAAACATGTGGAAACAGGAATCTGAATTTTAAGTATTAATAGCCAAAATACTTGAATTATATAAACTTAGTGTTAATTGAAATTGAATAAATCAATATGCCAAAAATAAAGGGATTTTCGAAGAGCAATTATTAGGTTGTTCAGAAATTAATGCAGGTTTTATGATTTTATTTGTTTCAAAAATTTTTCAATAATAAAGAATTACGCAAAGAGTTTAACATTATAAGTCATTTTAAAGCTTATTTTATGCTCTTTCTTATCACATAATCTATTTGTAATCTAAATTGTAGTTTTGCCTATTTTTAGACCTTTGAAGTTAAGATGTCAAAACAAGAATTTCGCCACATTTACTTGTATTAATTTAAACTCGGCCGCAGTGCATCACAAAAGGCTCGAAACATCAATGAAGTTTGGGGCCAAGGAAGTGTTAACGAATGCACAAAACAACGTTGGTTTCAAAAATTTCGTCATGGTGAATTCAATCTTGAAGATGAGAAAGGTCGCGGACGTCCCTCTGCCATTGACGATGATGAATTGAAGGCTTTGGAGGAAGCAAATCCACGCACGATTATTCGGGAGCTTGCAGTGGACCTAGGCGTAGGTATTGGATTAATTTCGGAACATTTGAGCCGAATTGGAAAGTCGAAAAAGCTTGACAAATGGGTGCAACACGAATTGAATGAAAACTGAAAAATTCGGCGTTATGAAGTTTGCTCTTCACTTCTTCTGCGCAACAAAATCGAACCATTTCTCGATCGCTTTGTGACGTGCGATGAAAAGTGGATTCTATACGATAACCGATGACGTTCAGCGCAGTGGTTGGACCTAGGCAGCGCACCTAAACACTTCTCCAAACCTGAGCTGCATCAAAAAAAGACTATGATGACTGTTTGGTGGTCGCCAGCCGGAATTATCCACTACAGCTTCTTGAATCCTGGCGAAACTATCACAGCAGAAAAATATTGTCAACAAATTGACAGAATGCATAAATAACTGAAACGTCTGCATCCAGCATTAGTCAATAGAAAGGGCCCAATTCTTCTGTATGATAATGCTCGACCACATGTTGCACAGCCGACGCTGCAGAATTGGCTACGAAGCTCTGCCTCATCCACCATACTCACCAGACCTCTCGCCAACCGACTACCACTTTTTCAAGCATCTCAGCTACTTCTTGCAAGGAAAAGTCTTCAACGACCAAACAGCCGCAAAAAATGCCTTCGAAAAATTCGTCGCTTCCAGAACTTCAGAATTATATGCTACTGGAATTAATAAACTTGCATCTTGATGGCAGCAATGTGTAGATTCTAATGGTTCTTATATCGATTAATAAAATTGATTCTAAACTGAGATATGTCGTTTTAAATAAAATGGTTGAAAACCGAACAAAGTTAGGTATATAGGGTAGGTAACGAGGAAATATTTAATACTTCACTTCCGGAAAGGATTATTGATGCTAAAAATATTAAGAATAAGGTGGTTTAGAAGAAAATCAGAGGCAAGAACAAGGATTCATTGAGTATTCAAGGCAATTCAAGGCATAAACGAATACAAACTAAGTGGCATGAATTAAAAAAGGCTGAATTAAAAAAGGTGAATTAAAATTGGTGATTTTGTATGAATTTGTATGAACACCTGTTACCTTTTTTAATTCATTTTTTTCTGAAATAAAAAAGGTATGCCTTTTTCATACAAAAGATTGCCTTTTTTATTTCATTAATGAACACCTTTTTTAATTCAACCTTTTTTAATTCGGTACCCCAAACTAAGTATGTCATTGAAAACCATTAGAATTAATAGTTCGCAATAGTTAAAGGAACAAATCGAGTATGGTATGAAAAAATGAACAAGGAAGGTAAAAAGAAGGAATGTAGAGTAGATGGAGTTATAAATAATAAAGAAAGGAGTGTACATAGGCAAGAGGGTAATAACTCAAAGGGGGTTAGACGACAACAATATTATAATTTTCATTAAGTGGAACATATGTATAGCAATGAAATGTACGGAACCTTTGCGCAAACCAAGCTGCGAGAGATGTAAAAAAATTCGACATACGAAGGACTTAAAGGGATTAAAGGATTTAAATAAAGTTGGGGGAAAGCTAAAGAACTATATTATAGGAAATGCAGATGAAATAAACAACCACCCGTCGAGGAAGATAGAACGGAGATCGAGGTAGATCACGTTAGGCAGATGAAGGTGAAGGTAGTGATTGATCAAAAGTTAATAAATCACCAGGTCCTCATTAATTCAGGGAGCACGATGAGTGTAAAATTATAAAACACGATTTTATTAAGAATGTAAATTTTAGTTCTGAATTAAGCCGTCAATTAAATATTACGGGTATAAACGAAAGTAATTTAATAATATAAGGTGATTATTACAGTGTGGTTATAATAGATGATAATATTTACAATGTTAAGTTATTAGTCGTAGATAATAAAACAATGGACCTTAACATCATTTTGGGAAGGGATTTTCTAAAACAGAACCAAATTTCAACACTTAAAATAATGCCGGAAAGTACTTTCAATGTCGATCATATGAATGAAGTGGTAATGAATTAAAACGTGATGTTGATAGGTAATCACAATCAGGTAGACCTTGATATTGGCGATACAAAGCAAACTTTAAAGTTTAGTAATAGGATAGAGGATCTGTTTGAGAAATATTATTCAAAAAACTATAGTATGTACTAGCGATGTAGGAAGAGGAATGCGATACGAGGCGGAAATAAGATTAAAAGAAAATAAGGTCATAAGAGCTAATCCTAAAAGATTTAGGTATTATGAAACGGTAGAATTGAAAAAAATTACCGATAAATTACTTCAAACGGGAATAATTAGGCCAAATGAGTCGGCATTTACTAGCCGCGTAGTATTAGCACTGATTAGCTATATAAGATTAGTTTTTTCAGTGCAAAAAAATGTCATTCTAAATTTCAAAACGTATTATTTTGTGATGGCACCGACAAAGCGAGAGATATATATATATGCTTCTTTTTTTCGCATTCTTCAAAAAAATACAAAACAAAAAATAACAAAATAGTAGTAAAAAAAAAATTCATGAATGAAACACAAAAAAGGTCATTAGTTTGGTAATTTTGTTTGTATATTTTTCAGAGATGGGCATTGACACGTCAACTATAATTGTCGACGCGTCAACTATAATTGTCGACGCGTCAACTATTATTACAAACGTTTGACACTTGTTGATACAAATTCAAAGGTGTGCATTGACGCGTCAACTATTATCACCGATTATTGTCGACGCGTCAAATATTATTGTTGCCGCTGAGATTTGTTGACGTGGCACATCACTGATATTTTTGTATATTTTCGAGTATGTATGATGCACGTGCAGACGATCAGTGATCATAATATATATACCTATTGTATTAAATACATTCATACACATACATATTTTATATTTGAAATCTTCTTTAAACTAAACCAAATTTTGGAATAATATTTGGAATATCCAGTTTGGTAATTTTGTTTGTTTTGTATATTTTTGTATATTTTCGAGTATGTATGTATGATGCACGTGCAATAATATACTCCGATGTTTCATTTTCGATCTGTTGTAATTTTCTGACATGCGCAATATATTACCTTGCATAAACTGTGAGTGATCATAATCTATATACCTATTGTATTATATATATATATATATATATATATATATATATATATATATATATATATATATATATATATATATATATATATATATCAAAACCAACATTAATGTACTACAAGCCTGACTATCATAACTGATTTTTCGCTTATACATGAAAGTATTGGTGATCGGATACACTATATAAATTGTAGGCAAAACAAAACATACGAAGTTTCCCACCAATACTTCCAAGTATAAGCGATTTAATGTAAGAAGGTATCTGTGTACCTCATTACGGAATCAGGCTTGCTGTACATTTGTGTTGGTTTTGATATATATATATTTATATTATACACTAGAGCCCTGCATCGGATAGTATTATCCGCGGATATCCGCATTTATCCGCTATCCGCGGTTAAAAGCGGATATATCCGCAACACAATTGTGCGGATGCGGATCGGATGCGGATCAGTAATGTTTATCCGCATTATGCGGATATTTACTTTTTATCCGCATATCCGCTGTTAATATAATGTTGAATTGAGCATTGACGGATCTTGAGCAGAAAAAGACGGAACTCGCCGTAGTAGAAAATGCATTAGTTCAGTTTTTTTTTTGCTCGATTTTTTAATCTGAAAGAACTCGACATAAGTAAGTCCATATCAAACCGACGGATGTAATAAAAAATAAAAATTATTCTAATATTTCTTATGTATATAGGTATATGTGTGTGTAAAATTACGCCGGTTGCAAAACATAAATCCTTTCCTATTACACATAACTGAAAAATTTAAAGGTAAATTTTGAAAGTTCCCACGTTGCACACTTGTTTTCATTTTGCGGATGCGGATGAGTGCGGATGCGGATATGATAATTTTTAGCGAGTGCGGATGCGGATAAATTTTTATTTTTTTCAGCGGATGCGGATCGGATGCGGATACGAAAAAATGTATCCGCGCAGGGCTCTATTATACACATACATATTTTATATTTTCAAATCTTCTTTAAACTAAACCAAATTTTGGAATAATATAGCTATGTACATATGTATGTATATCTATTTTTTACTGAAAATGAGTTTGTTGATGAATTTTTTTTTTTTTAAGGTCATTCACCCTTTTGATTTGGATGTTATTTACCTTGCTTTTGAAATGCTTTCTGATGCGTTTTCCTAGGTGCAAGAAAGAAATACAATAATAAAATGGATAATAAGTTTGATTAAAATTTGAATTGCTAACAATTTGACTACATAGGCATATCATTTTTAAGGACGTCCCGCAAAACATTCTTTGTTTCTTTGCTAATTGAAGAAATGAAAAATTAGAATAATTATTTTCAGTTTTCTATCATGAATGTGTTTTTTCCGACTTGAGGAGAACATGACAATCATTTATCATAATAAACTTCATTTGTTCCTGGTGAATAAGTTTAATGGGATACCATCTACGCAAGAATTAAAAGGGCGTAAATCGACTTATGCCGTAATCGGCTCTTGCTCATTTTCAATCTAATTTTCTGTTAGTACGTTTTCATTCCAATTTTTAGGTAATATAAAGACAAGAAGATATCTTACTTTCTTCAATATTACCTTAGAAATTGGCATAAAAAAAATAAATGAATTGGTAATAAAAAAAATTTTAAATCCGATTTCCTTGGCGTAATTTTGCAATTTGGAACAATACAGGTGACGTGTTGTTTCCTAGTATCCAACTGCCGTTTTCGTTCTAAATTTTTTTAAGAAAATGAATAATACACTCAAGTTTTTTAAAAATATTTTTGAAAGATCCGGAGGATTATTTGTGAATTTGATTCAAACGCATTCGAATCTTCAAAGTTCATATCTGAATTGAATCAAATTCGTTCGTTTCTTATTTAAATCAAATTCGAATTTTATATTTCGTAACTACATTTGCCTCACCCAAAAGATCCCGCTCTTTCACCCCATTTACCACGTAATGATGGAGAGGAATTAAGTACTCATCTACAAATTATTTACAGTTACCTGAAGTAACTAGTTCGTTTTCCCTCTTCTCTCCATCATTAAAGAAACGTTCTATTCTATCGGTCAAGGTATTATTATTATCATGCACATGCACATCCATTTTCCCCACTACTCGTCAGGGCGAGTAATACAATTTAGTTATTAATAAGAAAAATTTCGTGTGTCAAAGGCACTTTTTGAAGGAAAATGTTACATGTACAAATCGTTTAACGAAAAATGCTGTGCCAATTCTACATATAGTTCAAAGGTCTAATATTGATGAAGAACATTTCTCATCTAATAATTTGAATAACTTCGATCTGGAACAGGACATTCCATCATTGGTTCAATCACAATCGCTAGTTTTGGAAACAATCGGTACCCAAGCTGACCAAACTGACGAAGAAATACAATTTTTGAAATTTATTGATAAAATCAACTGTCTCCACTGTGAGACGCCGAAAGAAAATTCATATATTTGCCTGAAATGTGCTAAAAGTGGAAGAGCAATTCAATTATATAAGAAGAAATTGAAAAAAAGTCAACGAGACTATAATTTATTGAAAGCCTCCTACAAGATTCTCAAGCTTTGCTTAAGTAGAATGAAACTTAAACATAATAAATTTAAAAAAATTGATGATCACATTGATAATTGAAAAGTAAATGAAACCACGAAAAGTGTTTGTAAACGTCTTGTAAAAGAAGATTTTTACTATAATGAGAGCGACAAAATATTTGCTCAGTCATTATTTTATAAATCGGCTTCAACGTACAAGTATTTGAGGGACCAATTGAATTTAAAATTACCATCTACCTCATCTATATATAAATGGTCTCCCATTAAATTTATTAAACCAGGAACAAATGAAGTTTTGTTAACTCAACTAGAGAAAGTATTCCAAAATATGGCAACAAAATCAAAAATTTGTGTATTATCTTTCGACGAAATGTGCATAAATAAAGACCTAACCATAAATATATTTTTAGCCCGTGTTGAAGGGTTTTGTGACGATGGCCGTGAAAGAAAAAACGAATTGGCAACGTCAGTTTTGTTTTTTATGCTGCGCGGACTGGTGGATGACTGGAAATATGTTCTCAGCTATATTTTAATTAACAAATCTGCTGATCCTTTTTATTTATCAAATTTAATAAAAGAAAATATGAAGATTTGCAACGATATGTTGAAATTACATGTTGTTTTGGTAACCTGCGATCAAGCAGCTACCAACATCGCTACCTACAAAACACTTGGAGTGACTCTAGAAGCACCATATTTTTTTGTTAACGATACACAAATTCTGGCGCAGTTCGATCCTCCGCATCTAATTAAATCGGTTAGAAACGCCATTTTAAAAAATAAATTTCAACATTTGGATTTTGGAGTGGCCGATGTTAATGTTATTCGAAAAATATTCGAATTTGACACAAAACAAAATGTTAAACTGATGCCAAAACTTACCATCCACCATTTCGAACCAAATACGTTTCAGAAAATGAATATCAGTTTGGCAGGCCAAATATTGAGCAGTACAGTAACCAGTGCAATTAGGACAACATTGAAAGTTAAACCGGAAACGTTTGGTGAATTTCTGAACAACGCTATACCAACCGCTCAAATGGTGCAAAGATTTAATGATCTGTTCGATTGTTTAAATTGCCGACATTTCAAATCTTCAGCTCCTTATGAACGACCACTCAAGATTGGTAATAATGTCTACACATTTCTTGAAGACAGCTTAGCATTCTTAGATAAAGTAACCATTCTTTCAAAGAACGAAAATTATTTTAAGTTTCTCAGAGGTCTTAAAATCAGCATAAAAGCTAACATTTTACTAGCTGATATTTTGAAGGAAAAGTTCGACGTTGAATACATATTAACAGGGCGAACCAACCAAGATTGTTTGGAAATTTTTTTTTCAATTCTTCGTGGGAAAGGTGGATTTAATTACATGCCATCTAGTCATGAAATTGGTATGCATTTTGCCAACAACATATAGTGAGAAAATTGCTTTAAATTCTTCATTTAAAAATTGCTTGTCAGACGAATCGCAAGCTATTGATTTGGACTGGAATAGCTTTAAAACTGAATTTGAAATGAGTCTAAAACTCTAAAGTCTCAAGAGTATGCCAGTACCAATAATTTACCACCTGATGACATTGAGGAGACAGATATCCATGTTTTAAAGCAAAATGCGTTAGTATACTATACAGGCTACTGTATTTTAAAGAAAATTAATTGCCAAAGCTGCCAGGAGAAGTTGGCGATGAAAGACGACGAAATAAAAATTTCGGAAACTTTTTTGACGGAAAATTTTTTAAGAAGAATGAAACTAACTTTGGTTCATTGAGTGCTCCTTCTGATGAATTTACCAACATAGCTCGATCTTTGGTAGAGGGAAAACATATTTTAGATTTGAGGAATGGGTTTTATTACGGGTATACAAATTCGCCCGCACATTTTGTCAAGTATATTCAATTAATTTTGAAAAAACTTAAGCATAACAAAGGAATTTTGATTTTTATAGACGATATCCTTATGTCGACAGAAGGAATAGGAGAGCATTTGGATATTCTTAAGGAATTATTTATTACACTAGCAGAAAACAATATCAAGTTGCAGATAAAAAAATGTAAATTTTTAAAAACAGAAATAGAATATTTAGGCTGTAATATAACAATAAATTACTCTGAGTGGAAAACATATTGAAACCATAAACAGACACCCAGTTCCAACAGATAATGAGTCATTACAGCGTTTCATATAGGTTAAATAAGCTATTTCAGGAAATTTATAGAGGGTTCCCAAGTATAACAAAAATTGAACTCATTCATAAGTTCTAAGTTTTTTTCCATTTATCAAAAATATCGATGGAACTTAAGTAACCCACATATATCAAGTTCCATCGGTTTAGTATTTTTGTTTCACTTTTCATAGGAAATCTTATAATATAATGGAACTCAAAATTGTACTCAGTTCCATAAAAATGTATCATTTATTTGAAGTAGTGATACTTGGGTTTTAGTAGAATAGCGTCATCGTTATATGATTTAATTAAGGATGAAGATTTTGACTTCCAGAATCATTATGAAGCTTTTATAAAATTAAAGGTGTTACTGGTCACCAGGCCAGTGTTAGGAATATTTTGTGTAGACGGTGAAACTCATTTATATACTGATGCATCGTCGTCAGGTTATGATGCCGTTCTTTTACAAATGCAGAAGCAGTATAGAGCATTTCACTCAATTATGTATTTTAGTCGGAAGACGACAGATACGGAAGCAAAACTACATAGTTCTAAGTTAGAAACATTAGCGGTAGTCTATGCCATCAAGCGATTTTGGGATACATATATCCTCCATTCAGTCGCAAACTATTAACTTGCGCTGTCGCAAAATGGTTGATTTGCGACAGCTAATATTGCAACAGTTAAGGTGGATTTAGATATCCGACGATTTTTCGGCGCGGCTGCCTGCCGCAGGAAATTCGGCGAACGCTGTATTATCGATGATTTACATATTCGACCAATTTTCGGCGCAGTTTTTTCATACAAACATTCATAAGCAATATTTTGACACATAATTTATAAATAAAAACACAAGCTACTTGTAGGAATAGTACAAATCGGAAAACGAAAAAAAAAAACGGAGGATGCTAAAAAAATGAAAGCGGTTGTTTCTAATTGGTTGAATGGGTCACATGATGTTCGGCACAGAAAAATCGGCGGATATGTAAATCCACCTTAAAACGGTATCCTCGATAATGATCGCAAATCGATAATTCAGCATGTTGCTGAATACGACTTGCTAGTGCTACTGTCATCTGCCACTTTAATTTTTTGGGGTTTATTTTTTGTTATTCGCTTAGATAATAGAATTAAAATGGACCGCTAATACAATGACAGTTCAACATAATTTTCAAATAAATGATGATGCCAACATACAACTAGCGGTCAAGAGGCAAACTGCGGCAAACACGAGAACTAAAGATTTGTCAAAGTTGTCAACATCAATAAATTTTTATTTAATTTTTTGGCGCCTTTTCGTGAGTTAACTAACTTGTGTTTAAAGTTTTCTATTTTGCCACCGTTTTATAGTTTTAAATTCAATTTAATTTGATTTGAGATATCATAATTGTGATTTTTGCACAAAATGTTTCCTCGGTTTCTTTTATTTTTACTGAAAATGGGGAGAAAGTGTGTCGTAGTTGGTTGTGATACCAGTTTGCCATTGAAAGATAAGACTGTTTCTTTACATCTGTGAGTACAAAAATAAATGTTTATTTTAATATTCAGTGCTTGCAATTGCTTATAATTTCAAATATTTAATGTTTTATGGTTAAAAATTAATTTTCAGCTTAAAAGTGAGCGATCGAGAACAGTTTTTATATCAGGAATGGATTACGGCTATAAATATATTAAATAATCAACCAAGCATTTTTAATCATCTTGTCACTGCCAAGATATGTTCGAAGCATTTTGCAGCAGATTGCTTTCAATATTTACCTGGTGGATTCGTCAGAAGGCTAAATAAAAACGCTATACCTTCCATTTTCCCCGGAAATAAAGATATGTAAGTGTTGACAACGTTTTGGTTAAATCTATTTTTCTAAATGTCTAAATGTATGTGGAAATTTATATTTCAGGCCTGATATTAGTTATATTGTTGATGAATCACGGTTTCCTTTAACCACATTAGATGTTGCCAAGCCCTTCTTCAAAGTATATATTACCGTGTACACATCTTCTTAGTGGTATATAATAAATCCAAATAAAATTATATCAATAGGGCCCAAGAAAACTTAACAGCAACACCAAAACGTCATCTTCGCTACCCCGGTGATGTACCTGACCATTTTCAAAAGGCGTCACCAAAAACCCTAATTAAGTATGTCGGAGTTTTGAAGAAACATGTAAAAAATAAAACGAGAGTGGTTAAACGACTACAAAATACTGCCACTCGCCAAAAACGTCGAATAAAGAAACTGGTGGACGTAATTAAGAATTTAAGAGAAAAAAATTTGATATCTGAAGGTGCAGCGGAAATATTACACGTAGGCCAAAATTAATTCTTTAATTTCTGTAAGAGAAGCAATTCCAGTCCCCCTTTCTTCCACTGGCGCTACATCCCATGAAGGGATTCCAATCGCTTGAGATAAATAGATACCGGATTTTTTGTTCATATTCCTTACCAGATCGAAACTGGAATTGCATCTCGTACAAATTTTAATAAAAATCTCATTTATTATAATTATTATTTAAATACTAATTGTATAGGTATTTTTAATTTATTAAATAGACAATATCCCACAACGAAAATAATCTGTTGGAAGCTATTAATCGTGGCAAAGTTCATGGTCAATATCCAGCGGAGCTACGAACATTCGCATTAACGCTCCATTTTTATAGTCCTCGAGCGTATCAGTATGTTCGTAGTTTATATAAAACCAATCTACCAGCTCCAAGTACAATACGCGCATGGTATTCTCACACAAATGGTTCTCCTGGATTCACCACAGATGCGTTAAAAGTGCTGAAAATAAAAAAACAACTGGTGGAGCAAGAAGGAAAAGACCTTATAGCTTGCCTTATGGTAGATGAAATGGCAATAAGAAGGCAGGTGGAATGGAACCACCAACAACAAAAGTTTGTTGGAGTTTTTGACTTTGGAACCGATTTACCAGAAACAGAAGAAATACATGTGGCAAAAGATGTCTTTTTATTAACTGGTGTTAACGAAAGGTGGAAAATTCCAGTTGAATACTTCTTTATAAACGGCCTCAATTCGACAGAGCGGGCAAATATTGTTAAGGAAATGCTCAACTTTTTGCATCCATCAGGTGTTTTAATAGTCGGCTTAACTTTTGATGGCCATCCAGCAAATTTGGGAATGTGTGTGCACTTGGGAGCTGATATTTATGGTGAAACCAGGTTCATTAAACACCCAATTGATGGACATAAAATATATATTTTGTTGGACGCCTGCCACTGCCTTAAATTAATTAGGAATACATTGGCAAGTAAGCAACAATTATATGATAATAATAATGAAAAAATCCAGTGGAAATTTGTTGAACACTTAGTCAAACATCAGGAGGAGGTGAGCATGCACCTCGCAAATAAGCTGACACAAAAACATATTATATAGAGTAGGAACATAATGAATGTTAGGATTGCTGCCCAAACTTTGAGCGAAAACACAGCTGTTTCACTGCAGCAACTTTTAAATCAAAATCATAAGGACTTTCGAGATTCTCAGGCAACGATTAATTTTATTTTGAAAATTAATAATATATTTGATTGCTTAAATTCTCGAAGTTTATATGCTTTTGGTTATAAAAAAGCAATAACCACCGATTCAATTAATTATATACAAAAATTGCAATTTGAAAATAGTCAATTAGTTATACATTCTCGAAATACGACTGGGTTTATAGGATTGATAATAGCGATGCAAAATTTTAAAAATATTTTTGTTGAATATGTTCTAGAAAAAAAAATTGAAATATTTGTTAACTTATAAATTTTCCCAGGACCATCTCGAAATTTTTTTCTCTTGCATAAGGTCCATGGGAGGATATAATAGTAATCCCAATGTTACACAATTCGCTTCAGCCTACAAGAAATTACTCATACATAATGAGGTGAAATCTTCAGCTGAAGCGAATTGTTTGGCACAAGAGGAAACCAATATATTAACAGTTTCCTCTAGGAGAATAACATTACCTGATAATTGTGATTTAGATGATAATTTAGATATAAATATTGTACCTTTAAGCCTATTAGACTCTTCTTTAAAAGAGCCAGTTATTTATGTCGCAGGATTTGTAGAACGCAAAGTTTTAAGAAAATTGAATTGTGAAACATGTGTCAGTTTATGTAATAAATGCGAACCGCATACTTCGTCATTTATAAAAATAAAAAGTAAAGGGTATCTACGTTATGGCTGTATTATACTCACTTATTTTCCCACTTTTTCAATGACTTGAAAATACAAACAGAGTGAGAGAAAAAATGTGTATACAAAATATTTGTGAGAGAGAGTGTATACACCAGGGCTGTGGAGTTCGAGAAAAAATGTTCGGCTCCGGCTCCAGCTCCGACTCCGGAAATGTATGGATTTATTAACGACTCCGGCTCCTGCTCCGGCTCCGGCTCCAGCTCCGACTCCGGCTCCGGCTCCAACTCCGACTCCGACTCCAGCTCCTACTCCGACACACAATACCTTGCTATGCTTAAAACAAATAAGCGTTTCATTTACGTGTAACGTAAAAACGTGTTATTTAAGTGCTCAAAAACTATTACTGTTTGGCAAGCAGGCAGTAACTGGACGATAGCGTGTCGGCGTTAATTTGCAAAGGCCGTCGTTTCGATCGCAGGAAGTTGTATTTTTTTATGTTGTTTATTCGTTTTTTTATTGGTAAATATTTATATTGATAATTTTCTCTTGACATACCTCCTACAACTTCTACAATTTTTTCCTATGTAATTTGTAGAATTGCTTGCTTACATTTTGGCGCAACGAATACCTAAATAAATGCTAGGTGAGCAATTGTCGATGGACCTGGGATGACCCAGGCGCACAGTTGATAATTTACATTTAGTTTGAACGATTAGAATGACGCCTAACTTCGGCTAATCCGATTGGGAATTTCAACTTGAACTGCGCTAATGCTTATAGAAGTATAAATAATTGTGCTACGTAGGAGAAAAGGAATATTAATAAAAACAAACAAAATTCCGGAGCCGGAGTCGGTCAATTCCACAAAGCTCCGGCTCCGACTCCGGCTCCTTTAAAAATACGAAAATAAACATAAACTCCTCGGCTCCGACTCCGGCTCCGGCTCCGACTCCACAGCCCTGGATACACCATCGATTTTAAAAAAATATAGAACCCTCCCAACAAAAAAATGTATACGTCAAATACGTAACATAAAAGTTACGTTTACGTACATTTTTTTAAAGCTACAGCACTGCCTCTCGTGAGTGGTAAAAGAGGCAGCCATATTTATATACGTAAAAAAATGACAACCATTTTTGTTTTTGCTTTTCTCGCTGTAGTACGTAAAAAATTTAATTGTGGAACACCGTCTATTTTGATGCGGAGTATTCATACAAATTTTTAATATTTTAAGTGGGTGTTTATAGTGAAGTTTTGATAATAGATTTTTTAATATTAATAATTGATTAAGTATTGTATTAGTAGTTTTACTATTGTGCTTTATTATATTTAGCGTATTAAATAAATTTGTAATAGTGTTATAAAAGTATATTATAGTGTAGGTATTATAAAATTAAAACTTTGTTTATTTTAGATTCTTATTTTTTAAATATATAAATAAAATATAAGTTATAACTAAATCATGTTTGCCTTTTAATTAAAAAAAAAATATTTTTGAATGTGCAGGCTACTGTTCATTTATATCAATGCTTGGATGCAATAGAATTGAACTGTTTTGATGTAACTTTTACGAATCGCAAATGAGTATCAAATATGTTACATAATTGCTATTCGTAAAAGTTATACAGAAACTGTTCAATTATGTTACGCCTAAGCGAATAAAAAATGTAACATTTATTTGTTTCATTTCTCTTGTGACAAATGTTTCGGTTACGTATCATTTCTATTACACAAATACGTTACGTTTATGAAGACTTTAGTATTAGGAAGCCTTCGTGAATGTTACGTTTATGTTACGCTATGTTTGAAGGGAAACGCCAAAAAAAAGTGATAGCTCAATTTTTCTAGCAGTTAATCGAGCAAATATAGCAAAAAAAGAATTGGAACTGATACTTTTTTCTGACATTTCTGAAATTGAATGCTAGACAACTTCATTGTGATTTTTTGTGTTAAGGAAAACAAATAAACGTCAAAATATTGTTCATATCTTTTTGTATGAAGTGGCACAGATACAATTTTATTTCTATAATTACAGACATATATTAAAAAAATTTTAATAAAAATTTAATTGAAATGTATTCATTTTATGTCATTTTAAGATAAGCAAGTAAATTTTTTTGTGAAAAGCGTGTGAAAAATTAAAACATAAAAAGAAGGCAAATTCGTATTCTTTAGGTTTAATCTTGTGCCGTTTGAGTTTTTTGTGTGGTTATTTTTATTAAAATTAAGTTATTTTCAAACATTTTAAGTTAGCTTCATATAAACTGCTGTTTGTTTTCCTTAACATTCAAAAAAATTTGACATATTTTGGCTGTCAAATAATCGATCTATAGAGAAAATATTTATGTTTTGCGGCACCTAATGCAAATTTATTGTGCGCTGCCTCATATTTCTTACGAAAAGAATCAATAAGAACAAAAAAAAATATTCTTCCCAATGGCTACTTCACCGCGAAAGCGAAAGATTTAGCCACAATTTATTAAAGCAAATTGAAGCCGAAGACGTAAATTTATATCGAAGAAATTTGCGGATGACACCTGTACAATTTCAGAAAATATTGGAGATATTATATCCATTTATATAAAAATTAGATACACAAAATAATTTTTCATTGTATATACATATTTTGTTTATCCGAAACTTCAAAATATTTACATAATATACCACTGAGATATATACATGGATACGGCATAGGCAAAAATTCATGGTACAAGAAAAAAAACGAAGAAGAAGAAAAAAAGCTTGCGTCTTTGTGACAGAGAACGTATTTATTTTCCTTGTCTTGAATTGGTTTCGAATTTTCCGAAATGAAATCATATAAACCTAACCTTCGTACCGCTATAATTACATAGCAGGCTATGACCTTCGAGTCAATAAATGCATTGTTTTTTTTCAATACACTAAATTGTTCTTTCACATTTTTGTTTTTACAAATGTTTAGTAAACAAGTTTGTTTATGTTCGAAAGTTTGACGTTTCACAAATTTTTTTTTTTATTGTTTTTATTTATTTCCAGGTGTGTATTGAATATTTCAAGGAAAAATAGTGAAAAATAATATAAATATTTTCCGAACATAAGTAGTGCAATGTGTGAATAATTCAAATAATGCTTCAATTAGTTAATCAGTCTCAAAATCTTTGTATGTTTAATGAGTCAAGCGCAAGTTTAATATTAACAAAATTATTTTCGAATCCAGTGCGTCCCTTTTTCGGAATTAGCTTTTTAGAGTGTGAGGCATATATAAAATGAGCGGTACAACTAAAAAAAAACTTGTACCATTCGTTTTTGCTGTTTACTATGATAAATATTTTGCATGTCGTCTCCATGTATATATCTCAGTGTAATATACTGTTGTCTACAATATGTAGCCTGCTCTGTTTCGCTTTACTAGTTTTGTAGCAATTTATTGCACTTGAAAAAAAGTGAGTATCATACAGCCGTTACCCTAGACAAGACACTGTGCAAATTTGCGAAATAGTGCAAAAAATTATTAGTAGATTAAGATTAGAAAATAAGATTAGAATTAAGAATATTTATCAAATAATTATTTTAAGTACTTTTAAACAGCTAAATTTGAATTTGATTTTTCGTTCTTTTGATAACCATGTAATGGATTGTGATTTTCTAGAAAACCATAAGTATTTTTTAATTAGATTAATTATTCAAATGTATATAAAAGTTAATTTATACCATATAGGCAAACAATTCACTTTAAATGAACATAAAAACTATTTGAGAGAAAAATTGACGAAATATATTCATTTTATGGGACAATAAAAATTTTAATGATGTTTTCTTTTATAAAATTTAATCTTATTGTTGATATTTCGATTATTCCTAATAAATTAAATGGTAACTAACTTTATAGTTAGCGAATTCGCCACGATTTGCCTCTTGACCGCCACTGTATGTTGGATCGCATATGAAGTAAGCAACTAGCAGTCCATTTAAAAATATATAGTCAAAGGTTATTCGCCTTTTAACGCAAAGTGGCTGACATCTGGTAAACGGTTTTACAACTTAGCCAATGGTGGTCAACCGATAAATAAATGCATAATTAGACATGTTTATTGGTGAATTTATTTCAAAACAATCGTTTTTTTAAAATTAAAAAATTAAATTCATTTGGATAGGTAATTAATTTATCAATAATATTTGAATTTAAATATAAATGCGGTACATAAATAACCGATTACCACCATTGGCTCGTACAAATCGTAGCGCCTTTTGCGGCGCTTTAAAGGCAAATAGTTTAACCTCTTCGATTGTATTTTAACGTCTTTGGGCTGTATTACATTATCACTATTCTACGTCGTAGAATAATAACTACATTTAAGTACGTAAAAGTAAAACAACAGAAATGATACAAATCATTTTTCTATATTACACTTGAATCATTTTGTTCACCAAAGAATGAAACAAAAGCGAGTCTATATTTTCATGCTCCAATCGTATTTTTCGCATTCTGTCATTTTTAAGAGCTGTCAGAGAGATATTTCAATAGTTAGCTTCATGAGACTAACTACGACCGTAAAAATAATACAACTCAGAAATGTGGCAACATATCCATATTAGGCCTGTATTACATTATCACTATTCTACGACGTAGATATTCCATATTAGGCCTGTATTACATTATCACTATTCTACGATACTTCTACGATAGTGTAATATGGATATGTTGCCACATTTCTGAGTTGTAATACGCTTCATGCAAATTACAAAAATCGCAAATTACATCTCTTTCTACCTCCTTTGTATTATCCTCACAATGCTACCTTTGTTTGAGTAGTATAAACATTGTTACGAAAATGGTAACAACGTACATACTTGTTAAAAGTAATACAGAAAATCGAAAGCACAACCAATTCTTATCGGACAAAATGGAATCAACTTCTGAAAGTACGTAAAATACGAAAATAAATTGTAATGTACTAATTTTGAAACTATCGAATATCAAAAAATCAGTAATTGTAGTCGATTTTTATCTCTTGTTAATCTTTAATATACGATATGTTATTATCAAAAAGTTGTGTTGTTCTGTCGTGTTCGATTGTAAAACTTATCAGAGGTTGTAGGTGAAAGTATTATCTTCCACATACAAAAAAAATTGGCTGCTTTAAGCTGCTTTTTCGCATTTTATTGTAATTTTTGAAACATAGTTTGGGGAAAACGTATAAGCGAGATTTTTTGTCTATTTTTGATTAAATTTTTCTACTATTTAAAATGAGTTTTATTTTAGAACATATTGGCCATTATTATCTATGACCTTTTGCCCTTTTTCGGGAAGTTTCATAATTTTATCAGTGTAGAACTTCTGGGGTTTATCGGCGAAAAACTTGGCCAAGTGAGTTTCACAGTCCTTTTTGAAGCTAACTTTAGCCCATCAAGGTTTGCAGAGATCGAAACAAATAGTAGTCAGAGGGTACAAGGTCCAGGCTATACGGTGCATGTGTCAAAACTTTCCAGTCGAGTTCTCTCAATTGTTGCCGAGTCATCAAAAATGGGTGTGGTCTGGCGTTGTCATGATCGCAGACAACAAGCTTTCTATTGTTCAATTCTGACCGGTTTTTTATTTGCTTGCTGTAGTCTGGTTAATTGCTGATAGTAGAGATTAGAATCAATAGTTTGACCAGATTCTAGAACCTCATAATATACGATTCCCTTCTAATCCCACTATACACACAGCATAACATTATGGGGCGTCAATCCTGGCTTTGAAGTCGTTTGTGATGGTTCACCTTTCTTTGACCATGATCTTTTCAAAGGACATCTCGTGTTGTACCCATATTTCATCGCCAGTAATGATTTGCTTCAAAAATGGGTTGATTTCGTTACGTTTCAGTAGCAACTCCCTGATGGAAATTTGGTCAACCAAATTTTTCATCGAAAATTATTGATCGAGCTTTTCTGCGTATGCAGCCTTAAGCAAATGGTTTAAAACTGTTTTGTGATCGATATTTAATTCCTTAGCAATGTGTCATGGCTGCTTATGTGTCGGTCTTCTTCGATGTTTTGTAAAATTTCATCGACTTTTTCAGTGATTGGTCGACCAGAGCGGGAAGCACTTTTGACATCGAAATTTCCAGAACTTTTCCAATTTCAAATGCTCGTCACCTTTCATAAGTGGTATTTTGTTGAGAAAAATAAATCAATTTAGATTTGAATAATTTTTCCCGTTTTCTTTGATATCTGATTTACTTTGATTATAATAAAAACATTTTTTTGTGCAATTGTTGTTGTCACTTTGTACAATAAATACAGTTATTATTGCGCTTTGCGCATAATTCGTTTTTATTATTTAATTTTGCAACTCTGACTTTAGATTCGTAATCCACGACCCAAAAGAGCATGAAAATGATATGCATCTTGATCGTGACATGATATACAGTTGTTTCACGAATAGGAGTTGTTAATAGGGGATGAAGAGGGATACGTTTTCCAACTCTGAGTGCAGATTCGTAATCAGCCACCCAAATAACCATGAAAATGATATACATATTGATTATAATGTGACATACAGGCTGTTTCATGAATAGGGGTAGTTAATAGGGGATGAAGGGGGTTACATTTTGCAACTCTAACTTCAGATTCGTAATCAGCGACCCAAAATACCCCTGGGTGCATATTTTTACATACTTTACTTGAGTTTTTCACTTTTGGCCAACTTTTTTGGAATCTGTAACGATTTCTTTTCGTCGACTCTATTTTGTAAAATGATTTGGTCACAGAAACCGTTAGCAGATCTCCCGGTGATTTGTGTGATGGAGCAGCATTTTTCCGGCTAGGTGGCAATCGGTATGGGTGGGGATCTTACCATCAATCACCGAGAGCTTGATAAGCTGCTTTATATTTTCTTATTTATTTATTTATGTATATGAACACATGCACACACTATAATAATCACTAACCTTATTTTAACTCGTCACTGGTTCGTGATAGTATACACCGCTAAGTCCGTGACCTTAGATGTTCGGCCACATTTCCATTTCCCCATCCTCCTAATTGTATTGTGCATTATTATTATAAAGCACCCCTTTAAATATGTTAGGTTGAACTTAAATCATCACATAAAACTGTTTATTTTAGTTTTGCATTTTTCTAATTTTCACTGGTCACTAAACAAGAACGAAATTTTCAACCCCAAATAAGCAATCAACACTTTAAATCAAACGAAATCGTACGTACGACTATTCTTCATTATTCAACACTTTTACCATTCAAAAACTTCAATAACGCTGTTTTTTTAAAATAATCAAATATTTAATTAAAGGTTCAAATAACTTGTTGTATATTAAATAATTAAATAAATAAATAACATAGAATTAGAAAAGATGATATATCTACTTTAAAAAAAACGTAATGTATAGAACCATGGCCCTTATTGGGTTATAATTTAAATTCACTAATAATTATTAGATATGAATGAATATAAACAACAATATCTTATATAATTAATAAATATAAATATAATAATAACTTAATTAATTAAATTATATTGTATGTATTAGTGGATTAGTAACAAATTTATATTAATTTATAGAAATGTTTTGTTTTGTTTAAACTTGTATGTATCTATTTGACGCGGACATCCTGAACCACTTTTTGACTTGTCCGGCTCACTGTTATAAGGTCATGCCTTACAGAATAAATGTATTGTTTCCATTTAAAAAAATCATACAGTAACATATAAGGCATCAATTTATGCATATGTACTTTATCCCTTGTTGAGGATATGATAATAGTATCTGTATGATACTTTAGTAATATGTTATTACGAACAAAAAAAAATTATATCGCTTACCAAGTAAACAGTAATTTGATTGTGCCACCGTTAGAATTGTACCCGTTTCTAAAAACATTAAGTGACACGATAATAAGCAACAATAATTAACTTGGTTAAAATAAAATTCATTTTACCTTGGTAAGCGTTTTAAAACACAAATATCTTCGTTTAATGTGCCTTATTGGTTTGTTTTACTTTTATTTTCAAAGAAAAATAAACCCAAATGTCTTCACAACACTATATTTTTCACTTTAATTAAATATCGCACTAACAAGTAACAAAATAATATTTTAATTTTAATGTTGCCTTAACAGTGGCAATGGCACTAATGATCGGTCCAAGTTGTTTGTTTTTTAAATCTCGTTTATTTGTGTTTTTATTTTTGACTTTTATTTTTAAGGGGAATCTATACGTACGACTGAAACCAAAAAATCGAGATTTGAGTACTTGTGTTGAATAATGTATTGAGTAACTTATCGATACAGTCATGTACTTTTAATATTACAAAACGCGCGCGTCGCGGATTGCTTGTTTGTCAGACTAATTTTTGAAAATATATTTTTAAAGCATATGTAACAGCCCCATGTTACAAATCCGCCGCACTGTGCGTCGTAGAATAGTGATAATGTAATACAGGCCTATAGCTTAGTATGCAGCGCGAGCTAAGAGAAATTGATTATACAAATTTGACGTAAAATTAAGCTACTAATGCGTGATTTACACGTTCCAACAATGTTTTTCCAACTTTTTTTGTTGAGGCTTAAGCCGCATCCACACGAGGTGTGAAATGTACACTTATGTGCGCGTATTCGCTTATTTAGCGGATGTAAGTGATTATGCGGGCATGACATTCGTCATGTGAAAACCATCCACATGACGTTTACAATCGCTAAATGCGCGCATAAGCGCCTAAGTGTACATTTCACACCCCGTGTGAATGCGACTTTAGAGCTATACGAAATAAAAAAAATGTACATGCGATAAATAGAGAAAAGTATAAAACAAAAATGTCGGGCATGCTATAATTTTTTGGTGATAGGTATAAAATCGGTCGCAATATAGATCTTGTCGTGTGAAGATCTTTGTTAAGCTGGTGGTCGCGGGTACTGCGCATTATCGTAAAAGGCCCGTTATATCGTGTACAAAAGCGAGGGTATCACAATAAACAGTTTAATAAAATAGATAGTGGTACTGGGTACTGCATTTTTAATATAAATTGTTTTCGGCTTTTTATAGACAACATACTATTTGTAATGACATACTCATTATTTTCGATTTGCATCGTAAATGCATTTTTAATGTATAAGGCCCATAATATCCGTGCTGTTCGGTGGTATCACAAAGTGCGACTCAATAATAAAAACAATATAACTATGATATATAAAAAAATAAAGTGAAATAATAAATTAAATAAAAAGTATATTCGGGGACGTTCAGGACTTCTTTCTAGAAGTTTCTGGAATAACCGTAAAAAAAATAATACGTAACAAAAAAAAAAAGTAAATCTTAGCATTCTAGAGCTTCCCTTGAGAAGTTTCTAGAATATATGCTATATAGAAATCGTTTGGCCCTATGGATTGAAAGATCTGGCCGTAACAAACGAAAAAACAAACAACCAAACAAACAGGTATAAAATCGACGATGTAGTATTTTTGACGAATAGGGCGATGATTCTACTTTATTTAACAAAATACGACTTTTTTGGCTAAAATGAAATCTTTTCAAACGTAATTTTCAATTTTCAAATAAAATTTTTAATAAACTAAAACAAAAATGTCGAATATGCTATAATTTTTTGGCGGTATAAAATCGACAATGTAATTTTTGACGAATAACAAGATGATACTACTTTATTTATTAAAATTACCCTTTTTTTGGCTAAAATGAAATCTTTGCAAACGTAAATTTTAATTTTGAATTAAAATTTTTAAAAAATAAAAATAAAGCACTACAAAAATTTCAAAAATCTCCATTTTGATTGTTTTTGTTTCCATAAAAATCTTTTTTTAGGGAAACAAAGTTAAAAAAAAGAAAAAAACGCTATCAAAATTTTGTTTGTTTATATATTTATTCTTGTCCTTCAAATGAAACTCACGATGGACTAATCTCTCAATTTTTTGTTGGCCAACAATAAGTGTATTGCTTTGGTAAATTTACAAAAAAATGCAACAACAATTGCATTAAATAAATCCAAAAAAGATTCAGCTAAATCCAATTATTTTTTGAATTTACTTAAATCAAATCGGATTTTTAGTTTCAAAACCTACCACTTGAATTTGCTTCATATGAAACACATCAAACAAAAATTAAATTCAAAAATAAATCTTTGCGGGTTGCTTTCTGAAATTTTAAATCCAAACCTAAATCTAATCCTTTTTTACCAAAGCAATACACTTATTGTTGGAACGTGTAAATCACGCTTAAATAAAATAAATTTTTTTAGCTGACAATTTCGCTGAGAGGTGAAAAATTTGAAAAAATATCAGTTGTTTCATTCAAATCTAGATTGCGCCACCATAAATTCTCCAAACATTTTAGCCGCAATTTATCTCACAAGGACAATAATTTGAAGATAAATTTTAACGGTTTTGAATTTTGATTCATTTTATAATCGAATTAGGCACGAAGTAAAATTAATTTATTTGTATATAAAGAATACAGAAGTCAAAATGTCCAACCAAAATATGCGAAGTCGAGTATTTAGATACAGAACAGCTTAGATTTAGAACAGCAACTGTTTCAACACCAATAAAAATTGTATCCTCTGTCACTGGAATCCATTATTTTGTATACTTTTTATAAACTGTTTAGCAATTTTGAACAATTCTTTAGAAGTTTCAAAAAGTAATAAACTAAAAAAACTTCATTCAAAAACAAAAGAATAAAATCAAACAAAATTTATCTCTACACAAATTTTTAGCTTGACGATTGATAATTTAATGGAGACTTGTGGAGAACGCGCTAAAATGTATCTTAGCTCGAGCGAAATACTGAGCTTATATGGGGAAAAAATGTGTGACTGCTCTGTTTAATCTCTTTCAATGCCTATGTATTAAAGGCCGTTTTAGTAAAACGCTACCTATGTATGTGTTATAGGATAACAAACAAAAATATTTCCATACAAATCGTTGAAAGTTGTATGAAAAAAAAATTTTTTTTTGACCATTTTGCGTTTCGTATTAAATAACTTTTTAAATACGGCCAAAAATGATTTTCGATTCCGTTGACAGTAAACTCTAATATGTAATTATAATATTGGGCGAAAAAAAAATTAATATTAGTTAATATTTTGCATATTTTCATTCAACACCATTTCACAGTTTTTTTAAATTTTTCGCGAGAGAGACTAAAATTAAAATAAAAAATAATAACCAAAACAAAATGTAAGAAAACAAAATATTTTGGTTGATTTTCTTTAGTATAGTGCAGCAACGCACGATGATCGGTTGTGCCTGTACAATGTTGTGTCCCGAGGTGGGGAAATTTTATTTCAGTTTAAAGAGAGAAAATAAAAAAGCGATGGTTTATTTTAGTACCTTCCTGATTATGCTATTAAGACATGAGAAATGCGTAATACTGTTTTTATATTCAACTTTTTCTTGTGTACGAATGATTACTGGAAATTAAGTAGACAACTGAATTAAAATATTAGTGTATCAAAAATTATCACTGAAATTTCTTGTATTTTTGAAAAATTCTAAATTCATTATTTATTTATCGATTTGCTTATAATTAACCACATGAATTTATTAAATGTGTTAATAAATCCAATACAAAATTATTTATCAGTACTGTAAAGTGTCATATAATTATAATGGCTTCCACAATTAATCTGCCGAAAGCAAATTCGCGCAAATAATTTGAATTTTTTGAGTGAATTAATTTGTATTGTAAATTTTGTATTGGATTTATTAACACATTTAATAAATTCATGTGGTTAATTATAAGCAAATCGATAAATAAATAATGAATTTAGAATTTTTCAAAATACAAGAAATTTCAGTGATAATTTTTGATACACTAATATTTTAATTCAGTTGTCTACTTAATTTCCAGTAATCATTCGTACACAAGAAAAAGTTGAATATTAAAACAGTATTACGCATTTCTCATGTCTTAATAGCATAATCAGGAAGGTACTAAAATAAACCATCGCTTTTTTATTTTCTCTCTTTAAACTGAAATAAAATTTCCCCACCTCGGGACACAACATTGTACAGGCACAACCGATCATCGTGCGTTGCTGCACTATACTAAAGAAAATCAACCAAAATATTTTGTTTTCTTACATTTTGTTTTGGTTATTATTTTTTATTTTAATTTTAGTCTCTCTCGCGAAAAATTTAAAAAAACTGTGAAATGGTGTTGAATGAAAATATGCAAAATATTAACTAATATTAATTTTTTTTTCGCCCAATATTATAATTACATCCCTTCAAATAAATTTGCGAAGTCTCGCCTAGGCGTTACCAAAGCGAAGCGTAAGCGCAAAGTTTTTTCTTTGATGCACCACTACACTTTCACAGTCTAGTTTCGTTTCATTTTTTTTTATTCCTATTCCTACTACATTGTGTATAGATATACTTTCTTATACTAATTCTTTCATTCTTCAAATATTTATTTTATAGAGATGCCATTTTGAATTTCGTTTTTTATTAAATTGATATGTGTAATGTAAGTATTTCGTGACGGTGTTTTATATAAATTTTTTAATGTTTTTTTTTTGTTCTAAAGATACGTTTGATGTTTGTTTAGAATTCTAATATTCAGGCCAACACACTCAATATAATGAATTTTTTCAAAGGTAAATATGATTATGATATTGAAATCATTTTAAGATTACCCTCGAAATTATTTAATTATTCCAGAAACGTGTTGTCAATGTGTATGTCAATTTCTAAATCCTCAACGGAGAGATTCTTCGAAACCAGAGAGGTGGTTTAACAAAATAAATTTTTAAATTTTTTATAAATATTTAAAATGAATTAATACAATTTTTTATGTTAGTAATCAACATTTATGATTTTTATTTTTATTTTAATTTCAAAACTATTTTTAAAAATATTCGTTTAAACGAATATAGTACGTAATAAAATTACTTCGCCCAGTGTTTCGCTTTCACTTCGTTTCTATATTATTTTCATATACAAAAACCCTTCGCTTTCGTGCCACAAACAGTACTTTATTGAAAAGAATGCGAAGCTAAATGCGAACTACCCATACATACAGACATTTAAATTAGTTCGCTTTCATTTTAATTTTCATATAACAGATGCGATAAAAAGGTTACGTTTTTGCTTCACCTGGGCGTTACGCTTGCGAAGAGTTTCATATATAAATGTCTTCGCTTGCATTACGTTAGCGTTTCGCCATGTTTAGAGGGATATTAGAGTTTACTGTCAACGGAATCGAAAATCATTTTTGGCCGTATTTAAAAAGTTATTCAATACGAAACGCAAAATGGTCAAAAAAAAAATTTTTTTTTCATACAACTTTTAACGATTTGTATGGAAATATTTTTGTTTGTTATCCTATAACACATACATAGGACACGCCATTTTTGTTGGTGCTTACACGGCCTTTAATACATAGGCATTGTCTCTTTGCTTTTTATATGTTTAATTTTTAAATTAATTTTAGTTTATTATATTTATAATAATCCTTAAAATTTGACTTACGAAATTAAATTTGTAAACTATACTTTACTAGAGTATACTAGAATATTCTAACCACAAGTTAGAGAATCCGAGCGCAACTACTGCAACACTATTTATTAGTTCATAAAATTTCCGCACCATAAAAATTCTGACATAGTAGCTGTCGAAGTTTCATCATACACGTGAGAAAAATCAAGAAGACAAGGAAAATTTCGATTAAAATTATACTAAAATTGAAAAAAATAAAATAAAATATTGTGTTATTTTTATATAAACGAAACGAACAAATTATATTATAATAAATTTTCTAAAAAGTGTTAATAAATTTAAAAGATAAAATGTTATCAGCCGGTCGTTTTCTGTCGAAATTGGCTATTGAATCAAATGGCAAAAGAGGATTTTCAACAATTTTAAGAAATGTACGTATATTTAAATTTATTATACAATAAGAGCTTTTTTATATTAAATAAAATGTGATACTATTCGATGTAAAAATGTCATCGAACATCTAAGAATTTTCTTTAACCTCAAAAACGTTGAATCTAGAAAAATGATTAATTTGAATATTTATTTAAACAAACATTTTCTATTCCAGAATGTATCTCCAGTATTATCCGCACAACGTTATGGTGGTATTCATCAGCGATTTAAGTGAGTAAAATGTATATCTTATTCAAAATCTAATACGGATTGATTATGTAATTTATATCGAGAAATCGTATTCCGCGTAATTTTTGACATATGTACAAGGACAATTAAGTAGATTCTAGCAAATTCGATACTTAAACTACTTTGAAATTTACTATCTTACAAATACTATGCCGGGTTACCGTTTATTAAGTAACTTATTATGTACATCTTTTTTTGTATTTTTAGATCCGAAGGTGTCAAAGGTGCCGTAATTGGTATCGATTTGGGAACTACAAATTCATGTGTCGCTGTAATGGAAGGTAAAGCGGCTCGTGTGATCGAAAACGCAGAAGGTGCTCGTACCACACCTTCACATGTTGCATTTACCAAAGATGGTGAACGTTTGGTTGGTATGCCAGCTAAACGTCAAGCTGTTACAAATTCCGCAAATACATTCTATGCTACAAAACGTTTAATTGGTCGCCGTTTCGAAGATCCTGAAGTACAAAAAGACATGAAAAATTTATCATATAAAGTTGTGAAAGCCTCAAATGGTGACGCTTGGGTACAGGCAGCAGACGGTAAAGTTTACTCTCCAAGTCAAATTGGGGCTTTTATATTGATAAAAATGAAAGAAACTGCTGAAGCTTATTTAAATACGCCAGTGAAAAATGCAGTTATTACCGTACCCGCCTATTTTAATGACTCGCAAAGACAGGCGACCAAAGATGCTGGTCAAATTTCTGGATTAAACGTTTTGCGAGTTATTAATGAGCCAACAGCAGCTGCTTTAGCCTATGGCATGGACAAGACTGAAGATAAAATGTAAGTTTAAATTTAACTCGCTTATTAATTGGTTTAGTAATTCTAGTCAAATCTAGGAATATTAAAAACTACCTCTGCACTCTACTCTAGTTAGGTAATTTCGCGGATAAAAAGTAATCTGGGCAACAAAAAAGCGAACCATAACAGATCTTTCAGATTAGTTTATTTTACTCGCGAATTAATTTTTGTTTCCAAAATACTTCATTATTTTTTAAAAAATGCGTGTCCGTTTGATTTTAACTTCGTTAAGTCGTTAACACTTTCGCAAAGCCGTCACGCTTTTCTTAGGTTATGGTGGCAGTTGCAGTCATTTAAATAAAAGTAATTTGGGGCATGACGTCAATTTTCCAATGAACTCCATTAGAAATCATTTGTACGTCCCTGCAAAACTGTTTGATTTTAATTTTCACCCATAAATTCAGATTAACCATTATTTTTTTCTTCCCGCAAAAGTGTTGAGCAGCATGCTCGAGTCAGGATCTAAATCCTAGGACTTTTAAAAGTCGCAAATATTTCAACTCGTTAATAAAAAACGAAGGGATCTTTTTGTCATTTAAATGAGTTGATTGGCTTAAAATGTATGGATGTAAAATCTTGGTACATATTTAACACTAAACCTACCATGACCAGTAGGTCTACTGTGTATTCCGATCTGAAAGTAAAACCGATCTGAAAGTTCATTTTGACTATGAAATAAATTTGATTTTCTTTTCTTTCTCTATACAAAATTTCTGAATTCGGGAAAAATTACTTTCAAATCGGAATACATAGTAGACCTACAGGTCAATTGACCCGTTTTACAATTTCGATTAGAATTTCCTTTATTCAACGTAATTGCAGCCTTTAAACTTTACGATTTTTCCAATAATATACGTACAATAAATTTTTGAATATTTACTTCTTTTTATTAATTGGTTTCTATGAGATGGTTGTGTAGACTATCTTACCTGCCACAACGGGTCATTTGAACCGTCACGATATGAATAGTATATGTGAAGTGTCGGTAGGTTTAGTATTAAATCCAAACTCGGAACATTATTACACAAATCATTCATATTGTTTGGACTGCCTTTTGATGTAGTACCACAGAAAAGAATGAACAGATATGGAAGTTCCATGTCAAGTATTTACATAGAAATATTCAATCTAAAAAATGTATTCCTACTCTAATCTAACCAGTTAAGACAGGGAAAATATAATACAATAATATGTTTCGCTTCTCTTTTTTTTTGTTTTTTATACAAAGAAGAGAAGCGAAATATGTAATATTGAATTATATTGTCTCTGTCTTAACTGGTTAGATTAGAGCAGGAATACATTTTTTTGATTGAATATTTCTATGTAAATACTTGAAATGGAACTTCCATATCTGTTCATTCTTTTCTGTGGTAGTACATTTAGCGCATTCAGCGCACGTAGAGTTTAGATTTATTTGAGATACGTATTCTAAAAGTAGAATGTTTCACTCAAACGAAAAAATATAGGCTGTTTTCCAAACACCGACTTATTGACTTATTCGAACTTATTCAAATAAGTCTGCTGAAAAGGTGACTTATTCTTTAGTAA
This sequence comes from Tipula helvola, assembly GCA_963556165.1. Lineage (NCBI taxonomy): Eukaryota > Metazoa > Arthropoda > Insecta > Diptera > Tipulidae > Tipula > Tipula helvola. The sequence continues at coordinate 198,206,261 of OY744481.1, read as the reverse complement.
TTTTTCCTATAGAAAACTTATTTATTTTTGATGTCATGGAAACATTCTGTCTAATTATTGTGTATTGTCAAAAATTTTGAAAATAAGTCTATAAAAGCAATTGGAATGACTTCAATGACTTATTCAAGATGGCGTCAAATAAGTCTGAAATAAGTCGGCGTTTGGAAAACAGCCTTAGGCTGTTTTGTACGCAAATATAGATTAGAATTTTTATAGATCCCCAAGTATTTTTATATCCGACAATTTTTGTATTTTTCTGACATTTAGCAGAAAACATGGATTTTTTCCGAATGTTGGCCAAAAAATCGGAAAATGATGAAATTTGGTTTGCAATTTTTTTTTTTCATCTTTTTCCGATTTTTTTGCCAAAAAAAACGCCAATTTTGAGCTGTAATGACGTTTAGATTACTTGAAAGAACGCGCTTCTAACGCAAAGACATGCGTTCTAATAGTTTATATATTGATCATAGTGTTGGGTCAAAACTATAATCGATCATACTGAAAAATGAGTTCCGGTCAGTTGATCATAAACAATTGATCGTGTTACAAGTGCACGTGAACAATTGATCGTGGAAACAATTAATCGTATGAACAGTTGATCGTATGAACAATTGATCGTAAGAACAATTGATCGTAAGAACAATTGATCGTATGGACGATCGTTGATCCATGGTCAATTTCACGTATTTTTGCTCCCGCGTGCCCGTGAGAGTTACCGAAGCCGTTAGCCTAAAAATCTTAAACACACACTACGACCGCAGCCTAAAAAAAAATTATTTGAATAAGAATTCAAACAAACCTATATACACTGCCATGTTTGCACTGTTAAAAATAATTGCAATTTGCTACCTATTGGGCCCGATTCATTTTATGTTATTTTATTTCCCCGCTTCCTATTTGAATTTGTATTGAAAAAACAAAATAACATAACATAAAATAAAATTTTGGAAGACAGAATCGGGCCTATTATATTTTAGATAGGTATAGGTATATGTAGTATTATGAAATCTGTGGTCACAAATCATAGTGGCTTAAGTGAAAAATGCGCATTTTTCAGGAAACCGTTTTTAAAGTTAAGAGTCGTTCAAAATCGTATGAGTTTCTGGAATTCTTGCTTTTATAAATGATTATTAAGGTTGTTTGTAGTTACCGGAATATTACAAAAAATTGACATGATATGAAATCGAGTCTGGAGGTTTCCAATTTGAGATAATACGAAAAACGGCTTATCTCACTTTAAGCCACTATGATTTGTGACCACAGAAATATAATAAACTATTATACTATCAACTTCAAGTTTCCATCGTCATAGTATAATAGTATAATACTATTATGCTATTGTACTATCATGACGATGGAAACCCGGTATAGGGTATTTGGTATTATACCGTAGACAGACACAGAGATAATCGCGATTTTCAGTGTCATTTTTGTCAAAAATCGCGTTGTGGAAACAAAATAATCCGGTTTAGGTGAAAATCGTGTAATTACAGACGATTGTCATTACACAATCTTCATAAAAAACTGGATTATTTCGTTTTCACAACGCGATTTTTGATAATCGGGATACATGAAAATCGCGATTAACTTTGTGTCTGTCTACCGTATTAGGTAATACATTGTTTTGCTGAGTTATTTTGCTTAAGTGATTTTAGAAATGTCAAGTCTACGTATTTTTGGTATACACTGGGCCAGATACACGATACTCTAGCAATTCGCAAATCGATAAATATGGCGGATTTGCTAATCGAAAATTTGCTTACATAAGCTACTCGATTATTTTAGCAAAGTAAAATATATTTTTGTATTCAGCACAAACAATAAAGTGCGTTAAAGTATCTCATTTTCTGAAATTCAGAAACAAATTGGGTTGCTAAATTATAGTGTATAACATTTCTAGCAAATTCGCAAAAAATAACTGCTTATCTGAGTATCGAGTATCTAGCCCACTATGTACTGGATCAAAAAATGGATTCATTTTGTTTGCAGTTTTTAACTATAATTATTATTTTATTGTTTTTTAGTATTGCTGTTTACGATTTGGGTGGAGGTACCTTCGACATTTCTGTGCTTGAAATTCAAAAAGGTGTATTTGAAGTAAAATCAACAAACGGTGACACACTACTCGGAGGCGAAGATTTCGATAACGTTCTCGTCAACTTCCTGGTTAATGAATTCAAAAAAGATCAAGGTATCAATATCACCAAAGATCCAATGGCAATGCAACGCTTAAAAGAGGCGGCCGAAAAAGCTAAAATCGAATTATCATCGTCACTTCAAACTGATATCAATTTACCTTATTTGACTATGGATCAATCGGGCCCAAAACACATGAACTTGAAAATGTCTCGATCAAAATTAGAATCACTCGTTGGTGATTTAATTAAACGTACAATTGCACCGTGTCAAAAGGCTATCCAGGACGCAGAATGTTCAAAATCCGATATTGGTGAAGTTTTGTTAGTCGGTGGTATGACCCGTATGCCTAAAGTTCAACAAACTGTACAAGATTTATTCGGACGTCAACCATCACGCGCTGTTAATCCCGATGAAGCAGTTGCTGTCGGTGCTGCCATTCAAGGCGGTGTTTTAGCTGGCGATGTAACAGATGTATTATTACTTGATGTAACTCCACTCTCGTTGGGTATTGAAACTTTAGGCGGAGTATTCACTCGTTTGATCACAAGAAACACAACAATTCCAACAAAGAAATCCCAAGTATTCTCGACAGCTGCTGATGGTCAAACCCAAGTAGAAATTAAAGTGCATCAAGGTGAACGTGAAATGGCTTCAGACAATAAAAAATTGGGGTCATTTACATTGGTTGGTATTCCACCAGCGCCCCGAGGTGTTCCTCAAATTGAAGTTGTATTCGATATTGATGCTAACGGTATTGTACACGTGTCAGCCAAAGATAAAGGAACAGGCAAAGAACAACAAAGTAAGGTTTTGCTTTGATTAACGATACGATAATCGTCATTTTACATAATTTTCTTGTCTTCTAGTTGTAATTCAATCATCCGGTGGTTTAAGCAAAGATGAAATTGAAAATATGATTAAGAATGCTGAGCAATATGCACAAACAGATAAGTTGAAAAAAGATCGTGTTGAAGCTATTAATCAAGCTGAAGGTATCGTTCATGATACAGAAAGCAAAATGGAAGAATTCAAAGCACAATTGCCAAAAGAAGAAGTAAGTAACTGAATTTAAACGAGTGATTGCTCGGGTTTATCCAATTTGAATATTTTATTTTCAGTGTGATAAACTACGCGAAGACATTACAAAAGTTAAAGAATTATTAGCAAATAAGGATTCAGCTGATCCAGAAGAAATCCGTAAGACTGTAGGTACATTACAACAAGCATCATTGAAATTATTCGAAATGGCATACAAAAAGATGGCATCAGAGCGTGAAAGCAGTGGCAGCAATACCAGCAGTAGTGATTCAAAGACAGAAGAATCACCAAAAGATAAAAAAGAAGAAAAGAACTAAACACAATACATATTATTAAAAAATAGTTAATAAATTAAATATACATATAATTGAAAACAAATAATTTTAAATTCCATTACTTTTCTGTTTTTTGTACAAAACTTTCTTTTTCTTTTTGTTAAAAAAATAAGTTCGAAAAAATTCCCTAGTTTGACTAAAATGGGATCTTATAATAAGTAAGTTATACGTTTATAAAATAGAGATCTAATATCGAATTATTCAATTATATTATTAGAAAGTTAGATTTCTTTTTTTAATTATAATTAGATAGTATAGAGTTTAGTTTTATTTTTTAAGGTGCCTCACAAAAACTAAAATTTGCAATTTAAAAAAAGATGAATTTCATGTGGACAAAAAACTAGTTTATTCGCAATTACATTTTATTAAATTATGTTGATATAATAAAAAATACGATATATTTGTAAGGATGTGTTTTCTTGTTATTTTCGATTTAAATTTCATTTGCTTTTACAAATTTTCTGTAGTGTTCGTGCTGTAATTTCCTTGCAAGGTTTCCAATTTTAACCCAAACGACGGGGTGGGCATTAATACCCGTGGTGGGACGGTGGCGGACGGGTATTAATACCTTTCTGTACTCTGAATCAACATTGAAACTTCTGGGGCCCTATTATGAAATGGATCACAGTTTTTGTGATTTTGCGGATGCGATTCTCATGTGTGTATTATGAAAAGCGATAATCGCGTTTCTTATAAGAAATTATTGGCTTTATATTTCTTAAGCGGGTAACAGTGGCCCTATTCTGGCTATTCCCTGGGATTTGGGAATTGAACTATTTAGACAGTATTCTAGCAGTTGGAATTATTTTTTCCAAAAGTATATTCTGGCGATTGGAAATTTTTGAATAGGTAATTTCATTTTATGTAAGTTTTGACATTTATTTTTTCCTAAATTTTTTTTTTTTTTTTTTTGGGGGAATTAGAAGAAACTGGTTGTTTTGTGTATTTTCTATATGTTTAAAATAAAAATTTTAAATAATGGTGGCTGCAAAATTTGAGTGTTTTTCTCTTTAAAAATTATTCCCAAACGCCAGAATACACTTTTAGAAATTGAGGAATAAAAATTGGGAATTATAGAAATCAACATTTTTCCCAATTCACAAGGAATAGCCAGAATAGCGCCACTGGTGTAGAACGCCAAAAACAAGCACTTTTTGTAAATTTACAAAAAAAACATTCAATGTTCATTGTATACATAATACATATTGAAGAGTTTAAATTAATTGTTTAGTATTGTTATACAGGATGGGGAAAATTATGGAAGCCCCAAGAAATCTCGCGGAGTTCGGTCAAAAAAAAAATTAAAAGGTTGAATCTTGTATAATTTTCAACAAGGAACTTAATGAGGACCATAATCTAGTATTTCTGGCAACAATGTAAAAATTCAATTTTGTATTGTTTATATTTCATGGCGTTTATTCGTACTATTTTTGTCAAAATATTCATTAGGATTAGTAAATATTACTATAAAATGAAAATATAGATATGATGAGACCAAAATATATAATCACTCTAGGTTTTTTTTTTTTTTTATTTTTTTATTTATTATAAACGACTTTATTATAAATTGTTACATGGTTTGTTTTACATTTATATATACATATATTTTTTTTATTTTTTCTTATACTTATTACAACGAGCCCTATTCTATTTACAGATATTTGCCCTGAACTGGATTTGTCTTTTTTTTTATTTTTTATTTGTTTAGGTGCAATGTTATTTTTATATAATTGAAAGCTTGGCGTCTGCAATTCTTTATTCTGATATGTCTTAACTTAATTATTATATTATTATTTACATGAGGCACGCTTTACCCCCTGTGTACATTAGCTTTACATTTTATAAAATCAACAAAGTTGATGTTGCTCACTTGTCTTAAATTAATGTATCTGTTATAATTATTATAATTATTTAGGTGTACTTGAGTCATGAGCTGGTTCGTGTGCACATTCATTCTCTGCATTGATTCTTTTATTAGATTTTCCAGAAAATGGCCAAGTTTCTCGATTTTAGTGCTTGCATACAGTTCTGTGTTGCTATAGTAGTGGTACCTATCTTCGTACTGATTGTATTTTCTAATTTTCCCCGTCACGTGCCTGAGAATGTTTCTTTCAAAAATTTCGAGTATTTTGTAGCTGGTGGGTGATATTGTAAACCATGACGTGAAACCGTATGTTAATATGGGTCTAATTAGTTGGCAATACATAATTTCTTTTGTTCGTTGTGATAAATCAAGTTTAATGTTAATTGGCCTTAGCATCGCGTAAGCTGCTCTGGCTTTTACTAAAGTTTTTTGACAATGTGAATTAAAATTGAGTTTATTTGTGAAGTGTACTCCTAAGTATTTCACTGAGTCTGTAGTTTTTACTTGTTTTCCATTAATCAGAATCTTTGCTTTTCGACTTTTTGCTACTGCTGTTTTGATGCATCTGCCATAAGGTGGTCTAAAAATTATAAATTTTGATTTGGTCTCATTGATTGAAATGCCCCAGTCTTTATAATAGTTTTCCAAACTTTTTATATGTCTCTGTACCTTTTTGGTTGCGATGTCTGGACAAAGGGATGTCGCGAATATTATTGTGTCATCTGCGTAAAGGATTGTTTCCGTCTCTCTACTTGTAGGCTGATCTGCGATATAGAGGTTATATAGAATAGGCCCCAATATTGACCCTTGGGGTACTCCTCGACTTGAGGTGTGAATTTTTGATTTAGCTGAATTAATTTCTACATAGAACTGTCTTTGTTGAAGGAAATTGTGGATAATTCTAATTAAATTATGCGGAATATTAGATTTAATAAGTTTGAAGATTAATCCTTTGATCCAGACAGAATCGAAGGCGTTTCGTATATCTAATAGACATGCGGCTGTGACTTGCCTATGATTTAGATTTGAAGTTAAATTATAGTGCAGAAGTGTGAGGGCATCCGTAGTTGAATGTCCCTGTCTGAAACCAAATTGGAATGGGGGAATCTTAGATGGACCTTCTTCCGGGTATACTAAGGTCCTGAGTGATCTCCATATAATTTTTTCGAGAAGTTTACCTTGGTTTGAGTTTAGGCATATAGCTCTGCTATCTTCTGCTCTTTTTAGGTTTTTGACTTTTGGGATAGGAATTATATGAGATATTTTCCAATCTATAGGGAAGTAGGATACATTTAGGCAGTTGTTTATTAAAATTGATAGATGGTTAAAGTATGTTATTGGAAGTTTTTTGATGATAAAGTTCGAAATTTTATCAGGTCCTGATGATTTTTTTGTGTTTGTAACTAAATATTTGAGTTCTAATGGATTGGTAAAGTACTCCTCTAGTGGTTCGATGGCTGAGTTTTCACTCGAGAAGGTAGTTAGGGGATCGGCGGAGGAGGAAATGAAGTTATTGACCTCTTGGCAAACAGTATGGGTTAATACTGAGTGAGTATTAGGAACTTGTTCAGCATATAGCGATTTGTAATAGTTTGCGAACTCGTTAGTTATTTCGTTCATGTCATATGTCATTTGACCACCTCTTTCAAGTTGCTCAGGGGTTACGAACCTTTTCCTTCCTGTAATCCTATTAATTTCTTGGAACATAGAGTTTCCAGGTTTGATTTCAGATATTTTCTTTATGAATTTTTCTTTTAGATGTTTTGAGATATGATGTTTAATAATGTATGTGAGGCAGCTGATCTGAGATTTAATTGAGAGGTACCTAGGATCTTGGTTATTTAGTGTTGTTATATATTCTACTATAAGCTCTTTCACTTTTATTATTTTATTAATAAATACACCCCGATTACTTTAATATAAATGTATTTTTATTTCTCCTTCTTAAATTATAACCTTCACTTTACAATGCGTTTTTCCTTCTACCTTCTACCCTATATGTTATATGTCTATTGCTTCTTTTGTCGTATGGGTATTCACCCAATCCAACCCCTACAAGCATAATACTTCTTTTTTCGTTCCGCCGCTTACACTACATAATATTTTTTTTAGTTTCCTACGGTATTCGAATAATTTTTGGAGTAATGGTGGGAGATTATTGTAAGTGTAATTTTTTTGCTTTACTTTGGGAATCAGCATACTGATTGAGTTTTGCACAGACTTTGTCAGTGCCTGAATATATTTGTTAATCTCAGCTTCTGAAAGGTTTCTATTCTTTGGTATTACTATCTTTTGAAGTTCTTGGTCTATTTCATTTTTAAAATTGGTCCAGTTTGCAGCCTTATAGTTATAGTAGCTAGGAGGGTCTATTCTTAAAAAATTAGTGATACCTAAGAGATCTATCGATAGCTCCACCGCACAGTGGTCTGAAAATGATGGAATCGATCTACACACAAAATTATTTATTTATTTATTTATTTATTGTACTTTAACAATAATTTAGTATTAAAAGGAAAAGCACAGATGGAAACAGAGTAAACGGAACAAAAGAACAAAAATAAAATGATGAAGCTGCTTCCATTAGGCAGAAAAACCTTTTAAATTTTTTCAAACAATTTCCATCTCATGCATACACATTCTATTTTGAGCAATAGCTCATTTACAATAAAATGTACAGCAAGAGGTGAAATAATATTAAAAATTAACAATAATAACAATAACAATAATATTAAAAATAAATTTAGAAAACTACGTATTGCCCATCAATCACGCCACTCCAAAAATTTTGACTTAAATAATTTGACCGATCCTAAACTCTTAATTATCTAAAATTATCTTTTCTTGCGTAACTTGTGACCATGTTGTTTGTAACTAGGTAGAAATCTATGATTGATCCTGATCGGGGAAATGTTGCTTTTTTGGGTACGACTTGTAGAAAGTTATGGGATGAAGAAATGAGCCAATTTTGGAGAGCGTTACCTGTTATATTGTCTGTTCTATCCCATGCTTTATTGCGTGCATTAAAGTCTCCCCCTATTATTGCCATTTGATAGTTATCGCTTTGCTTGTTAAGTATATCTAGGTCATGGTTTAAGTGCGTAAAATTGGTACCATTTGGAATGTAGACGGAAACTATTAGTATTTTTTGAAGGTTTGCTCTTGTGATAGTTATTGCTGAATAGTTAATAAAGTTTATGTTAGGTATTAATATCAGGGGTACAAATTGAAAATGCGGGATTGATAACAGATGGCGTTACTAACGCTATACGCATCAGGCAGTACTGTGACTATGTTCATGTCAAAGCTACGTCTTATAGCTTTAATTTTCAGTATGTGTCAATTTGTCGCAGTGTCAAATTCATAGTTTTTTTGAGCTCTCAATATGTCGAGTTTCGTGCCAACAAAACAGCATTTGCGGGAAGTTTTAATTTACTTCTTTAATTTGAAGAAAAGTGCTGCTGAAGCACATCGATTGGTCTCCGAGACTTATCCGAGTCATGTTCCATCGGTTTCAACGTGCGAGAGTAGGTTTGTGCGGTTTAGAAGTGGTGATTTTGACGTTGAGGACAAAGAGCGGCCGGGCCAAGTGAAAAAGTTTGAGAATGCTGAATTGGAGGCAATACTCAATGAAGACTCGTGTCAAACTCAACAAGAGCTCGCAGATTCATTGGGAGTGACACAACAAGCCATTTCCCATCGTATAAAAGCCCTCGGAATGATCCAAAAGCAAGGAAATTGGGTGCCGTATGAGCTGAAGCCGAGAGACGTCGAGCGCCGTTTTTTTGCATGCGAACTGCTGCTCGAACGGCAAAAACGGAAGGGTTTTTTGCATCGCATTGTCACTGGTGATGAAAAGTGGATCCGTTACGATAACCCGAAGTGCAAAAAATCATATGGTTACCCCGGCCATGCATCATCATCGACGGCCAAACCAAATATTCACGGCGCCAAGCTCATGCTCTGTATTTGGTGGGACCAGCTGGGTGTGGTGTATTATGAGCTATTGAAATCGAACGAAACCATCACAGGAGCATTATACCGAACTCAATTGATGCGTTTGAGCCGCGCACTCAAAGAAAAACGGCCACAATACGAGCAAAGACACGACAAAGTAATTTTGCAACATGACAACGCTCGGCCACATGTTGCAGCGCCGGTCAAAACATACCTACAAACGCTGAAATGGGAAGTCTTACCCCACCCGCCGTATAGCCCAGACATTGCTCCTTCCGATTACCACCTTTTCCGATCGATGACACATGGCCTAGCTGACCAGCGCTTCCATTCTTACGAAGAAGCCCAAAAATGGGTCGATGACTGGATAGCAGCCAAGCCGGCCGAATTTTTTCGCGACGGTATCCGTAAATTGCCAGAAAGATGGGAAAAAGTTGTGGCTAGCGATGGACAATACTTTGAATAATTCATTTGTTACCATTTTTTCAGAATAAACGTTCAAAAATAGAAAAAAATCCCGCATTTTCAATTTGTACTCCTGATAGCTGTTCTGTTTTAAAATTGTCCTTTACTAAAATTGCGGTTCCTTTTGATCTATCCGTTTTATTGTGTCTAATAATTTTGTAGTTATCTACTACGAATTTGTGCCTATCTTGAAGATTTGTTTCCTGTAGTAGGAAAAGATCCGGTTGCTTTTGTCTCACCAGATGGTCGAGTTGAGCTCTATTGACGTGGTTCGCAATAGAACAACAGTTTAACGTGTAAATTTTTAGTTTTTTTAACCCTGACATATCGTAAAAACAAAAGAAATATATGCTGCCTGTCTGTCTTCAAATGTTTGTAATTTCCTGTATTGTGGCAAAAAATCGTTAACTCTTTTAATGAGGGTTCCTAAATTACATCCGAAAAGCTCATGACTCTCGTTATTTACAAATTTTGTAAAATTAATGCTATTGTTACTATTACTACTGTTACTATTATCTACATTATTCTTATAATTATTCACCTTTTCTACTGCCGACGGTACTTCTGCCCTGCTTCGCTGCTCTGGTTTATCGATTGTTTTTGTTGTGGAACTGCCGAACAGGTCGGCAAATTTTATATTTTGGGATATTCCGCGTTGTGCCGATTTTATGGCAAATAGGTTGTGCTTGTGTTTTTTAACCCGTTCTTCTTCTTTTTCTCTACGAGCAGCTTCCATTTTGTTTTTAATTTTTAGGAATTCATCACAGCCTCTATAGTTGACTGGATGTCCGTGTTTCTTGCAGTTTACACAGAAAGGTTCTGATTCTCGGTCGACTCTTTGGCAACATCCCGGTTCGTGTTCTTTTTCGCATTTTATGCATCTATATTGGTATGCACAGTTCCTTGCCACATGCCCAATTCTTTGACACCTCTTGCACTGAATTACTGATGTTTTCCGTAGAGCTTCCCATGAAATTTTGTGATGACACATGAACTTTATGTTACGTAGCACTTTAACATCTTCTTTATTATTCACTGATAAATCACGCAAATTACTATTATTATTACTACTGCTTGACGGAACCGCCGGTTCATTAAATAACCGCTGATTTGCTGGGATTTTATCAAAGAATGGATGTTTTAATGCTTCGTGCATCGTGATCCGGTCATCGGGATCATAAATTAACATTTTTTTAATCAAATCAAATAATAAAACATGATCCTGGGAATCGGATGTCATATAACGCGCTAACGGTTTGCAATTGTCCCGAACATATCGACCTCCGCTAGATTTTAATTTTTCGTGATAAAAATATTTCGTTTTTGTTTTTCGTGCCATACGATAAGGTATTGGTCCAAGAATACGTTCCATCATTGCTAAATGTTCTAAGTTATCATGTGTTTGGAATAATGTCATTCCAAGGTAAAGTTCAAACATAATACAACCGATTGACCATACGTCACACGGTTGGGCCCATCCCAATTCTAGAATAACTTCGGGGGCCCGATAATGTCCCGTTGACACAATTGTACTGTGGTGTTCATGATCAAATGTTGCACTACCAAAATCAATTAGCCTAATATCTGTGCATATGATACGACGTACTTGAATAACATTCCGATATTTTTTTGCCGTATATGAAGGTGCGTATTCTGAATGCACAAATAATACATTTTCTGGTTTAAGATCTGTATGAGTTAATCGATTATCATGTAAAAATTTAACGGAATAGCATAGCTGATAAGCAATATGTCGCACATGTTCCAACGGATATGGCTCATAGTTATTCTCCTTCAAAAAATCAAAAACGCTTAAACCTAACATTTCAAATGCAATACACATATGTCCATAGTAATCGAACCAATCAAGCATTCGGACACATAAATATTTACAATTTGGATCCTTTCCGTTAATTTTTTCGAGCGCTTCGATTTCCAGCTTGGCTGCTTCGCGATATTTCTCCACATTTTTTATAATTTTTAATGCCATACAAAAATCATTCTCTAAATCTTTAACTTTAACAACCCGACCGAATGTGCCCTCACCTAGCGTCGATAGAATTTTATATCGATTCTTTAGTATGTCTCCATTGTGGTAGATCAAATGCCCCTCCTCGTCATCCTGAATTTTGCTACCACCCCTTTCCGGTGATTTAATTGGTTTTGTTTCTTTCTCTTTTTCTTTTCGATCTCGGGACCGATACCTTCTACGACGTGTATCACTTTCACGTCTTCGCTTATGTTTTCTCTCCTCATCCGACGACGAGCAACTTCTTCGAAAGCTGGTCTTCACTTTTGTCGTAGCTGTACTTTCATTATTGTGTCGACGCTGTTTCGATGTGCTATCATAACTCGATGTACTATTCACAATTTTCCTACGCTTATGTTGTTGTTCCCTATAGCTGCTATGATTTGACCGTGATGATCTTGAATGTGAACGACGCCGCCGACGACTTTTGGAAGCGGTTCGTGGCATTTCTTCAATTGGCTTTGCGAAACGTGTGTAGAGACTACTCCACATAAAATTATAAACGATATCGGATAATTTTCTCCAGGTTCTGATTGCAGGCTTTTGTAGTACGCTTATAAACATGGAGTTTTCGCCTTTTTTGTTTTATTTTAGATAATATTCGTATCAATTAAGTAATTTTTTTTGTTTTTGATGTCGAATACGATATCGTGCAAGAGATAAGAGAAGAAAAAAATTTTATAAAACAAAAATGACGCGAGTTCATGTTTCGAGAAACAAACATGCACAATTTTTTTCTTTCAGTTTGAGTCGCAATTTATTTATTATGCAATAATACTCACTTGTTTAATATTATTTCATTTCATTGGAGTTGATTTCTGCGTTTATATTTTTAGAAAATCAAATTTTAAATGATGTAAAAATGAAATAAAAAAATTTATTTTATGTGAAAATAAAAATATGCTCCTTTTTAGTGTATTTGACAGCAGGGAAATTTTTACGATATGATGTGGTACCAACACAAAAAAGTATTTGAACTCAACCAAAACCAACACAAATGTCTTATACAAGCCATATTATTTCCGTGACGCACGGATATTATTAAATCCAAAACCTACTATTTTCTGCAAGTGTTAGTGATATTTTATACTGTTTTTGATACAAACTACAATTTAAAATCAAAGTATGTAAAGATTATACTGTATTATGACGCTAATACTTACAGAAATAGTAGGTTTTATTTTGTGTTTGTATGGCAATAATATGGCTTGTATAAGACATTTGTGTTGGTTTTGACTCAACAGAAAATCGAAAGTGCTGCCCGATGTTCTAAAGTCTTTTAAAAGAGCCTATTCCCAGCAGACGATTCAGGCCTTATAAAGGTATGCCTGATAAAAATGCCTGGTAATGCCTGACTTTGCCATTTATTGCAAATGGAAAACGACCTCTATGTCCCGCTGACATATATGGAGGTCAGGACTGAATATAAGTTAAATAAAACATCTGACAATAAGCAACTGGAAATGCATTACGAATGGCTGACATTGAGCACTAATTAAGGCCTTACTATTATACCTGACCGATAAGTTACAGATTCATGACGTAAACGGCTCGAATTGAAAATGTACTATGCCCCAAAATAAAAATACAAAATATTATTCAAAATTGGATTTATTTTTTCTATTATAACTTTATAACTTCTTAATTTGTTTTGTATCATACTAGATTTAGGTAATTATATTAATAATAATAATATATGTATATGTATATTCTAAAATTTAACATTTTAAACCTCTTAAACTAATTAAATTGTGGCATTTTCGTTCTCCCACGTCCTTGAATCGCCTTTTAATGCATCTAATAGAAAATAAAGAATGAGTTTTACTAGTTTCAAAAGTGAATAACCAATTATTTAATAAAAGCTTACCAAATAGAGTTTGGTGTAAATTTTTGAATGATGAAAATTATTTTTCCTCTGAACTATAGTCCAGTGGAACTTCAAGAGAACCTCTTCCTGAATTATTCAAAATAATCATCAGCCATCGTCAACATTTCGAAATTGTCTTTCAGAGAGTGACTATTACGTTATTTACTACACTTTTTAGCTTTTACATTATAATTAACATCACTATTTACACCATTTTTTACAATTATATTTACAAGATTCTCACAGATTATCTGTCTCATAAATACCACCAATATTAATAAAATTATTTGTAAAACTCCTGGCTTTTTCTTCATTGCCTTAAACTGTTTTTAATAGATTTTCTTTTATTTTTAGTTTCCTTCGATTTAATTATTCGTAAAGGACTAACAGAAATATGTGAATGCCTCCTATTGAACTTATAATTTTCAGATGCATTAAAATAAGGGCAAACATAACGCCTGCCGTTTATATGACCGTGCAATGCATTTAATGCAAAGCTGATATTTTATGAGAATAAGGTCTAAATCAGTAATGACAGTCATATCAATATTAGGTTTAGATTATAAATAGCTGTCACGTGAATTATCTGGCATTACAACCGCCCTTATTTTATTATTTTTGTCAGACCTTACAATTAAAATGCCGGTAGCTCACAAAGATATTTTTGTCAAACCTCTTATGTAAAGCTGACAGTAAGCTTTAGTGGCAAATCGTCTGCTGGGTTCCTGCCGAGTTAATCATTACGTTTATACTCGGGGTCGAGTCAACTTGTAGTTAGCTTTGGGTCAACTTCGAGTTATTTTTTTTAGCGTTCGTACTGCAGAGTCAATTCGTAGTCGAGTCGAAACTAGGTTGAAACCGAGTTAACATTGTTTACTTCTTCCACCATTATGTTTTGAAAAACAAACAAAATTTGAAAATTAAATTAAAAATTAGCAAAATTTAAATATGAAAAAAATCCAAAATGGAGATACGCTTGCTTCACATTCGAAAAAAATTAAAAATAATGTTCTTGTTTTCTTTGAATTAATTTTTGTTGTTGGTTTTTAACTCGACTCCGTTTTTATTGCATTTTGTTAGAGTTAAGTTAACTCGACTCCACATTTTTTTAGGATCGAGTCGAGTTAACTATAAGTTAACTCGACTCCGTTTATTGACCTTTTTCCTCCAAAATTTTTGACAGATAAAATTTGGTTTTTGTGAACGTGTAGGACAAAGTATAATTTTGAGCTGTGGAATTTTTTGTGTTTTTTAATTAATTAGTGTGATTTTTAATTTATTTTAAACTGTAATTTATTTCTAAACTTTATTAGAATTAAAAATTAATAGAAATTTATAAAAATTTCTTGAAAAGTAAGTAGAAAAGAGTGTTTTTTTAAAAGTGTTAGGTTATGTTCTTATAACAAATTTATATGTTTTGAATAATTTTTTGTAAATTTCTAGAAATGGATGATAACAAGAGGATCTCGGTATTATCTAAATATGCCATGAGCCTTTCGGGACCTGAGAGGCAGCGGTACGAGGAGAAAATTTCAGAATTCAAGAGTGACCCTTACTTGATGAAGTTTGATGAGCAAAGTCTGCCAACAAATGTGACGTTTTTCGAAATACATATTCCATTATCTGGTAAATAAGAAGTCATATTACACGTCCAATGAATTAAAGGCGTTCAAGTCGTTAGAGGCCTACAAACTATTGTATATAAAAGCGGTTGGGTCCAATATTTAACCGGTAAAAAGCACCAAAATGCACACATTGTGTTTGGCAAAGTAAGTTCTTTAAAAAAATTACATATTTAAAATTAATAATGTTAAAACTTTTTTGAGCAGGTACTTCCATTAAAAGTATGGAACCATCATGACGTCACGGGCTTCATTCACAACGGACACTGTACTTGTGTGGCAGGATTAGGAGAGTGTTGTTCCCATATTGGGGCCGTATTATTTGCTTTGCATGAAGTATACAAGCGCATTTTATTGATTCATGTGATTAAATGAGAATTAACTATATACATATGTGATTTTATACAAATTTATTTCTGATTATGAATTAACTTAACTGATTAAATGAATTTATTATGTAATTTTATACAATTTTAGTTTTATATTAAATAATCTTATTTATAATGTATTGTCTTTTATTCATTATCTGCTAAAATTTGTGAGTTCAAATTGAAAACTGCGCAAGATATTTTCATCATATAATCGAATTACATGTTTTCATTAATTTTTTTGGAAATAGCTGTAATCGGTTCTTCATTCGCTCATAACTTCTTCATTTGCTCATATCTGGATGTAGAGGTTATTGATTTTTTTTTTGGCGATTTGGCGCCTGCTGGTGGGGGGATCAGCTGATTTGATCAGCTCCGTAACCTTCAGTAGGGTGCTCATCACGTGAGCTGTTCTGGTCATGTTTCAGGCAGCTGGCGGGATGAGTACGATTGTGGTAGGGGTAACCTTGCCACAATTCGCAAGTGTACGTACTGCCTCCACGTGGCAATCGTCGGTAACTGATGTCGTCTATTACAGTTTTGTTCTAGTTGACTCAGGCCAAAGTACGGCGCTAAAGGAGAAAACCTTAACAAAAAACCCTAATCTAAGGTGGAACAGCATATGCCGATGGATGAATGACTGATAGGTTAATCAGTCCCAAATATGCGGACTCTGGATACCAGGCGCCCTCCAGTTTTATTTAGCCTTCCTGTGGCAGCTGGGTGTCCCACAGGTGACCTTCATTTCCCAAATACTCGTGGGAATAAAATGCCTAACAAAATAAAAAACAATGATAAGGATGGTAACGCTCCTAAAGCGTCACGAACCAGCGAGGATTCTGCGGTGGCTTTCGAGGGCTCAGGTCCTCTTTCCGCTGTGGAATCCCCAATGGGTGGCACATCGGATGGGGAAATCCGTTCGGAGTTTGAGAACTTACTTCTCAATTCCGATATGGAAACCTCAGGAGATGAGGAACTGGCCCCCGTAAGTGGGGGGATCTCCTCTGTGAAAACAGGGGAAAGTGCGGACGTCGGGGAGTGTCGGAAGGGTCAGGTTGACATCAACAAACCTGCTGCAGCTCCTCATGTGAAAATGTGTGGGGCTGCAAAAAAGCGGTACAGGAAGCTTCTAGCTGAGGGCAAAGCACCCGGTAGTGAGACAAGGCTTCTGGCGGTGCGGCCACGGAAGGAGACTTGCGCTCCTACGACGGCCCAACCGCCAAAGAGGGACCGCTCGGATGACGATACTTCACCGGCACGAAAAAAGGCCAGAGGGGAAGAACATGTCCTGGTGGCCTCGGGTTCTGCGGTCCGGTCTGGAGTTACCTTCAGGCAGGCTGCGGAATCAGAGATCATTGGGATCTTACCCTCTGGCTTTCCTGAGGTTGCCCTCACTGGAGAGCAGCTTAAAGCTGTCCAGGAGGGAATCTTGGATAAGGTGCTGGAGCAGGAGGCCAAGGAGCTTAAACCCAAGTTCCTTGGCAGTCAGCTTCGGCTTGGTTGGCTGGTAGTGACCTGTGCCGACCGGGCCACTGTACAGTGGCTCAGGGAGACCATAGGCACTATTAAGCCATGGGATGGTGCAGAGCTGATTGTAGCTGAGGCGGGAAATCTGCCTCGAGCTAGGATCGTGTTTGGTACCTTCCCAAACAGTGCCGAATTGCCCACGGATAAGCTTCTGGGTTTTATCAGAAGCCAAAACGAGGGCATGCAGGCGATCAACTGGAGAGTGGTCAGGAGAGAGTCGAAAGGCACTTCAGCTTTTTGCACGTTCTCCATGGACCACTCTTCGGTTGAGAAGCTCAAACAAATTGATTTCAAAGTCAATTTTAAGTTTGGGATTGTCCAACTGCACCCCAAGGGGGGCCAGGGTGGTGGAAAGTCAGGTTCCAGGGGCGGGCCCCAAGTGGTCAAGCCTGTGGAGGATATCGTGGCTGCACCTGTGAAGGCGATCGTGGCCGCACCTGTGGCGGCTATCGGGGCCACACCTGTGGTTAAAACCACTGCACAGTTGGGCATATTCGTGTAAAAAACCATTTTTTACATTTTACATGTAAAAAATGTAAAAAATGTAAAAAACTGTGTAAAATACATAAAAATGTAAATTATATGTAAAAAACTATAACTTTTTAGAAATAACAAACAATAATACGTTATTAACAGAAAAATTAAAGTATAAAGTTAATAAAAATCATAAATGTAACGATTAAAACCATTATTCAAATATAAAATGAAATATTAGTAACTCTTTATGGATGTTTAGTTAGCCTCTAGTTTTTTACATTTAATTTTTTTTTTACATGACCATATTGCAGTGCCACCTGTTTGATAATATTAAAAAATTCGAATATTCGACAGAAAATAAACAATAACTTTGGTATTTTGTGTATTCGATAAAACTAGATAATGTCATCTAGCGATATTTTTGCTAAATATTAAAACAATTTAAGAGTGTGAACATTTTATAATAGAAAAATAGATTTTTATTGAAAACAAATTATTTTTATAAAAATTAATACATTTTTAAATAAAAGGTTTTCACAATATCGAGTGAATTTATTTTGAAAGAAGAAATTTTATTACGAATAAAAATTTTGGTTATGTAGAATGTACATATTTATTTTTTGGCGCAAAAAACAAGAAAAAAATTGTTTGCGTGCTTAACTTTGCTCGCTCTCTCATTCTCAACATAAAATAAAGAATAATAAGAAGCATTAAGCGCATAGAACAATGAAATTCAATCAGCGCACTACGGCCGAAAATAAAACTAACATTAGATGTACACCGAGGGAAACAAATTATTTATAAACGTAATGAAATTCTTTATTTAAAATGGAATATTTATTTCCTTCACTGAATCTGCTCTTTAAATAAAAAAAATTCTCTCTCGTGCTTTTACGAACATTTTTTTTTTGTGTTTCTTTATTTATATACGTTTGACTTTGTGTACATTATTTTGGTTTTTTGGTATATGTATGTACATACTCGTATTTATAAACAAATTGGTTCGATTAGTTTAGAAAAAGAAACATGATGAACCGTCATGCGATAATTTTGCGTGGCAAAATAAAAAAGGATGAATTAATATGACTGTTTCCTCAATTAAAATATATGCGGTTTTTAATTTATTTTAACATCTAAGATCTAACACAAATTAAATAAAATTTGCTTCTAAAAATTAATTCAAATTTATGGTTGTTATTAAAGAAACCCTTTACTTTTTAATTTTTATTGAAAAATGATGAATGGAATCTATTTCATTTATATGTACTATTTTTCTTAATCTTTTCCATTTGCCAATTACAAGTTTCTCTAATTAATATAAGAAGCATTAGTTTCAAAATTTGAACGCGATGGTCGTAACAGGGATTATCAATATCATAAAATTCTTTGTCAATGCTGCTGCTTAATAAAATGTTTAAGAGGTCATGTTTGAGCCCAACAATGTGGGAATGTGATTTGAAAAACGAATCAAAAATTGATATTTGTCGACAACAAATTTCAAAAAAAGATTGCGATGGGGCACGTAGCTTACCGAAACAATCTGTTAAATAATTTTTATTTTTTATCAGCAGTTCAGAACTACTCTCTACATAATCCGTTTCTTTTAGTAGTGTGGAGCAGCATGCCGCACAATTTACTTTCTTTACAATTCGATTAACTAAATATCCAACGAAATATCTGGAAGACGCCTGTGAATTAATACTAGATTCTTCAATTAAAGAATCATTCACATAGTTTTCCACTTCAACTAATGAATACATTTCGTCATCATCCGAGTCTTCGTCCACTTCAACCAACGAAAAAGTTTCATCACCAATTTCAACGAGACTTGAGGCATCATTTTCACAAGACTTTTTGTTAGTGTTGTTTTCATACATTATTATCCATTCATCATTTTGTTGTTCTTCTCGTATAACATTTAATAATGTTGAATCTGCATCATCTTCACAGTTTGATAAGCCCGAGAAGGATGTTAGATACTTAATGGATAAAAGTTTTGAAACAGTAAAACTAAATTCTTGAACCGATGGATTAAAATTATTTCCGTTTGCTCATCTTATTAAAGAAAATGTATTTTCTAACGCGTCTTGGTTTAATCTCGATGTTAATAAATATTCAAAACCCAGGTTATCCTGTGTTAAACTCTTTAAAATGAAGAGAACCCCACGAATTGTCTGTACCATTCCATCGAAAGAATAAACTTTTTTGCGGTTACTCATCTTAATATTTTTTAAATATATTATCATTTCATTAAGATATACGACACTTTGATTAAGTTCATCGTTTTTTAAAGCGTATTTATACTGATTGGCATCAAACAAGGTTTTTGAATTAAGGATATCAAATAATTTATCAAATTTATCGAAAAGCTTCCAGGTTGCAGGTGCTTTATTTTTGACAACTTTGGAAAAATTATCTAGCTCGTAAGCAGTCTTTATACTAGCTACTACGCTTCTGCTGAATACCTGAGACACATGAAAGTGCATGTGATGTAATCGCGTGGAGCTGTAAGTCAGATCGACCGCTGTAAGTCAATATGGACCGCTTTCTCAAGGAAAACTTAATTTCAAGTTAAGCTTGGAATTAAATATTTTATATCGTCCCAGAATGGCTTTTATAAAACCATCCTAAAATTAACAAATCACCACAATTCACTGGGCTTAAATATGATGGAACTGTATGCTTGCCGCATAAGTTAGAACTCGGAGTTCGAAATTACCATATTTCCCATAAAAAATGAGCCCAGAAAACGTTGGCGGAAGGGTGGCAGAAAATCAGCCTGGGTTACACGCGAAAGCTGCTTTAATCATTGCCAATAGACATAAAAGTTAATAATAAAAACAAAGCAATAATAATAGTCTACCAAATAGTAAACTATGAGAACAATGTACAGTATTATTTTAAATGGTTGTGACACCATTTGAATTTGTGAATTAATTTTTCTGTACTATTTTTCTCAATGAATTAATTGAGTTTATCTTTTTGTATTAATTAAATTACTAATAAATGTTATATAATAATTTCAATTGTTTAATTAAGTATTTAATTTTATAATATGTATTTGTTATTCCTCAAATTGGTCTACAATTAATTTTCATAATTTTAAATGTTAAAATGAGCTGAAAATCGTTAATTAATTGTTTGAAAGTTATTGTACATTTGTTAAATGTCCAAAAGAAATAATTGAATTAAAAATTTTAAAGAAATAAAATAAGTAAAATAGCTAAAAATTAGTGTTTTTTATGTTTAACCTGGCAGTGCTTGTTAAATCTACGGACCGACATCTAAAAGAATAAAAAATTCCTCTTTAACCTTTTTCACAGATTGACTAGGCTCTGTATTGTAGGTATAAAAAGCTTATTTTATTTGATTTAGCTATTTAAAATACAAAAAATTCTAACAAAAACAATTTGGTTCATGTGCACAGAAGATTGTGTGTAATACAAATTTAGCCTGCACAAACTATTTTGAATGCAAGGAAAAAAATAAACAAAATTTGGTAGAAACATGAATGAAATATTTTCTACGTTTTCATTCATAAATAATTATGTAGTTCGATACTGAAAAAACCTTTCGATTTAATTGTATTAGCTATATGAATATAAAAAATCATAATACATAAACAAAACTATATCTACGGTACATCTTGATACCAAATGGGGATGTGGCTACATATTTACATAAAAACCAAAAATACAGAAAAACGAAACAAAGTGAAAACGAATGAAATGAGAAATTGAGAATATGCTTTACAGTGAAGGGAATATATATTCCATTTTCAATACAAAATTTCATATCATATTTAAATGAATTTGTTTCCCTTACTAGACATCTAATGTTAGTACCAGAAAATAATATTCAAAGAGTGTCGCTAGCTTCGCGCTGGCTTATAATTTTATTTTGGTTTGATTGTTCTTATACTTTGGTATTTTGTGTTCTCAATGATTAATTTTAGTTTCTATCAAAAAATATTTACATATAGAAATGACACCGGGTAATTTCGCCGCTACGAGTTCAGTATGTCGCTGCAATCGCATTTTTTGGTTTGTTACTTTACTACTTTTTTTACAAAAAAGTGGGGCGTGTTTACGCATTGTTGTTTATTGATTTTCTATTTTGCTTATTTTATACACTAAATACCGTAATTCTTTAATGTTCAATTCATTCATATTCCATCCACAATGAAAAAAGGATAAATTACGTTTTTGTTTATGTATTTGTAATTAGTTGTATACTAATTTGAATGTGGTTTACAATTTTTGTACCAAATTTTCTTATTTTTTTTTTTTTTTCGCCGAAGCATTTATAATTTTGAGTTTTGCACGACTGAGCACTCGCATTGTATGCATAATTGAATGGTTCGTGGATTCGAAAAAAAAGAAACCAACATAAGTACATATTTGAATACTGTTAAAGTTAACCGAAAATTACCAGCCGAAAGTAAAAAATTAAGTCGTAAACAGTCGATAGTGTTTAGCCGAAAATTACTATGGATGCATGGATAGCATTGAAAATGTTTGTCAATATTCTTAAGTGACAAAACCTGCTCAAAAATCAGCCTCTAGCGTGTTATGTCAATAGCTATCGCAAGAAAAAAATTCAATAAAAATTTCTCGTTAGGAAATCTAAGAAAATTCGATTTTCCAAAAATCATTAGAAACTTTCTATAAAATCAGCTTCTAGAGTGTTATATCTTGATATGGATTGTTTTCATGTGATTTGTAAATCGAAAGCAATATTCAAAAACGTCTTGGCTCCACTTAGTTTACAAAAAGTAAACCATGATTTCGATGATGCCAACTTTATTACTGTTTTTACTGATGCTTCGAACCACAAAAACATTAAACTATTCCCAGTTCTTATGCGATATTTTAATGCCAGTAATGGAATTCAAGTTAAATTACTTGAACTTGCGTCACTCCCAGGAGAAACTTCCGAATTAATTACGGAATTGCTAGTAAAGGTTCTCGAAGAACATCAACTTTCAAAAAGCTAGTGGCATGGTTTTTCTAGAATCAGAGGTTCAAGGAATTTCATTACATTTCGCAAGAATAAAAATCTAAACTTATTTCAGATAAATTGCAAAACGATAACATCATTTGATTTGAGTGTGCGGTCCACGTTGCACGTTGTGAACAATGCGTTACAATTTGATGCTGATTTATTGAGTTATGACATTGTCAACAAAATTTGTGGTAATGTGGTAATGAGCCCCAAATGCGACAATTTTGCTTGTTGAATAGCCTCTGAGGTGAAAATGAGCTTCGTCGGAAAAGAGCATCTTTCGGTAAAAATGCTCATTTTATTCCAAGCGTTCCACAATCCAATTAGCGAACCAAAAACTTTGCTGGTGGCCATTTTGTTTCAGTTACTGTACTAATTGAACTTTGTACGCCTTTATACCGAGGACTTTATGCAAAATTCTCATCAAAGAACTGCGTAAAATGTTCAATTCTTGAGCACGATGTTGATGGATGCTCAGACACATTCTGAGCAACAGCTGCAATGTTCTCGGCTGTATGTGCTGTAAAGGCGCGTGCACGTGTTGGTTTCTCCAATAACAATCCAGTTTCACAAATTGATAAACAAATTGCCTTGTAGGCATTTATACAACTTATAGTTAAAATAAAAAAAGTGAAATCCCAAATATGTTCGGTTTTGATTATTTACTATTTTTTGCAGTTCTCTCATTGATTTTACCTCATTCACTATTTTTTTTTGTTGTTTTCTTTTGTTTTTTACTTTTCTTTCATACTTCACGTCTTATGACACATTTAAAACCAAAATAAGGATGAATTATTCGTTTAGTTTCAATTAAGTAGTCAAAGAGTTAATTTTAAAATAGGTCGCTCTAGATCAAATCCTGACGAAAAATCCAAAATTTTGCAATTAAAGGCAGAAAAGGACACACATTCACAAATTGCAAGAGAGTTGGTTCATGTTCTCGGATGAATCCAAGATCAATACCTTTGGACCCTATATGTAAGGATAAGTGTTCGGCGAGGAAAAGGCAAAATGTATTTAACAGAATGTATTTCGCAGGTAGTAAAACTTTCACCATATGTTATGGCCTGGGGAGCCATAACAGCCTTTGTTTGATCACTACGTCTTCTGGATAATTCAGTAAATGGAGAAAAATATAAAAAAATTATCGAAACCTGCGTCGTCACTATTGAGGACCCGACTCAATACATCGGTATTCCACTCTTCCACGACGATTCAGCTCCGTATGTTACAGGGCGCTCCATTGTGAGTTATTGACGTTATTTGTGAAGTAAGAATGCTTAATTTTAACGTCTAATTTTTGTAGGTAGCCGAATTTAAAAATAGCTTGGGATTGAGTCGTTACCCTGAACAGGAAATAGTCCTGACCTCAATATTGTTGAAAATATTTTGCCTTTCATGGGAAAGAAGATCAAAAAATACAAGCTGGAAAGTGTTAAAGAGCGGAAAAAACTTATAGAAATAGTCTGGCTTGAAGAAATAACAATATATTATTTAACCAAACTTTACAATTCAATGCCGATATGGATTAAGGCCATCATAAAAGCCAAGGGGGGTGTCATTAATTATTGATTTTAAAAAGTGCAATTTCTCTTAAATTATTTTGGTTGAGATGAATTATTTTATTTTTGTTAATCCTTATTTTGAATAAAAATTACCATTGACAACAACAAACTCTTTTTGAATTGAAATGACTTTGTTAAAAACACTGTAAAGACCTACCAAATTGTTACGAGGTATCGGACCGCCGTTCTTTTTTATTTGAATATATGTATTTGGAAATGGTGTAAAAATTGTGTTGATAATCAGGATCCATCATTTCTGCCATCTACTTTTGAATCAAATGGCGGTATTTCCAAAATTTACTTTAAAAATTCAAACCAAACATTTCAATGGCGCAGGGTGTATATGTATTTCTAAAGCTGGAAGTTAAGAAACCCATTTAATAGGCTAGTGTTTGATTAGCTCCCTAAACTCAAGATTACAATAACTCTGAAAAAATTAGCTTTTCCCGTCCGTTTGCTGATTTAGTGAAAGAAATTAAAACAATTTTGCATAAAATTATCGAAACCAAAGGACAGCATATTTAAGCAACGTTTAAAAGAATTATGGACGACATTGCTATAACAATTCGCTTTTAAGACATACGGATTCAACAATTTCAAGTTTTGATACAGATAATTGTTTTTCCGAAATTAGAATTGCATTACTCGTGCTGAAAGCTGAAATTTTCTCTAGAGATAAACATAACGAATTGAACGATTCATGCATTGCACTAAACATACGACCTGTGGTTTCAAAAAAATCTATAAGCTAATTTTCAATTCCGTTCCCGAACGTGTAATATTTTAATACTGTAGGATTTTCTATTTTTTTGATTCGAAGCACCTACTTTCAATAACAAATTTTGTTAGAAATTATTTATAACGTCTACCGCATATTTCTTCAGGAGCCAATATGTCTGTCACAATCGCCTCAGCTTTGGTTCAGCCACAATTCACTTTATTTCCAATTTTGGTGTTAAAATATTTAGACTTAATTCATTTTATGCAGCAATCTTTGATACAATATTAAATATGGACAAGTTCTTTCACTGTAGTTCTTCATCAATTGTATCTTTCATATTAAATAACGTAGGACCTATTCCCTTAGTCGTATCGTTTATCACACCAAGTAACAGTCAAATTTTAATATTACTTCTATAAAAAGTATAGGATTTTTTACTACAATTGTTATTTCAAAAGCTTTTTTTTGTCATGATATATTTTTAAGTGATCAGGAGCTGTACTGGTAGTCACTTGAAATGATTGTCGTAAAAAATCAGTGCAATGCTCTGTTTTGCATAGAAGCCGTTAAGTTTTTATAGAAGTAATATTAAAACTTGACTGTTACTTGGCGTGGTAAACGATGCAACTAAGGTAAGCGGCATATTATAGATTACAGCACTGCAACCGGCATCCGGTAATTTTGTCTGCGGTGATTTTTGGTTCATTCATGATCTTCTAGGGCCCGAAAACTCTTATTAGAAACTAATATTTCTACACTACATAAATTACAGCACCATTTATCACTTGAAATTTTTATTTTAACCATCTTTTCAATTGCAACCAAGAATCACTAAAGTTCATTGCTTGTTTTCTTTTATTTTTTCCAGGTTCATTTGAATTTGATGACATTATCATTTGATGACAGTTAATAAAAAAATAATAAATTTATAAAATTTTTCTAAAAATCAAATAGTCTTAATATTAATATATTATTTAGTTATTAACGGCTTTGAACTTCAATAAAAGGTATGATAGAATCTTTAAACTGATCTCTTTTAAAACACAACGTAATAAAATAAGAAGTTAGGCCTCTTCTTATTTAAACAAGAAGTTACTTTTCAGTTTAAATAAGGTTTTTATTGCTTGCTATAATCCGTAAGTAAGTTACAATCGCTACCATAAGAAAATTCATGTCAAATTTAAAGTCGTTAGTGTTTATACAAGTAATAATAACCCACCAGCAAATTTTATTTAGAACATTTTTTTGTACAGATAGGCAAACAAAAATAGTTAAGAGTAATTTATAGAAAAATACATTGATAATTGCTAATTGCCCAAACTTAAATGTATTAAAATTGTATTACAAGTAGAGATGAGAAATTTATATTTAAAAACCATTTTGTTCTAGCTTTCTTGTGATTTGATTAGCTAAGTTTACAGAGTTGTTTTTTTTAAATAAACTACACAATTTGTTACTTTTTTTACCCAACCAATAATATTGAAGGGATAAATCTATTTTATTAAATAAATAAACAACAAATATTACTGGCCGTTTAAATCTATAGTTTAAATATGGTCATTTTGGTTTTAATCATCGATAAGAACACAATTTTTTAAATGACGAGGATTTTTCAGTATCGACGAGGACGCGAGGACAAAATAGTCAAACGAGGACAATCCTCGCCAAACGAGGACGAGTGGCAACTCTTGTATGTACTTATGCAAAAAACAAGAAAATTGAAAATCCCATATAATTTTTCATTTACTGATTCTCAATTCTTTCCTTATTTCATTTCAACGAAATATGAACTTATGTACTTTAAAAATAAACGACCCATATTGTAAATCGTTTTATGTTTTCATTTCATTAGATTTGTTGTTGGTTTTGTCATTGTGTAAACAGATGTTGAAGATGAAACAAAAAAAAACACAAAAAAGACGGTAAAAATTTTTATGAATGAAAATATATTCTTGGACACAATAACCAAAGACTCAATCCATTTGAGATTTTTGGTACTATTTTTAGACACTTCGGCTGGTATGTCGCTTTGAAATTTGCGGTGTCATACTCTATATATGTTTACTCAATGGTAGCAGCTAGCTTACAAATATATTACTCATACTAATGTGTAATACAGCATTATGTATATGTTTTTTTTTGTTTTAGTTTGGTGAGAAAATATATCACAGCTATACCACGGGTATGGTTTTCTAACTTAATGAGATAATAGATGTAAAATTTATAAATGTTTATGCGCCAGTAAAGATTCAAATTGTAGGTATACATTGCATACCGGATGAACATTTCAATTTAGAGAACTTCCAAAACAAAATATTCCAAAACCTAGGCTTTACTGAAATATTTAGTTATTTGAGCACCGTTTCAAGGTGACTTTTGTGGTCCGAGGCAAAGCTGAGAAACGCTAAAATGAAAAACCCACTAGCTTGTGTCGATTAAAATCTAGTTATCAAATAAAAAAATCAATTCATCACTCATGACAATCTAATAGTCCAGTGTCTGACGGTTTATCGCTCAGAATTCTTACGGACAAAACCGATTGACGTGAAATTTAGACAGTTAGTAGGGAATGGTGGGAATGGAACAATAGTATATTATTCAACGAGCATATAATGCTAGCTGTTATTCACGAAGATGAAGTTTGCCGACACGAGCCGATAGGCGAGTGTCGTAAATCATCTGAGTGAATAACAGCCATTATATGCGAGTAGAATACGATACTTTGTCCGCGACCGAGAAATATCATTATGTTTTATAACTAAATCCTTTAAATACTCTTCAAATAATTTTCGTCGACATTTTGTCGTCACAGTTTAATAATAATGAAAATGGCAAGAGCCTACTAGATAAAATTTCAAAATTCAAATAATTTACTCGGAAGTATTGAATAATGAAAGAAGAGACTACTAGATAAACTAGCAGTGAATAATGGATATCATTATAAGTGATGAAACAAACGTATAATGAACATATTATACGTTAGTCGTGGACAAAAGTTATTATTGTATATCTTAGTATTTGTTGTAATTTAAACACAGTAAATTCTGACTTTTAATTAGTTAGTTATTTATTTTATTTATTGCACACAGTAGCATTTACGTACAATGATTTTTGCAGCCTGTCAAAAACTAAATCCAAGATGCCGGATACACGTATTTTAATGTACATCGTGTGAGCAAGACTGATATCTACATAAGAATTTCAAAAAAACAAAAATGAAGTTAAATGTTAATTGGATTGCGGTGCAGTTGGCGGCCGACAGAACTAGATTGGATTTTGTTTAGGGCCCTGCCGGAAAATTTTATGTTAATGGACAGCAATATAATTCAATTAATGATTTGAAAAGTGCCATCCGTGAATGTTGGGTTAAAATCGTTCCGAAAACTCTTAAAAACTTATCAAATTCAATGCCTTTTCGAATTTTCGAAGTTATTCAGAAAGGTGGGAGTCACACCAAATATTAAATAAAATACTATATGAAAAATTGTTAATTTTGTTTTTTATTTTAGTACATTATCAGAAGTGCGTTTATACGTAGGTCTACCTGAAATTGAAATTTTTCAATTTTATTAAAGTAAAACATTCAATTTGTCACTAATGTTTTATATCAGCAACAGATTTAAGTGATAGACACAATATAGACTTCCTGAAAAAAATCAAAACACTTTACTTTATTACAAGTTTATTAAAAAACACAGTGCGTTTATACGAATGCCTACCACAAATGCTCTACGTCACAAGCCCGTAATTTAAATTAATTTAATTTGTTTGAATACTACGAGTAACTATTAACTAACAACCAATAATTAATTACCTTTTAGTATGTTTATAATGGTAAATAATTTTACTGGTATTGTTTAAAATTGAACGCTGCCTCATCCGTGAAATTGTTTTTTTAAATATTCGCAAACATACTTCTCATGGGTTGGATCAAAAATCGCTCTTAGGTTGTGTAACTAAAGAAATTTGAATATAATACAATAATAATCAAAATAAAATGTAAAAAACGTGTTTGATTTACAAATAATGTTTCTTTGGAACTGTCTTCTTTAATCAGTTTCTCCAACTCCTGAAATTGTTCGACCATCTTAGTTGGTAGACATATTTAATTTAGCATCATCAACAAAATCACGTGTCATACTTCATTTGCATTTATTTCTTTTGACTTCATGGCGAAGTAATTTTACTTCTCGTAGTAGCGATTTTATAAGAAGCACAACATCAACTTGTGAATTGGTCTTTGCCGTCTGTCTCTCAATATTTCTGATTTCGGAAACAGATGTTAAAATAGTGGATTCAGTAGTCGGCTGGAATTGCGATTCATCATTGTAGTTGTTATTTAGTAAAATTGAACAAGGGTCGATTGTTGTTTCTTCTGATGTTTTAGATTTTATAGCAGAGTTTTGCGACACAACATTGTTTGTTTGAGGGCCGGAATTTAGTTGAATGTTTCCTGAATATGACGGTAATTCTGTGTTATGTAAACGCTTATATTAAATTTTGGATTGTTGGTTAATGTTGAAGGATATGGAGCTTTGCTTGATAGTGAATTTATATACGATTTAGAAACTGACCTTATATATTTGTTTTCAAAAAGATTCTTTTGGCTTTTTGTAGACAAAATATATAAACAATATTAGCATTCACAACATTTTTCGACTTGCTAATCAGAAAAAATAAAAAGACCAATCATTTATAATATATTTTTCAATATACATATGTGTATTTTACCGCTAAAACATTTATTCGTAATGAAAGTTTTGAGAGTTTTTTATTTAGTGAAAGTTAATACAGCCGGTGGATACACGACAAAGTACAATCTGCGAAACAAACTCCATATTCACCTGCCGAAATTTTCTACCACTACTTTTCAGAATTCTTTTTTAATTTTGGCTCCTAAACTTTACAATAACCTTCCTGATGAATTCAAAACTTGCTCTAATTTCAACACGTTCAACTTGAACTTAAAGGCATTTCTCTTGGATTGCCGAGATGTTAATGATTTGCTGCGGTTTCCAGCTTAAGCACTTATTGATTTTATTAATTTTCATTTTATTGTACTATACTATATATCTTTTGGGGCTACTTCAAAAATTAACTTACCGCTTATCTTTTTTGCTCATTTTCTCATGCGGTATGTTAAATTTTGAAGTAAAGGTAAAATTTTTTTAATGAATTATTTTAAAGGAATTATATCGCACTTATCGCTTTTAAATTGCGTTTTGGTTAATTTAATTCGTTGGGTTAGTATAGCATCGACGAATATATTGAAGCGAATTGGATATTAAATTGAAAAATGCTTCGTCAACCTTGCAGGCACAGATCAAAGAAATGTTATCGCTCCTATCGCTTCTGCTGATAGTTTTCCACAAATGTTTTAAGTTGTGACAAAGATCTAAATATACCTATAAAATAAAATTTATTTTTTTTATTTATTTTAAACAAAATAAATTTTCTGGATTTTTTTCCAGTAATTTGTAGATTTTTTTTTTCAGACAAACGTGTACACATATGTAGTAACTAGTGATACCTAAATTAAAATGACTGGCAATTAACCGGCACACAAAAAAATAATATTTGAGATACAAAAAAATAATAAAACGGCACAAAAATTTCTTGGCATCATAAAATTAATTTTTTGGAACAAAATATAATAATTTGGCAACATTTATAATTTTTTGGCACTATTGGAAGAGTACACAAAAAAATATTTTTTGGCATCGAAATAAACATTTTGGGCGACAAAAATAATTAACTGGCAACAAATTTATAAATAAATAAATTAAAAATTAAAAAATTGAAATTAGTTTTAAAATATTCTGGAAAATGGAGATCCCTAATTTAACTTAGAATTGTATAGGCTAACGGCTTCGGTAACTCTCATAGGCACGCGGGTGGTTGCTTCGCTCCCCCCCGCTTAGCCCTCCGAGGGGCTTTAGATTTGGACTTCAAGGAACGTAGGAGCCGGGATAAGCAAACATGTCGCACTGCGTGCCGCACGTCGGAGGGAAATATATAGAATCTATTAATGACACTGTAATATTTTATATCGATCCTCCACCAAATATTAAATAATTTTGATGCCAATGTTTGTCGCCATAGTATTTAATAATGTCCTTCAAAAATATTTGTTTGTATTCTCATATGTGGTTCCAAAATATTATTTGTGATGCCAATTTATTATTTTTGATGCTAATGTTTGTTGCCAAAATTTTTTTCTTGTATGCCCGTTTAAATTGTCCCAATTAAAATGAATAATACTAAATATAGGAACATACATATATGGCACGATAAACTGATACGTTTCAAAATCGTCTTTTTCTGCGCAGCTCCGTATGACGTGATAAAAAAACAAAACAAAATAAAGGAATTTGTACAAAAACAAAAACTAAAAAACAAATTAAATAAAAGAGAACAAAGTTACACGTAAACAATTGTTGTCAATTTTCTTTTTGTTTTTTGCTTTTATTTTTTTTATTCATAAAAAAAATACAACATTATTATGTTATCATACAATGTTTCTTTCTTTAGTAAGTTAATTTTTGAATTAGCCCCTATCTTTATATGTATCTTTATCTTTAATTGTAAATAATTTCACTATTTATAAATATGTATGTCAATCAACACTGGTATCTTTGATCCACTGATTGTCAAAATAATAATAAATAAATAATAATAAATATTAATATCTACCAAAACAGTAAAAATATTTTTTTATTGCTTTCTCTTCCTCGTAATTGAGATGTTGGGTCCTAATTAGTTCATCTATACTTTCTATGGATGATTTAGTAGAATGGCAAAAATTTATTTCGTGTATGCGTTCCTCATACTCATCTAATTTTCTGCTTTGAAGTGGTTCTTCTAAAAGAAATTGTTTGGTTTGTGGGGAATAATTTATTACTTCTTTTATGATGTAATTATCTTTACTACGGTAAATACCTTCTGGTATGAGTAATCCATTTGGTAATTGCATGGGTCGTATATACACGTCACCATTTTTTGTTATTACCGGTATTTGAATAGTGGTTTTACTTCTAGGTGGACACAAAGTTGAATTTGTATTTAATTGGAAGTTCAGCATGTTTTGTAATTAATAGAGATTTAGATAAACAAAGATCTGCTTTTATTTGATTTATTAATCGATTCCGATTAATCCATCAAAGTAAAGTGTAGGTGGAGATTATAATAAATATTTGGTATAATAAATATATATAAATAACTAGGAAGGAACTTGGCCATTTCTTATCCGATGTTGATGAAATTTGGTATGCGCGATGGAAATGGGATTCTAAACTGATTTTTGGATGAAATTCTGGAAAATGGCCAACTAGGAAGGAACTTGCCCATTTCTTATCCTATTTTGATGAAATTTGGTATGGGCAATGGAAATGGTATTCTTAACTGACTTTTGGATAAAGTTCTGGAATATGGCCAACTAGGATGGAACTTGGCCATTTCTTATCCGATTTTGATGAAATTTAGCATGTACGATGGAAATTGGATTCTAAAATGATTTGTGAATGAAGTTCTGGTATATGGCCAACTAGGAAGGAAATTGGCCATTTCTTAACCGATATTGATGAAATTCAACACGTGCCTTAGAAATGGGATTCTACACTGATTTTTGGATAAAGTTCCAGAATTTGGCCAATTGTCATGGAACTTGGAAGTTTTGTATCCTATTTTTATGAATTTAAGCATTCACGATGAAAATGAGATTCTTAAATTATTGATAAAATAAATCATTAAATACATGGAATAACGATTTTAGTTTTTCACTTTTAAAGCACATATCGAGTTTCTTTTATTCGTTTAAGGAATAGGCAAGCGCCTTCCAACTTTAACATTTAACTTTAACCAAAAATAATTTTAGAGTTTTATTTCTATAGTACATGCTGAATTTGTTTAAAATTGGATAAAAAATGGCCAAGTTCCATCCTAATACGGCTTATCCGAGAATTTCATCAAAAACATAATTTTAAAACCCAATTTTTATTACAAATGCTGAATTTCATCAAAATCTTATAAGAAATGGCCCAGTTCCTACCTAATTGGACATATTCCAGAACTTTAGCTAAAATTCATTATAGAATCCCATTTCCCTCGCGAACACCAAATTTCTTCAAAATCGGTTAAGAAATAGCCAAGTTCCATCCCAGTTGGCCATATTCCAGAACTTTATCCAAAAATCAGTTTAGAATCCCATTTCCATCGGGCGTACCAAATTTTATCAAAATCGGTTAAGAAATGGCCAAGATCCATCCTAGTTGGCCATATTCCAGAACTTCATCCAAAAATCAGTTTAGAATCCCATTTCCATCGTACATGCTAACTTTCATCAAAATCGGATAAGAAATGGCCAAGTTCCATCATAGTTGGCCATATTCCAGAACTTTATCGAAAAATCAGTTTAGAATCCCATTTCCATCGCCCATACCAAATTTCATCAAAATCGGTTAAGAAATGGCCAAGTTCCATCATAGTTGGCCATATTCCAGAACTTTATCCAAAAATCATTTTAGAATCCCATTTCCATCGTGCATAGCAAATTTCCTCAAAATCGGTTAAGAATTGGCCAAGTTCCATCCTAGTTGGCCATATTCCAGAACTTTATCCAAAAATCATTTTAGAATCCCATTTCCATCGTACATACCAAATTTCACTAAAATCGGATGAGAAATGGCCAAGTTCCATAATTTTTGCTCATATTGCAGAACTTTATTTAATTTTCTATCGTCTCTTATCGGCGAGTATTACAAAAAAAATCGTACGATCGTTAAGGGTTAACAAGTAACTAACGCAAAATGTGAAAAAAGTCGTTTTTTTATTTTGATGAATACTTGTTCCTTTAATTGTTTTGTAAAACTTTGATCAATCTGTCCGATAAAACGGTTGGATGGATCAATTTGAAAATAATACAGGGCTATTAGGAGTACATTAAACTGTAAAATGACCTGGCAACATTAGTCTTTTCATCAATAACGGTAAAGTAACGGTAGATTTATTAAGACAACCTAAAAAGTCGTTTTTTTGTACTTTTTTCAAATCAGTATTGAGGGTGAAAAAAAAATTTGTTCTCCACTAATCATTAAAGGGTCTTGTAGGAAATTTACTGAAGTTTTTAAGGCTGCCCTAAAGTTTACTGTGCAATCATTGGTTGCTGAGATGTCGATGATCAAAGGCAAAAGGATCTTTTTTGATTCAAAGTCAGATATCTCAGCAAAAAGTTGACATAGAGAGACCAGAATGAAATTAAATTTACGCCTAATTAACAGGCTAATCGACCTATGCATTGGTTTAACTTAAAAAAAATTTCCCGAGCCCATGGCACCTTACAAAAAAAAAAAAAAAATCGAATTTTTTTTCTTCGCGCTCTTTCTTATGATTGCGTGATAACGGTATCTCACAAAAAATTTCCGTTCAAAAGTCTCAAAACTAGAGATTTGAAGCTTTAAAATGCTTTTCTTTTCATCTCTGTACGACCGTATTTTACTAAGATACAGCTCTTCAAAAAACACTAAAAAAATTGAAAAAAATTAGTGTTCCTTTAATTTTTTGGAGTAGTGTAGTTTGTTCAATTTTTGCGAAATCGCGTCCAACTCGTGTACGGTTTCATATGGAATAACCCTATAGTATATAATATGTATTGTATTTTAAAAAAAAGTTTGTCCAAGGACCGGTTTCGAGTTTTTAACTACTACTTGTTTTTAACTACTACCCAAGTATTTTTATATTCGACAATTTTTGTATTTTCCTGACGTTTAGCTGAAAACATGAATTTTTTTCCAAATGTTGGCCAAAAAAATCGGAAAATGATGAAATTTGGTTTGCAACTTTTTTTTTTCATCATTTTCCGATTTTTTTGGCCAACTTTCATAGTAAATCTTATAATAAGTCGGACATTATTGCTGAAAAAGGTCGGTGATGAATTCAGTTTTGTTATACTTGGGTACTACTTGTTTTTAACTACAAAAATGAGTAGTTAAAAAACAAGTTGACAAAGAGTGAATACTCGAGATCGGTCCTTGGACAAAAAAAATTTTAAAAATACAATATCACATAAATGTTAATTTTTAACTGTTTGGTATTTAACTTTTGGTTTTGTATTTTTATTTTAATTAAATTAATTGATATATTGTGATATTAGTCACGGCGAACTATTTAATAATAATGGATTACCATTATTATAGTACATATTTATGAAATAATTATCAATCCAATAAATATAAACCTTATCACTTTCAACAAACAACATTACGGAATTAATTAGATGGCCATTGAATAGATATCGTAAAATAAAATTATGATGGATCGGTAAATAGTGAAAACGCTCGAAGCGGATATGCAGTCTATTGAAAATTTAAATATGTATAGTTGTAATTTAAAATACAGAGACAGACGAGTTCAACATTAGTGGAATTATTTGAAAATGAACTACCTAGGCTATTAAAATTTAGAAAATCAACATAACAAAAACGCAGTAATATTTACGGACTTTAAAAATCGTTATTAAAGCTAGCTAACGTATTACATATACTATTCTCTAGTAATAAAGTTGCTGATGGATTGATTAAGGAGCCAGTAGCAGTAGAAGATAATAAATATAATTTTAGAGATATGACAGATAAAAATAACAGAAAAATCATTCAATGGCAGCTACTTTATGAAACTAAATCAATCCAGACTGGAAGGAAGTTGTTTAATGCACAGCCAAAAGTTGTAAGAGATCATTGGTTTAATCACAAACAAAATAGGAGAATCATCACCACATTAAAATGATTAAAAATGGTGATAATCTGTCCCCAGCGCATCTTTATAAATTAGGGATAAACGAAAACAATCTATACGGATGTGGAGAGATTGGGGTTATTAAACATATGCTGTTAGTATGTATATTAATAATAAACAAGAAATAGATGAATTCTTTAGGAATATTGATAAATATAGGGAAGCTATACCTATTAATGTAGATAGTCTTCTTTTTAATGCAAATGAAAATTTAGATCTAATAAATATTTTATTGAAATTTATGTTAAAAAATGATGTAAGGATATACCTAGTCAAATTTAAAATTTTAGAGAATTAAAATAAGAATGTTAAGATTCAGTATGAATTATGTTAGAAAAATGTAATAAAAGATATAACAAATTGATTGGTAAAAACCGACAGATCGGCCATAATCCAAAATATCTAAATAAAATAAAAAAAAATAAGATTGTTGAGTTTTTCTTGGTAGTTATTTTACAATTTGTGCAGTAATATGATAGTAACCAGGAGCTGTTCTCAAATTCATATGTAGTCAGGATTTATTCGCGGAAGCGAATCAATCGTCAGTCGAAAACTGCATTTACAAAAACTGGAAAACAATAATTTTGTATCATAGTTTTGTTAAAATTAATTTGGATTTTTTACAATTCATCAACAAAAAATTAGTTTAGAAACGAGAAAAAATTATTGCGTTTAAAACGGGGAATCAAAAAATCTAAATTTCAGGGTAATCAATAGTAGTTTTCCAGGATACTTTGATTTCAGCAATCGTTTCCCATTTTTTTTATATACACTTTTCGATTCTAGAGTGATTCACTCCCGCGGATTCTATAATCGACAAGATTAACTTTTATCTCACGTAAGACTTCTTTTGGTGTTGTCGGTAGGATTTTAGCTTGTTCAGTTAGTATTCCGGCTTCCAATGGTCGTCATGAGGCTGAAATATTTTAACGAGGTGTTCAGCGAATCTTTGAGCTTTATCTTAATTATTTCCAGCCCAGTTTTTACCTGTTATTCTTATTGGGGGACATTATTAGTCTTTTAATTCTTTTCGGGGACCCTTATTATCAATATCTATTACTTTCCCTACTCTGAACCTTCCTCAAAAGTATCTTGCACCCAATGCCATTGCAAAAACTACTGCAATACAATCAATCCTGACATTTTCCCTTATTTCCCTAAACATTTTCGTTGACACCTGCCACCGATGCTCGTTGTGATAGATCCTTTATAGTGAAATTATTTATTCTTTACTTAGAGCATGCTTGAATACTGTGGTAATTATTTTCTCGTTGTAGTTTTTGACGTGAAACACGACATAAAACACTCACCTGAATTACCAGTCTTACACCATGGTAGAATTTGACAAATCGTAAAGAATTAACGGTCGTTTGGATTTAAACATAAAATTACATAATTTAGACTTTAATTAAAATTATGTACATCGATAATAAAAATCTATACTAAATAAATGATTTTATTTAGTGATCCGCCATAAAATCGAGTTTTCAGTTTATGTACAATGACTACAAGTTAGTAACACCACAGTTTACTTGGTAAAATGTTAGTTATTTCTCGAAAAGAAGAAATATAAATTTTAGAGCCTTTAGGGAGTTGTTAGTTGCACAGCAACTAATGTCACAGGATTGGCCAATTATCTTGGAATTATTTGTAGAGCTGGAAATGAACAGTCTTGAATGATTGTGTCTTTCAACAAACTACAATTAATATAAAAATTACCTAAGTTTGATCATATTCATCATTTTTTATTAATTAAAATAACATAATTCAACAATTAATTCACATTTACATAATAAACGTCACACAAAAATAGTATTCGGGTAGCGAAAGAGAATGTTTTAACTTTAAAATGTTAAAAACTACAACGAGAAAATAATTACCACAGTATTCGAGCAGACCCTAAGTCTCATAAGACCGATTTCGACTACAATTAATAAAATATTTTTTATTATTTAAAATTATTTAAAAAATAATAATTTGCATTGCACGGGCAAGCACAACGTATATTCTAGCAAGTTTTAAG
The DNA here is from genome assembly GCA_963556165.1 of Tipula helvola. Classification (NCBI taxonomy): domain Eukaryota; kingdom Metazoa; phylum Arthropoda; class Insecta; order Diptera; family Tipulidae; genus Tipula; species Tipula helvola. Next base: position 198,168,475 of record OY744481.1, on the reverse strand, counting down.
AAAACCCCATTAAAAAATATAATTAATAAAAAATTACAAGGCTGAAGTCTGAGCCGCGGAGTTTGATTATTTTCTTTTATTTTTTAAAGGATCCAAGTCGGAGTCTTGAGGAATCGGCCGGCTCCGACTCCGTTTGTATTATTTTCCTATTCCGCTTCCATTTTGAAATACAGTGGCTCTCATAATTGATCACACCTAATAATTTTTATGTTAATATATTATTGATATTTGTGATGTTGAAAATGAATTGTTTTTTTAATTTGTTAAATAAATATTTAATAAACTGTTGAATTTAAAAAGAAAAACTAAAATATTTTATTTTATTTTGGTGTAATAAAATATTAGCGTCTTATGAAATCGTGATCAATTATGAGAGTCACTGTAGATATTATATTTTACTGTTGCACTTGTCCTTCAATTATAAATCCAGAAAGAAAATCAGGAAAAAATCAAAGAAATGAAAAAAATTAATTTTATAGGCATTTTTAGACTTTTGTTACAAATTGAAACATTTCTGGTCCACATCTATCAGTGACGCGATTCGAACGATACAATTCCTTTGATCTGTGTCTGCAAAGTTAAGGGAGCGATTTCCACGATCTCAAATATTTAGAACTCTTAAGAATCGAATTTTTAATTTTAACTTGGCCTGATAATTGTGCTTCTTGATTTGCATTTTGTGGATTTTCCTTTCGAGATTTTGGGTTTCTGTATTTTCATCTAGTTAAGGAATAGTCAAACCTGTAATTATATTGGTATCTGAGTCGAATCTGGAGCTTCAGCCGGGGCGGAACATTTTTCCTCACAGCCCTGAAAAATTGGCTTGATGAATTGGCTGGCCCCAGGGGGTATTATGAAATTTTCTACGCGCGCTTTTTCTCGACAACGTCGAAAATGAGCTATTAAAAAATTCGATGCACTTTTTTTGCGATCATATCGAAAATTTTCCTATTATGAAACTAAAAAAATTGGCGACAACGCTTGGTTTTAGATAAAGTTGAACAATATGCGACTGCTCTTGAGGTGACGAATGCATACGCTTGTTCAATAATAAAATTGAATCAGTTCGTAACGTATTTTTTAATTTTGGATGTTTAATTTTCCGCTTAACTAATAAATTAATATTAATTTTGTTTGTGGTTTATTTTCGATATTGTCGAATAATTTATAATACCTATTTTCGACGTTGTCAAATTGGTCGACAAAGTCGAAAATTTCATAATAGACAGCCCCGGTTTTCAAATGCTTAAAACAAAACTGGTTTTATAATATTGTTGAACGCGAGGCCTGTACCAAATTTCATTGAAGGGGCCATCACAGTCATTAATTCTGTTAAATGAAATGTGGTACATTCGATTCTCTTGTGGTACAATTGGCAATGTGGTGCATTAGTTCAAAATGTGGTACGTATGGTCTAGTCATAGATGCGTTGTTTGCCATCGCCGATCGTATGATGAAAAATCTCTTACATTCCTCCCTTATCGGGATTCAAATCCAAATTTTTGTTATTTTTAGGCAAGGGGAGATTTGCGGCCCGGGACCCGGATACAAAGGATTCCGTAATCGTATAATTTTATAGATAATTGAGCTGGGTAACTACAATAAAACTAAGAATTATCTCCAATTACACGATTGCAGCCGTGTTTTAAAAAATATATCTGCAGTGTTAATGTCCAATCTATAATTTAAAAATCAAAATGTATTAATCAGTCTAAACGTTTATTGATCAATTATGTACATATTTTTATTTTTACAAAATAATTAATTTTTTATCATTCCCAGGTCCGTGTTGTAACAGGTAATTTTCTTAACATTGGAAAAATTCGAATAAAATTTAATACATAAAATAAAAATGTGCCTTCGAGACAAAAGTCTATGCTAAACCTATGTAGCTCTATAGAATACTTTTCTCTAAAACCCATTGAGCATTTTTCAACAAGTGTCTCCTCGATCAGTTTAAACTTTAAAATTTTTAAAAATGTTTGTTTCCAATCTTAATATGACAGAACTTAAGAATATAAAACTAAAGAAGTTTCGTTTCCTGATATGCAGTAGATAGATTTCCATATTCTGCACTGAATAAACAGAGTGTCCCATTTTAAAAGAAACACTCAAATATTTCATCAGAAAAGCTGACAATCAAAAAATGAACTATATAAAAGTTCAGGATTTTACGGGGGCAATCGATTAAGTCCGAAATCAGTTTACAAGGTTATTTGAAGGTTAACTCTGATATTTTTATAGGAAGCCTCATTTTTGAAATCTCACCTTGAAAAAAATGCACATAATATTCGAAACTTTGCCTGAATCATTATGAATGCTAGAGCTAGGAAGCGAATATGAAAATTTAATGTTTGCACATTCGATAGTTTGCGATGGTAGGGACAATATTTAATGATAATTATTACTCACGAGGATAAAGTTTGCTAAACGAGCGTCTTAATTATCCGAATGAATAATAAACATTACACCCTAGTTGAATACGATACCACAGAATACCCAGAAGCGACATAACGCGATTTTTATATGGAGAAAAATGGACTCATTTTTTTGACCTTGGTTTATAGAAGGTAAGATTTTCGGTGTTAAATTATCGTTCAGTGAATGAAAATTCAAAATTAACATGTAAAATATAAGGTAAGAGCAAAAATTTCTTGGTCCACGTAATGTCGGTTCTGGTTGTTTATTATTCTGTGACGATACTTCTTCTACTGCTTGTTTTTTTGTAATTAATATTTCATTTTGTTTATTTCACGCTCACGGAAATTTATCGTATGCGGAATTTGTTTATTATAGGTACGTTTTATTGGTAATGTTACAACGCTAAAAAATTCGTTCCATTCTAAATAACTTTATTCCAACTTTTTGTAGGTATAGGGGGTGTTTTTACTTTGAGTGTTTGACGGATGGTACAGGTCAAACCGGGGATAAAACTCAAATGTCAAACATTTACACAGGAATCCTATATAACGCAAGCCGTAATAAATGTAAAATAATCAATGGATTTAATTAATTTATTAAATTTATGTAAGTGATTGCCGTTTACAGTGTTAATAAATACATTTTAACTTGAATTGGTAAATATTTTTCTATTTTAGTTAAACATAAATATATGTAACTCTAAATATCAAGCAAAAGGTGTGAAGATATAATTTTTGTTGTTTTATAAAAGCAATTTTGGTTTTTGAAAGTAATATGAGTGCCAGTAATTCTACAAATTAATTCTAAGATTTATAAAAAATTATTTATATGAAATCCCTTACACATTATCCGGGTGTTATCACTGAACTAAGAAAACATGTCCTATAGGACCTATATCTATTCCACTTCTAGTTAAAGTGATTACCTCCAGAGTAGCTATATTGGTCATTTTAATTTCTAACTGTTGCTGTTGTTTGAAAAACGAATGTATTGTAAAAGAAAACAACATAAAAATAAAGCGAAAAGCTTGATTTTTAGTTAGAACAGTAATTTTATGGGTATTTGGGTTAATATCTTTAATTTAATTCCACAAAGGCACAAAAGTTCGATTTAAAAATACTTTTTTTTTTATAGAAAATATTTTAGGCAATTTACTAATTTTTTTCTACTTTTAAAATTGTTTGGAAGTGAATTAGAAACAAATCCTAGATAAAGTTGGAATAGTGCAACGATTAGAGTGAAGTTTAGAACTAGATAATTATAAGAAAATATGCCCTGCAACCGTCTATTGCTTTTTTCGCCATTACTTTTGCCAAAATGTTCACTTAGTTACGCTGAATAGTCCTATAATAGAAAAACAGAAATGTTGACTGACAGAAAATGACGGAGTTTTTGCGATAAAATTGTTACAAACTGTTGAAAGGAGAAAACCCAACTGGAGAAATAAATTAAAAGCTATTCTTGGTCGTTTTATTTGTTATTATGTTTAACTCTATTCCTGTTCTTGGGACCAATAAATCGTGGCTTATATTTCAAAAGCAAAAATTATAAAACAAAGCCTCGATAAGATAATATTTCACATAATATGTGTTTGCTGTAAAAATTAATATTAAAAGGTTTTATTGTGTTTAGTGCATAGTGAATATAATTCTTTACTATTTCATCAAAACGAGCGAAAAAATGCATCGTGAGTTTTATTTTATTTTCTCCATGAACAAAAGCATACGTAATAAATTTATTACTAAACAGGAGTTGAAAAAGTAGTTATGTTATAAGTTATATGGTGTGTATGTATTATTATTTAATGCAAAATCCAAGTTAACTTTTTTATTCTACGAAACAAAATATTCAGAAAATAATTGAAATTAAACTCGGAAATTCGGATTCTGCGGTCGGTTTCTGTGGTTCCGGGCCGACCAAAGCAGACAAGGAAACATAATGAACCGCACTGCACCGTGTGAATAAAAAAATAGACCCATTTTGTTTCCGAGTTTGTTACGCAAAAAATGGAAGTAAACTCAGAAAATTTATGAAATTAAACTCAGAAACTTAAACTCGTTTTTTTACGAGTTTAATACCCTTGTTTTTTTAAAATAACTTGTTCTGCGAATTAGTCAGAAACTCGATACAAATTTTGCGAGTTTACTTCCATATTTTTTACCATTTCCATTAGTGTGAAACGTATTTTATTTCATTTATTGACGACGGTTTCGTTACCATTAAAATACGTAATAATTTATATTTTTATATGCAAAATTATTAATTTAAAAGAAAACTAATTTTGTTTTAGTTTTTTAAACATTCTTATATTTCGACCGTTGGTCATGATCATATAGGCATTTTGAACATTTCTGAAAAATTTTCATAAAACAATTCTCGTATTTTAATTCACATTAAACTTAATTTGAAATTGCAAAAACCAATAAACCTTTTAATTCTTTGAAAAACATTTTAGCAAAAAAACTGATAATGGTACTGGTAAAAAATTACTGTGTGGCACATTACATTTTACATTATACATACATTACATTTTTTACCGGTAAAATAAGTTTAATTTGATATGTTGTCGATTATAGAATCCGCGGGAGCGGATCAATCGCGGATCGAAAACTGCATATAAAAAAATTGGAAACAATAATTTTATATCATAGTTACATTGAAATTCCTTAGGATATTTTTATAATTCGTCAAAAACAAATTGTTTTAGAATCGCAATAAAACGTTTGTACGGGGAATCAAAAAATGTAAATCACATGTAAATCAATAGAAGTTTTGCAGGATACTTTGATTTACACACCAATTGTTTCCCATTTTTTTTATATGCAGTTTTCGATCCGCGATTGATCCACTCTCGCGGATTCTATAATCGACACGATAATTTATTTTCAAAAATTAGTTTGAATTGTTGAAAAAGCTCATGATTCTGACCAAAAGGTCGATATATGGTATAAGAATAAATAAAAAAAATAATAATAAAATTAGTTTTAGTTTTCTTTTAAATTAATAATTTTGCCTACAGAAAGTTGATATATATTAATAAGTAATCGACAAAAAAATTTCGGAAATATTTTTCGGGCATAGGTAATTAAAATCAGGTCGACTATAGAATCCGCGGGAGTGAATCGGAAAAACTGCTTAGACTTACTTGATTTGAAAAACTCATAATAAAATGAATCGAGTAGTCTTATTTTCTAGAGTAAATAGTTTACCGAAAGGAGGATATGCCTTTATCCTCCTTTCGGTAGAAAGAGTTCCCGCACAAAAAATGACAATTTTTCGCTTTTGTAAAAGAAATTTATTTTTACAAATTGTAGGTACATATTGCATCGAAATTTCTGTGAAACTATAATGTACAACGATTATTTACTTTCTTTTATTTCGATTCACTCCCAATTATATATTCGACCAATACAAATTTTTAACATTTAGTCACTCCACTTTGAACATTAAATTCAATAAAATTAAGTTTTATGTACTTCAGAACAATAAAAACGTTAAAAATGAAATTATTCAATTAAAATTTTCCATAAAGAAATTAAATTTATTAAAACTACCAAGTGATTAAAAATGCAGAACCCTTGAAAATTAACTAAACATTAATTAAGGTTAAACAAATGTACATATGTATTTTGAATTGGAACGCCAACGAATTTAATTAATTAAGTTTAATTAAGGCATTTTTAACAAAGGATATTATAATTCCAAAGTATTTTTATATGCCCTTTGGACGGATGCAGAGGTTTACATTGAAAATATGATCAAAAGCGATTGGAACGGGTTGCACGTCATGCAATTTTCATCAAAATTACGTAAAATATTGCTTTTTGCTTCTCACAAATAAAGACAATCAGACAAACGCACATTAAACCTAAGCTAAGAAGTCCTGAAAATTATTAAGACTCAAAAAAAAACGGGACACATTTTGTTTTTACACTTTGTTTACCGAAATTTCAGTGTCCCGTAATTTGTTCTCTTTTAATTTACTGCAAGATAAAGCCAATAAGCTTGTTCTTCTCCAATCGTGATATGAAAATAGGAAAAATTTGTGCTATCATTTGAGTTTATTTCCATATAAAATTAATAAACTTTTTTAGTAATTTGGTAATAATTAATTTTAGTTTCTAATAATGGTTTATTTTATATAAATTAAATCTGATACATAAGTAATTGTGATACACGTTTTTGATTCGTAAATATTTGTGTGATATGCCGAAAAATTTAAAAATAGTTAGTAGATCAATTAAATTTAAAATTATTTTTTCTAATTAACTAGTGATTTAGGAATTTATGTTTTGTAGACATATCGAACATTTCTAGTACCTCTCTGAATATATCTCGCAAGTGGTTTTACTCCAATTATTTTATTATTCACTTATACTGTTTTCCAGTTACACAAAAAAAAACCCGGGCGAAACCGGGGCGATAGCAGCTGTCATTCGTCGCCCGGTAAAATTTTTCAGGGCGATTACTAACACAATTACATTTTAAACGTCATTTAAATAAAAACTAAATATAATTAACTAAATTAACACGAAAAAAATCTTTCATTGCAAAATTAACGTAGAATTGTTAAAATAATTTGTATACACATGCAAAAAACAAAAAATTACGGAAACCGCATTTTTTGCTGTTCCAGTTGAAACGTCAAAAAACTAACCCGGTTTTGCCCCGGTTTTTTATTTTTGTGTAACTGGAAAACAGTATTAAAGTAGAATTTTTGGGAATCTAATCCCCTTAGATTTAAATCCCTAGAGATAAAAACTATAGAGCTGAAAGATCCATGTCAAACCGAAAGTGATCAGACTGAAAACGTCAGAGTTAAATTCAACATATAAACGGCGAATTGGCTGAAAGTTATCTGAAAGTAGTCTGAGTTCGGTCAACTTAAATTTGGTTGGTTAAGTCAGTTTGTATATTGAGTTAAACATGTAAACTTTAATTTAGTTGAACTGACAGATTTTTTCATACTGTTAAGAGACAAAAGGTTTTAAACATTAAATAATTTTTTAATAATTTAAATGTAATTTTAGAACAAAATGACATTTAAAATGTCAATCCAAATCAAATAAACAAATCCCATGTAACCACCAACCCAAAGTTTCAATAAGTATATTTCTATCCCTTTCTTAGAAAAAAAGATCTAAAATGAAAACAAAATGATTTTTGTTGTAGAGAAATTATTTTAATTTACCTCGCCAACATACTTATTTAAATAAGTATGTCTAAATAAATAAATATAACTTTCGGAAAGGGCCTTATGCCGCATCCACACGAGGTGTGACTTGTACACTTACGTGTGCGTACGTATTCGCTTATTTAGCGAATGTAAGCGGTTAAGCGGGCATGACATTCGTCATGTGAAAACCATCCACACGACGTTTACATTCGCTAAATGCGCGCATAAGTGTACATTTCATACCCCGTGTGGATGCGGCCTTATGCACATTCTGAATTTCTCGCTGACGATAGATATGAGATATAAAAATATATAAAATATAAAAATATATGATATAAAAATATATGAGATATCTCTCGTATTACCGAGTTTCGAGAACTCGAAATATGTTGACAAATTTCCTTTAATTATAATTTTTTTTAATCATTACGAGTTGTCTGTCGTACTTCCAGCTGTAAAGTACTTTTCTTACCAGGCGCCTCGCCTCGAAATTTTTAGTTACCACACATACGAAGCTGAGACCCTTTCATACCGGTGGCGTCGGCTTTGAACATTCGGTTGATATCAAATATTTTATTTAGGTCCATTTTACACGTGAATTATAGCAAGAAACGAGATATTATGAATTTGTAAGCTACATATGAGCTAGATTTTTCGGTAAATATAAAACAGTTGTACCAAAAATGTGATTTGTAGGTTATGTTGACAAAGCTCTTCGCTTTGTACTACTTTAAAATGTCGCAGTCGAGTGTGGAACGCATTGCCTTGGCCTCGTAGATAACTTCATTGCAATATATTTTATTTTTTTATTAAATTATCACTTAAAAATAAATTATTTTTCAACAAAATGAATTTATTACTATAAAATTAAACATTATCAATCAAATGAAACTAATTTTCATAATTCAAAATTGAAATAAAGAATTTTCATTTTCGAAGCTCAAAGCCGAGGCGCTTGGTATGAAAAGTACTTAAGAGTAAAATAACGATGTACTTTTCATACCAGGCGCCTCGGCTTTGAGCTTCAAAAATAAAAATTCTTTATTTCATTTTTCAATTATGCAAATTAGTTTTATTTGATTGATATTGTTTAATTTTATAGAAATAAATTCAATTTGTTGAGAAATAATTTATTTTTAAGTGATAATTTTAAAAAAAATCAAAATATATTGCAATGAAGTTATCTACAAAGCCAAGGCAATGCGTTCCACACTCGACTGCGACATTTTAAAGTAGTACAAAGCAAAGCGCTTTGTCAACATAACCTACAAATCACATTTTTGGTACAACTATTTTATATTTACCGAAAAATCTAGAACATATGTAGCTTACAAATTCATAATATCTTATTTCTTGCTATAATTCACGTGTAAAATGGACTCATATAAAATATTTGATAGCAACTAAATGTGCAAAGCCGACGCCACCGGTATGAAAGGGTCTCAGCTTCACATTTGTGGTAGCTAAAAATTTCGAGGCGAGGCGCCTGGTATGAAAAGTACTTAAAAGTCGCAATAACGAGAATTCGTAATATTTACACATAATCGAGTTTTGTCGCAATTTCGAAAAACTCGAAACTGTAATGCTTCCATAATCGCACTCAAGATATAAAAATATATGAGATTTAAAAATATTTGATACAAAAATATAGATTATGTGAGATATACAAATAAATATATGAAATATACAAATATGAGATATACAAATATATGAGATATACAAATATATGAGATATACAAATATATGAGATATACAAATATATGAGATATACAGTTGCGGCAAAAATAATAGCAGTGCTACATCATAATTGCAACATATTCGAATTTTTCATACTTTTAAACAAAATTATGATATTATTTTCTTATTATGTAATAAATAATGTAAATTTGGAAAACAACATTTTTTAAAAACTATGCTTTGTTTTCAAGGCAGTTTGTATTGAATAATCTTGATTCATTCACTACTATTATTTTTGCCGCAGCTGTACATACAAACATATGGGATATACAAATATATGAGATATACAAATATATGAGATATATAAATATATGAGATATACAAGAGTCATTTGCATTTAAATCTCTCATTTCAATGTTTTCAAGTTTCATGCTTTCTGAAGTATAAAACGAATTAAAAAAAAAAATTAAAATATAATTTTTGAATATATTTCGTTTTCTTTTAAATCTGGGCGTAAGCAGATTTGTTTTTTGCATTTTTTTTAAATAATCTTTTGTGCTATTTTAATGTTTTTTTTGTCATGAACGTTACTTAAACATACGTTATTACGTTATTTTTAAAATTATTAATTTGAAAATACAAAAGATTAATATACCATTGGAAGTATGTCTGCTTCTATATATCATTTTGGAAGTAGAGGAACACGAACGAAAAATAACGTCATTTTCAAGTAATACGATTGATTAAAAAAAAATTCAGAACGAACGAACGAATGCAACTCAAAACCCGCCTTTATACTCTTTAAAATTTATCTGTTATATTCAGACAAAAATCGAATTTAAAAAAAAATGCTTAGAGATAAAAAAATGTAAAATAAATAAATATAAGAGATGGACTGAAAAATAAACTAATTTGGACATGACATACATAGTTCTCCGAATTTCAATGTGGTTTAGAATATGATGACGTTTGTTTCCTCACGGTAAATTATATTAGGTTTATTGAATGAGGTAACATTCCTAGTTTACGAAAAATTAAACGACCCACAATTGCTCAAGAAGAATCATTTACCCCTATTATGATTATCGAGTCGACCGACAATCGACACAACTCTGTCTTGCGGTTTCTTTTTTTCATTTGATAAAAGCAATACGAAAAAGGAAAAGGCAACACAGTCATGTCGATTGTCGATCGACTCGACAATCAGAATAGAGGTGATTAATTAGGTAACGAAATAAACAATAACTTCGGCAGGCCCAGAACTCCGTTAAACTACATGGTTTAATTAAAAAATAACATTTACATGACGGTTTCATTAGTCAAAAATAATTTTAAATTTAATTGATTTACCAACTAGTTTTCAATTTTGCGACATAACACAAATATTTAATCTAAAATGTGCATCACTTATTACGTACATAATTAAATTTACTTTTACTAAGACTGAAAAGTGCATCCATTTTTATATTAAATGTAGGTACATATAAAATAAAACGCTATTTAAAACTGATTAGATAAATAAAAATTGAGAAAGTATTTAAAAAAATGTTTGGTAATTTTATATACCAATAGAAATGAGAGTGCAAATTGTTCCTATCGCAAATATTTATGAATTGGATAGTACACTATATCTACCAGTTCGCCGTTTTTATTGCTATTTATGTTGGGTTTAAAAAAGAGAAGAATCCATTGCAAACTCGCGAAGACTAAATAAAAATGCGCCAATCTTAAATAAAAATGTTCAGATTATCTCTGTTATTAGTAGTATAACAAAGTTTGCATATTTAAAACTACTTACCAGTTATCGCCAGCCAGTTTTGAAATGTTGACGTGCCACAAGTGCTACTCCTTATCTTAGGTATATCACGATATTGATATTTCCACTGAAACTTCAAACTTTAAATTATTTAATATTTTAATTAGCTAAGCCGATATTAATCGATCTACATTATCACAGAAATTTAATCACAAAATTTAAAGAATTAGATGATTTAATGAGAACCCTGACTATTTCATTAGTAATGATATAAAATTAAATTTCACCTGTTCGTTTTATTATAACTCTTGTTAGCGATGTGGCACTTCTTCTCCGGCTGGTGTCCTCCTGTAACATACTTACCAAGATTATTTACAATAAATTCTATTTTATATACATAAATCACCACTAATTTAATTTAATTCATTTTTGAATTTATTATCAAAATAAAAATGGCAACTAAAATTCCAGAAATCAGAAATCATGCCACTTTTATTTGAAATTAAAATTAAAAATATAATATATGTTGAACTCATCTAAAAAATACTAAGCAACTTTTTAGTCAAGTTCAATAAATGCAATATACAAATCCTTAACTCAAAAAGAATTATTTTAGAATTTAATAAGAAACGTAAAAAATTCTTAAATAATTCTTTAATATTTTTATCCGGACATCTGGATTATTATTTAAACATTTTCTTTTAATAAAATCCTCGCTGAAAGAGAAAATTAAAAATTAATAATTTTTTTGCTGTTCTTAATAACATTTTCTTTTTTACAATTAAAAATTAAATGACATTACATTTTTTAAAGTTAAATTTTCAAAAATAATAATATTTTTCTTACATTTTTTGTGTACTTTTGAGAGTGTTTGTGTAGGAAAAACCGTTGAAAATTGTATTTAATTTATATATACTTAGGTTTCGTTTAATTTATAACTATTTACTTTTTTGCTGTAATTATTATTATTATGCATATTTAGTTGTTTATATAATAAAATAAATGAAAAATAAAATTAAAAATGGCTTTGAAAATTCTAATAACAAACCGTTTTTAATTTTGTATTTTTTAAAATTATTTCTAATTTTTCCATTTTCTATATTATTTAATTTAAATCTGAAACTTTGAAATAATATTAATTTTAAATATTTAATTTTTTGGAAATTTATTATTTTTTTATATAACATATTTATTATTAATTGATTAAACCATTAAACTAAAGAAAACAAAAAAAAAAATTAAAAACTAAAAATTATACACATTCTAAATAATCTATAGGAAAATTAAAAAAAAAAAAATATTATATTTTTGTCAGCAAGTAATATTGCATTTTTAAAGGTGAAAAATATTAAAATTTGTCTCAATTTTCACTACCAATCGATAATTTTAAAATTAATTATAATCATTTTTTATTTATGTATTATGACTTAAATATTATAATTAGGTAATTTCAATTTACTAATAAAAAAAATATGTTCAGTTGTTTTTTATTCACGAGGGAAAAAATGGTTTTATGGATACGATTTGGTTATTTTAATTTTGAATGGGGGCGACTTTTTATCGACGAAAGCATACCAATTCTCAACACGACCGTTCAAATGAAATCAAAATTATTGCAAACAGAAAACTTAACGATTGATCACATCTATTGATACAAGAGTTACTTTTATTTAGCAACGTACTTGTAACTTTTTACGTTATGGAAACGTGCGACAAGATCAAGCTCGAGCTAAAGATTTGTTTTTATCTTATGTAAACTTTTTTAACTTAAATCTTAAAGCAATTTAATTTGTATGTAACATCACCCCAATAACAATTTAATTACTAAATTTTTATATAAATTTCATTCATTATAACCAAATCGCAATTTGTCTCATCTCGATAAACTGTGCGATAAATCACGCAAATTACTATTATTATTACTACTGCTTGACGGAACCGCCGGTTCATTAAATAACCGCTGATTTGCTGGGATTTTATCAAAGAATGGATGTTTTAATGCTTCGTGCATCGTGATCCGGTCATCGGGATCATAAATTAACATTTTTTTAATCAAATCAAATAATAAAACATGATCCTGGGAATCGGATGTCATATAACGCGCTAACGGTTTGCAATTGTCCCGAACATATCGACCTCCGCTAGATTTTAATTTTTCGTGATAAAAATATTTCGTTTTTGTTTTTCGTGCCATACGATAAGGTATTGGTCCAAGAATACGTTCCATCATTGCTAAATGTTCTAAGTTATCATGTGTTTGGAATAGTGTCATTCCAAGGTAAAGTTCAAACATAATACAACCGATTGACCATACGTCACACGGTTGGGCCCATCCCAATTCTAGAATAACTTCGGGGGCCCGATAATGTCGCGTTGACACAATTGTACTGTGGTGTTCATGATCAAATGTTGCACTACCAAAATCAATTAGCCTAATATCTGTGCATATGATACGACGTACTTGAATAACATTCCGATATTTTTTTGCCGTATATGAAGGTGCGTATTCTGAATGCACAAATAATACATTTTCTGGTTTAAGATCTGTATGAGTTAATCGATTATCATGTAAAAATTTAACGGAATAGCATAGCTGATAAGCAATATGTCGCACATGTTCCAACGGATATGGCTCATAGTTATTCTCCTTCAAAAAATCAAAAACGCTTAAACCTAACATTTCAAATGCAATACACATATGTCCATAGTAATCGAACCAATCAAGCATTCGGACACATAAATATTTACAATTTGGATCCTTTCCGTTAATTTTTTCGAGCGCTTCGATTTCCAGCTTGGCTGCTTCGCGATATTTCTCCACATTTTTTATAATTTTTAATGCCATACAAAAATCATTCTCTAAATCTTTAACTTTAACAACCCGACCGAATGTGCCCTCACCTAGCGTCGATAGAATTTTATATCGATTCTTTAGTATGTCTCCATTGTGGTAGATCAAATGCCCCTCCTCGTCATCCTGAATTTTGCTACCACCCCTTTCCGGTGATTTAATTGGTTTTGTTTCTTTCTCTTTTTCTTTTCGATCTCGGGACCGATACCTTCTACGACGTGTATCACTTTCACGTCTTCGCTTATGTTTTCTCTCCTCATCCGACGACGAGCAACTTCTTCGAAAGCTGGTCTTCACTTTTGTCGTAGCTGTACTTTCATTATTGTGTCGACGCTGTTTCGATGTGCTATCATAACTCGATGTACTATTCACAATTTTCCTACGCTTATGTTGTTGTTCCCTATAGCTGCTATGATTTGACCGTGATGATCTTGAATGTGAACGACGCCGCCGACGACTTTTGGAAGCGGTTCGTGGCATTTCTTCAATTGGCTTTGCGAAACGTGTGTAGAGACTACTCCACATAAAATTATAAACGATATCGGATAATTTTCTCCAGGTTCTGATTGCAGGCTTTTGTAGTACGCTTATAAACATGGAGTTTTCGCCTTTTTTGTTTTATTTTAGATAATATTCGTATCAATAAGTAATTTTTTTTGTTTTTGATGTCGAATACGATATCGTGCAAGAGATAAGAGAAGAAAAAAATTTTATAAAACAAAAATGACGCGAGTTCATGTTTCGAGAAACAAACATGCACAATTTTTTTCTTTCAGTTTGAGTCGCAATTTATTTATTATGCAATAATACTCACTTGTTTAATATTATTTCATTTCATTGGAGTTGATTTCTGCGTTTATATTTTTAGAAAATCAAATTTTAAATGATGTAAAAATGAAATAAAAAAATTTATTTTATGTGAAAATAAAAATATGCTCCTTTTTAGTGTATTTGACAGCAGGGAAATTTTTACGATATGATGTGGTACCAACACAAAAAAGTATTTGAACTCAACAGAAAATCGAAAGTGCTGCCCGATGTTCTAAAGTCTTTTAAAAGAGCCTATTCCCAGCAGACGATTCAGGCCTTATAAAGGTATGCCTGATAAAAATGCCTGGTAATGCCTGACTTTGCCATTTATTGCAAATGGAAAACGACCTCTATGTCCCGCTGACATATATGGAGGTCAGGACTGAATATAAGTTAAATAAAACATCTGACAATAAGCAACTGGAAATGCATTACGAATGGCTGACATTGAGCACTAATTAAGGCCTTACTATTATACCTGACCGATAAGTTACAGATTCATGACGTAAACGGCTCGAATTGAAAATGTACTATGCCCCAAAATAAAAATACAAAATATTATTCAAAATTGGATTTATTTTTTCTATTATAACTTTATAACTTCTTAATTTGTTTTGTATCATACTAGATTTAGGTAATTATATTAATAATAATAATATATGTATATGTATATTCTAAAATTTAACATTTTAAACCTCTTAAACTAATTAAATTGTGGCATTTTCGTTCTCCCACGTCCTTGAATCGCCTTTTAATGCATCTAATAGAAAATAAAGAATGAGTTTTACTAGTTTCAAAAGTGAATAACCAATTATTTAATAAAAGCTTACCAAATAGAGTTTGGTGTAAATTTTTGAATGATGAAAATTATTTTTCCTCTGAACTATAGTCCAGTGGAACTTCAAGAGAACCTCTTCCTGAATTATTCAAAATAATCATCAGCCATCGTCAACATTTCGAAATTGTCTTTCAGAGAGTGACTATTACGTTATTTACTACACTTTTTAGCTTTTACATTATAATTAACATCACTATTTACACCATTTTTTACAATTATATTTACAAGATTCTCACAGATTATCTGTCTCATAAATACCACCAATATTAATAAAATTATTTGTAAAACTCCTGGCTTTTTCTTCATTGCCTTAAACTGTTTTTAATAGATTTTCTTTTATTTTTAGTTTCCTTCGATTTAATTATTCGTAAAGGACTAACAGAAATATGTGAATGCCTCCTATTGAACTTATAATTTTCAGATGCATTAAAATAAGGGCAAACATAACGCCTGCCGTTTATATGACCGTGCAATGCATTTAATGCAAAGCTGATATTTTATGAGAATAAGGTCTAAATCAGTAATGACAGTCATATCAATATTAGGTTTAGATTATAAATAGCTCTTTGTCACGTGAATTGTCTGGCATTACAACCGCCCTTATTTTATTGTTTTTGTCAGACCTTACAATTAAAATGCCGGTAGCTCACAAAGACATTTTTGTCAAACCTCTTATGTAAAGCTGACAGTAAGCTTTAGTGGCAAATCGTCTGCTGGGTTCCTGCCGAGTTAATCATTATGCTTCAGACAGATAAGCGGCGCTCTACGCTTAGCTGCGCTTCTCTTCGATTCAATTCGTCTTTATGATTTTTTGCAACCACATAGACGCCGCTAATCTGACATTTACTTATATGAAAAATGTTCTTTGGGTTTTGTAAACAAAATATTTTCATAAAAAAATATTTGTTTAATGATTTATTATGACCAAATTTATGTTCAAATTTAGATTTGTTTTACAATTGTCTTTCTCTTATGCCCAATTTGGATATACATTTTAGCTAAAATTACGAGTTTCCAAGTATTTACTATAAAAGCAACAACAACAAATCTAAATGTCATTGAACGCCTCAAAAAATAGAAACTTTGCGAGTTTAGCGCCGCTCTATCTGTTCGCTCTTATGGAAATCCATGTATTCTAAATTAGCGCCGCTGTTAGCGCCGCTTATCTGTTTCATGCTTTACGTTTATACTCGGGGTCGAGTCAACTTGTAGTTAGCTTTGGGTCAACTTCGAGTTATTTTTTTTAGCGTTCGTACTGCAGAGTCAATTCGTAGTCGAGTCGAAACTAGGTTGAAACCGAGTTAACATTGTTTACTTCTTCCACCATTATGTTTTGAAAAACAAACAAAATTTGAAAATTAAATTAAAAATTAGCAAAATTTAAATATGAAAAAAATCCAAAATGGAGATACGCTTGCTTCACATTCGAAAAAAATTAAAAATAATGTTCTTGTTTTCTTTGAATTAATTTTTGTTGTTGGTTTTTAACTCGACTCCGTCTTTATTGCATTTTGTTAGAGTTAAGTTAACTCGACTCCACATTTTTTTAGGATCGAGTCGAGTTAACTATAAGTTAACTCGACTCCGTTTATTGACCTTTTTCCTCCAAAATTTTTGACAGATAAAATTTGGTTTTTGTGAACGTGTAGGACAAAGTATAATTTTGAGCTGTGGAATTTTTTGTGTTTTTTAATTAATTAGTGTGATTTTTAATTTATTTTAAACTGTAATTTATTTCTAAACTTTATTAGAATTAAAAATTAATAGAAATTTATAAAAATTTCTTGAAAAGTAAGTAGAAAAGAGTGTTTTTTTAAAAGTGTTAGGTTATGTTCTTATAACAAATTTATATGTTTTGAATAATTTTTTGTAAATTTCTAGAAATGGATGATAACAAGAGGATCTCGGTATTATCTAAATATGCCATGAGCCTTTCGGGACCTGAGAGGCAGCGGTACGAGGAGAAAATTTCAGGATTCAAGAGTGACCCTTACTTGATGAAGTTTGATGAGCAAAGTCTGCCAACAAATGTGACGTTTTTCGAAATACATATTCCATTATCTGGTAAATAAGAAGTCATATTACACGTCCAATGAATTAAAGGCGTTCAAGTCGTTAGAGGCCTACAAACTATTGTATATAAAAGCGGTTGGGTCCAATATTTAACCGGTAAAAAGCACCAAAATGCACACATTGTGTTTGGCAAAGTAAGTTCTTTAAAAAAATTACATATTTAAAATTAATAATGTTAAAACTTTTTTGAGCAGGTACTTCCATTAAAAGTATGGAACCATCATGACGTCACGGGCTTCATTCACAACGGACACTGTACTTGTGTGGCAGGATTAGGAGAGTGTTGTTCCCATATTGGGGCCGTATTATTTGCTTTGCATGAAGTATACAAGCGCATTTTATTGATTCATGTGATTAAATGAGAATTAACTATATACATATGTGATTTTATACAAATTTATTTCTGATTATGAATTAACATTAAGGTGACCAACTATTTTTTGTTCAAAAAGAGTACACTTTGCAAGTATTTCATAGGTGAAAAAAAAGAAGAAAAACGATAAAAACTTTATTTTCTTTTAAAAACATATTTTTCTTCGGAGTGGATTTTTTCTGCTAAATGAGGATGTTCGTCTAATAATGTAGCCACATCCGAACAACTTTCATTTTGCATATTAAATTTGACTGTTAAGACGGCAGACAATGTTTTTACAGAAAGTTGCGACTTCTCACTGCTCCAATAATCATTCCCTAGTAAAAATACCCTTTCAACAGCAGCATTAGTCCCTGGACAACAAAATTTTATTTTATTTTGTACACCTCAAATCTTGTTAACTTGAACAAAAAGTACGAAATGGTTGGTTTTCTCTAACCTCAAATTAATTAAACAGAAAGGGAATTCCCATAAAACTTTGCCGTACACTGTCAAAATAATTTTAAAAATAAAATAATCTAAAAAAATGTTTTAGAAATACAAATGAGTATAAAATTATAAAATGAGTACTTTCAGAGTACAGGATTTGAAAAGAGTACGGTTTGCGAAAAAAGAGTACAAAACTCAGTAAATGAGTATAGTTGGTCACCTTTTAACTGATTAAATGAATTTATTATGTAATTTTATACAATTTTAGTTTTATATTAAATAATCTTATTTATAATGTATTGTCTTTTATTCATTATCTGCTAAAATTTGTGAGTTCAAATTGAAAACTGCGCAAGATATTTTCATCATATAATCGAATTACATGTTTTCATTAATTTTTTTGGAAATAGCTATAATCGGTTCTTCATTCGCTCATAACTTCTTCATTTGCTCATATCTGGATGTAGAGGTTATTGATTTTTTTTTTGGCGATTTGGCGCCTGCTGGTGGGGGGATCAGCTGATTTGATCAGCTCCGTAACCTTCAGTAGGGTGCTCATCACGTGAGCTGTTCTGGTCATGTTTCAGGCAGCTGGCGGGATGAGTACGATTGTGGTAGGGGTAACCTTGCCACAATTCGCAAGTGTACGTACTGCCTCCACGTGGCAATCGTCGGTAACTGATGTCGTCTATTACAGTTTTGTTCTAGTTGACTCAGGCCAAAGTACGGCGCTAAAGGAGAAAACCTTAACAAAAAACCCTAATCTAAGGTGGAACAGCATATGCCGATGGATGAATGACTGATAGGTTAATCAGTCCCCAATATGCGGACTCTGGATACCAGGCGCCCTCCAGTTTTATTTAGCCTTCCTGTGGTAGCTGGGTGTCCCACAGGTGACCTTCATTTCCCAAATACTCGTGGGAATAAAATGCCTAACAAAATAAAAAACAATGATAAGGATGGTAACGCTCCTAAAGCGTCACGAACCAGCGAGGATTCTGCGGTGGCTTTCGAGGGCTCAGGTCCTCTTTCCGCTGTGGAATCCCCAATGGGTGGCACATCGGATGGGGAAATCCGTTCGGAGTTTGAGAACTTACTTCTCAATTCCGATATGGAAACCTCAGGAGATGAGGAACTGGCCCCCGTAAGTGGGGGGATCTCCTCTGTGAAAACAGGGGAAAGTGCGGACGTCGGGGAGTGTCGGAAGGGTCAGGTTGACATCAATAAACCTGCTGCGGCTCCTCATGTGAAAATGTGTGGGGCTGCGAAAAAGCGGTACAGGAAGCTTCTAGCTGAGGGCAAAGCGCCCGGTAGTGAGACAAGGCTTCTGGCGGTGCGGCCACAGAAGGAGACTTGCGCTCCTACGACGGCCCAACCGCCAAAGAGGGACCGCTCGGATGACGATACTTCACCGGCACGAAAAAAGGCCAGGGGGGAAGAACATGTCCTGGTGGCCTCGGGTTCTGCGGTCCGGTCTGGAGTTACCTTCAGGCAGGCTGCGGAATCAGAGATCATTGGGATCTTACCCTCTGGCTTTCCTGAGGTTGCCCTCACTGGAGAGCAGCTTAAAGCTGTCCAGGAGGGAATCTTGGATAAGGTGCTGGAGCAGGAGGCCAAGGAGCTTAAACCCAAGTTCCTTGGCAGTCAGCTTCGGCTTGGTTGGCTGGTAGTGACCTGTGCCGACCGGGCCACTGTACAGTGGCTCAGGGAGACCATAGGCACTATTAAGCCATGGGATGGTGCAGAGCTGATTGTAGCTGAGGCGGGAAATCTGCCTCGAGCTAGGATCGTGTTTGGTACCTTCCCAAACAGTGCCGAATTGCCCACGGATAAGCTTCTGGGTTTTATCAGAAGCCAAAACGAGGGCATGCAGGCGATCAACTGGAGAGTGGTCAGGAGAGAGTCGAAAGGCACTTCAGCTTTTTGCACGTTCTCCATGGACCACTCTTCGGTTGAGAAGCTCAAACAAATTGATTTCAAAGTCAATTTTAAGTTTGGGATTGTCCAACTGCACCCCAAGGGGGGCCAGGGTGGTGGAAAGTCAGGTTCCAGGGGCGGGCCCCAAGTGGTCAAGCCTGTGGAGGATATCGTGGCTGCACCTGTGAAGGCGATCGTGGCCGCACCTGTGGCGGCTATCGGGGCCACACCTGTGGTTAAAACCACTGGTGTGGCGGCCCTTTCCAGGAGAGGAAGGCGTCAGCGGTTGTACGGAGAATGGCCCCGCGAGGGGTCACCTTGCGCAAACCACTGGTGAAGCCTGGTGGCTCTCAGTCAGCTGTGGACAGCAGCAGTAAGATGGAGGACACGGATTCGCCATCTGGCAATGGCAGTGCGAGCAAGGAGGCTAATCCAGGCCTTCAGCAGACGTCGCTGCAGTGATGGCACACATAACCTGCCTACAGATAAACCTGCATCATGCAAAGGCGTCTTCGGACGTCCTTTGTCGTAGGTTTATCTGCCAGAAAATTGGCATGGCTCTAATACAGGAGCCATGGGTAATAGGTAACCAAATTAAAGGTATACCAAAACAAATGGGTAAGTTGATTTATTGTAACTGAACTGAGAGTCCAAGGGCGGCCATTTTGGCCAGCTCGCAAATTAATTTTATTCCCATTTCAGAGTTCATCTCCAGGGACTTAGTGGCGGTAATGGTGGAGGTTCTGGGTGAAAGAGAGAAACAGGAGGCTATAATGGCCTCCGCCTACTTTCCTGGAGACTCGGAAATGATACCTCCTCTCGAAGTTAGGCGGCTCATAGCTCATTGCCAGCGCAATGGGCTGGCTTACCTAATAGGATGCGATGCAAATGCGCACCACACGGTGTGGGGCAGCACGAACATCAATAATAGGGGTGAGTACCTTTTTGAGTATATAATTACTAACAATGTAGATATTGTCAATAGGGGAAGGAAACCTACTTTCATAAATGCGATTAGGCAGGAGGTCCTAGATTTGACCCTCGCTAGTCCGCATTTTAGTCATTTTGTTAAAAATTGGCATGTGTCTGAAGAGGCCTCCCTATCGGATCACTTGCACATCAGATTCGATTTGGCGGCCGTGGCCATGCAGCGGCAGGAGATAAGAATTCCAAAACTGACCGATTGGGACTCCTATAGAGTTTCACTCGAATCAGAAATGCCCTCGGTAATGGGGAACATAGAGTCTCCAGAGGGCTTGGAATTCTGTTCAAACCAGCTGCATAATTCTATACACTCGGCTTACGAAAACAGCTGCCCAGTTAAGCGAAGAGAGTCCATTAAGTTGGTCCCTTGGTGGAACGGGGCGCTGAGTAAGCTGAGGAAAAAATCTAGAAGGTTATTCAATAAGGCTAAACGCACCGGGGAATGGGGCGAGTATAGGATGGCCTTAACGGAATATAATCTGGAATTAAGAAGATCCAAAAGGGCTACCTGGAGAAACTTCTGTGAGGGAATCATTGAATTACCCTCTGCAGCTCGTCTCCAGAAAGTCCTTGCTAGGGATCACTCAAATGGTTTGGGGCTTCTTCAGAAGCAAAACGGGATGTTCACTGAAAACCGGAAGGAAACCCTGGAGTTACTATTAGGTACCCACTTTCCGGACTCAATAGTGGTAGGTACCCAGGAGGACCCGCATGACCCTTCAAGTGAGGTAGACTATTCACCCCACAGTAGGATCTGGAGCCTCTCTGGAAAAATGTTCACACCCAGCAAGGTGAGATGGGCTATTGGCTCTTTCAAACCGTTCAAATCTGCTGGAGGGGATGGTATCTTTCCGGCTTTACTTCAAAAGGGTATTGAGGAAATACTCCCCAGCTTGGTCCAGTTGTTTCGGGCAAGTTATGCTTTTAACTATATTCCGAAACTATGGAGGAAAGTAAATGTGGTCTTTATACCAAAGGGAGGGGGTCGTCTGGACACCCAGCCCAAGGCTTATCGGCCAATTAGCCTGACATCGTTTCTATTGAAGACGATGGAAAAAATCCTGGATAATCAAATAAGAAATGAAATCCTTGTAAATAACCCACTGCATCGGAACCAGTTTGCTTATCAAGCTGGCAAATCAACTGTGATGGCTCTTAGTGGTCTAGTCACGAAGATTGAAAGAGCGGTGGCTTTTAAGGAAATTGCCCTGTGTGCCTTTGTGGACATTGAGGGGGCATTTGACAATACCTCCTATGGTTCAATAGAGAGGGCAGCTATGGAGAAGGGGGTTCCGCCGTCTACAACTAGGTGGATCCGCTCTATGCTGAAATATCGCGATATTACAGCCACATTAGGTGGCGAGTCAGTAACCATCAGGGCCGTAAAGGGCTGTTCCCAAGGAGGTGTACTGTCTCCTCTTTTATGGTCATTGGTTATTGATAGACTACTGGTCCTCCTGAATAGCCATGGGTTTGATGTCCAGGGCTATGCGGATGACGTGGCTATCGTGATTAGAGGCAGGTTTGATGAGATCATCTCTGATCTCATGCAAAATGCACTCAACTTGATATGGCAGTGGTGTGACAAGGAAGGACTTAGTGTCAATCTAAACAAAACTGTCATTGTCCCTTTTACGAGGAGGAGAAAGCTCTCGCTTGTAGCTCCCTCGTTAAACGGTACTATTGTTGCCTTTTCCAAAGAGCTTAAATATCTAGGGGTTATCCTGGATCATAAACTGAACTGGGAACAACATATACAAAAAATTCAAAATAGAGCCACAAAGGCTTTTTGGGCCTGTCAGAGACTCTATGGACGTACTTGGGGACTACAACCAAAAATGATCTACTGGTAATTTCTAACAATTATTAGGCCTATGATCACTTACGCATCGCTAGTGTGGTGGCCTAAAACTCAACAAAGGACAGCACAAACTTTATTAAATAAGGTTCAGCGTATGGCCTGCATTGGGGTTACGGGCTCAATGAAAACATGTCCGACCGCAGCAATGGAGACACTCCTAGGACTAACTCCATTGCATCTGCATATAAAAAAGGATGCTGCTACTATGGCCCTTAAGATGCAGGCGGAGGGTAACATCAAACCAGGCAATATGGTGGGCCATCTGGAGATCCTTAAGGAGTTTCAGACAGATCCCACTATAGGAATGCCTTCCGACTGTATGCCAGCCAAACTGGATTTCCACAAACCCTTTTGTGTTAGATTACCTGACCGGGAGGAGTGGAGTACAGGGGGACCATCCTTTGAGCGAGGGTCATTGGTGTGGTTTACAGATGGATCAAAAACGGAAGATGGGGCGGGGGTAGGAATACATGGGAGTGGAGTATCACTCTCGAAGTACTTGGGTACCAATGCAACCGTCTTTCAAGCAGAAGTGCATGCTATAGAACTTTGTGCTAGGATAGGCATATCTAAAGGCCTAAACGACGCAAAGGTTTATATCGTATCAGACAGCCAATCGGCCTTAAAGGCTCTTAGGTCTTTTACCATTGAGTCAAGGCTGGTATGGGATTGTCTGAAGGTTATTAAATTGCTGGCTAGCTCAAATAAGGTAACACTTGTGTGGGTGCCAGGTCACACTGGAATTGTGGGAAACGAGGCAGCTGATGTCCTCGCCCGCGAGGGATCTGCCTTTCCATTAATTGGACCAGAGCCCTTCTGCGGCGTCTCTAAGGGGCACCTTAGGGCAGCAGTTAAACGCTGGGAGGATGTGCAAAAGTCCTCTTACTGGCGCGGAATTCCAGGTTTGCGACAGGCGAAGGAATTTATTTCACCTTCGTCAGCCAGGGCCAAGGAATGTCTTGTACTTAGGAAACCTGAGTTGAGGCTGCTTACCGGCTTCCTCACAGGTCACATCCCATTAAGGTATCACCTAAAGAAAATGGGCCTAAGTTCGACGGATAGATGTCGCTCCTGTGACATGGAAGCGGAATCAGCGGAACATGTTCTGTGCCATTGCCCAGCCATTTTCTGCAAAAGGTTACAACATCTAGGAGGGAGAGTAATGAGCCCGGATGGTACGCATCATATACCGGCCGGCAGTATTGTCAGGTTCATTAAGAGCCTGAATATTGACTGGACGGCTCATTAAGTAGGGTCCATGCACAAAAGATCTTTTAGGTCGCAGTGCGGGGTGGCTTGAACGCCCACATGGCCCTCAACTAATAATAATAATAATAATATTGATTTTTTCTTATAACCCAAATGTTGAGTTGGAATCCAGTCAGGCTTTAAAATACCATCTATTTTAGGCTTTCAGCAGATTTTCCGGATATGAAATGTCTGGAGCAAACAGTAGAGTATGTTAAGGCTGTTTTTTTTAAATCTTTCCGATTAATTGCCTTCACCTAAGCTCGCTGGCGTTCCTCAGCCAGAGTTTTGTGTTTTGTGCACCTTTTTGGAATAACAGGAAACCTATAAAAGTGTATTCCATCGTGTTTATCTGCTCTCATTTGGCACTTAAATACACTACACGTTAGTGGCATTTTCACAAAATATAACACTTATCTATTAAAATATTTTATTTATTATGATTTAAAATGTTATAATTATAATTGTTTTGTTTAATTAATAAACTAAAAACCTTCAAAATTACTAATACTCGCTAATTTAATACTTTTTTACTTGAAATTGATACACTTTTCACTTTATCTTGTCCTACGCGCTCGTTTGACGTTTCAAATAATCTGTATTTGACAGATGAGGAAAAAGGTCAATTGACGATTGTAAAAGTAGAGAAAGCGCCTCTCGTGGACAATAGTTAAAATGATGCACCTGATAAAATGACATTTGTCACAATGCGACGAAAGAAAATTTAGCAATGCGGTAGTTAAAAATTGTTTTTATAGTCCGAAATTAGAATAATTTACAATTCGCCACGTGAATACTTAATTGTCCTATGCGCCATTTGGTGAAAGGTTCAAAAATCGATTTTTAAAGTTTGATTCAAATTCTGTTTATATTGGGTGTACAATTTTCAGTTTTTTTTTTGTTTTATAAGTAGGTTGGTTATTTCTGTGTTCAAAACTATATAAGAAATCCCGTTAGGCCTAACTATTAAAGAAAAAAATTAATAATTATAAAAATTTACCAATTTGGATATAGGACACATCCCATATATTTGTAAAACACAATTTTTTTTTCATCTTTTTTCTTTGGGATATAGGACACAAAATACTATACTGAAATAATTTCAAAATAATTATAATTAAAAACGAAATTACGGATTCAAAAATATATATTTCATTTATGTATTATAAAAACTAGAAATATATTATATTTAATATAATATATAAAAAAATCACAAAAATAATTCATTGTTTATAACAAAAAAATATACATTATTGCAAGACGTCTCTGGTAATAGAATCAGTCTTAAAAAAGGTAGGCCCGTTGTACATTTCAGCTAAGCTAAGCTAAGCGATGTGAGCTAAATTCTTATCCCCCGGTTGAAAATAAAAAATTTTAATGGGGAGATATAAAATCAGAAGTGTATGTTTGTATAAGGCTAGTTATCAGCTGGAAAGTGCAAAGGGGTGAGCTAGGCGAGCTAACAAAGCAAACGAAAACTACATTTCTCGCTTAGCTTAGCTGAAATGTGCAACGGGCCTTACTGCTATTCTAGCTTACGGAAATTTAAAAATGTAAAAGTTTACGTCTTCAATTATTGGTATAAACGGAATCATCGATTGAATATCTTTAATTTTTTCTTTTGAAATATTTCCAGGCACATTAAGAATTGACACAGTGAGTAACCTTTTCAAATGTTCACTTTTTGTTCTGCGATTGCCTTGAACCATCAGTGGAATTGATAAGTATTCCTCATTTTCGTGTTTTTCATGTTTCACGTGTTTCATGTTTTTTTAACACAATGATCGACTCTTTTATATACTTTTGTACCAATAACATATTTTTCCATTTGATATAGGACATAAATAAAATTTAAAAAAGGTCTAAATTACAATTGTTTAGTAAATTGTCCTATATCCACCATTTTCTTTGATTTTGGACTCTTAAATACTCTCCATAGTTCAATTCATACTGTTGAATTTTATGTTCTATATCAGTGTTTATTGGATATAGGACACTTAAGTATAAAATAAGCTTATTATGTTAATGCTATATAAATATGTCCTATTTCATAGAAAATCATTCTGTTGGACAAATAAGAATAAAACATTATTCGAAAAAACACATTTTTATGGCTTATTGGACAAAATCAAAGTGAGCTATCTTGAAAACTATAAGAGATAGGCCAAATCTGATTAGAGATTCTGAAAGAGCGTAGTCGAAAACATATTAGTACATCAAAACATCATTTTCGGAAAAAGTGGTCTATAGGACACATTAATATTCACGTGGCGAATTATTAGCAATCCGGTAAGTAAAAATTGTGTTTACAGTTCAAAATTGAAATCGTTTACAATAATTTCGAACGTCAAATTATCAGGTACCTTAGTTTAAAAATTTTCCACTAGGTGGAATCCGTGATGCTCCAATCGTCAATAGTGAAAGATAACCTAGGTTGAACCCTAAGTATAAACGTACTAAATGAATTTGTAACAGGCCTATTCTGACGGACACTGCACAGTCTCGACTAAAAAATTGTCTTACATAAATGCATTCACATTCCACCTAGTGGAAAATTTTTAAACTGAGCTACTTGATAATTTGACGTTCGAAATTATTGTAAACAATTCCAATTTTGAACTGTTAACACAATTATGCAGTTGTGAAGCACTCTCAACTGGAAAACCAACCTACTGGCCGACTGATCCAAATAGAGTACCAGATCTGATTGATTTCTTCATAATTTATTTATTTATTTATTTATTCTCAATTATCGCTAACAAACAGATAAACATATCCAATTACATGTTAGCTTAGGTACATTACATTAAGTGAAGTTAATTTAAGTTAGTAAATTAAAATAAATTTCAGTCAAAAATAAAAAAAAATAAAAATTAACAAATCTTATACAATATTTAAACTATGATAAAATCTAGTAATTTGTTTTTTAAAAACCTGGAATGATAACAAAGACAAATCAAAATTATTAAAAACATTGTTATGATTCATTTGCAATCTCACTAGAGGAGAATGAAATCGGTAGTTGCTTTTGTAAGTTTGAATATCAAAACAGACAGAAAATCGCATATTATATCTTGTCCGAGTTCTGTATCGAATTAAATTTGTCAGGTTAGTTTCAATTAAACGATTGGATATTTTGTATAGAACTAATTCATCAAAAATATCCCTTCTGCTCTCCAGTGAAACTAAACCATAACGTTTAAGACGTATATTGTACGGTTCATACGGAACTTTGCTTTTGTAGTTTAAGAAACGCGTAAATTTTTTTGTACTCTTTCAACGGTGAGTTTATGACATTCATATACAGGATTCCATACAGTGGCTAAGTATTCAAGGTTGCTACGAACCAGTCCATTAAACATTGATATAAATGATGAAGGATTATTGAAATCACTACAAGTCCTCATCACAAAGCCAAGGATTTTTAATGATTTGTTGGTGATGTGCTGAATATGGATATTAAATTTGAATTTGTTGTCAATAATAACTCCTAAATCTTTCACTTGATCTATTGAAATAAGGGGAGCATTGTTTAAAGAGTAACCAAATCCAGAAGAAACTCTTGGTTTAATTTTCAATACATAGCATTTGTCGATGTTTAAATTCATGTCATTGATAACACACCAATCATGTATGCGATTTAGATCGTTTTGAAGTTTCTGACAGTCATCGATTGATTTAATCGATAAAAAAAGCTTGAGGTCATCAGCAAAGAGCAATACGGAACATTCAAGATTATCAACAATATCATTTATGAATAAAATAAAAAGTAGAGGCCCAAGAATGGAGCCCTGAGGGACTCCTGAACACGGAGATATTGCACGAGACTTAACATTATCTAAAACAACATATTGTGTTCTGTTAACTAAATACGAACGTATCCATTGTAACATAAGTTCATCAATACCGAAACTTCTTAATTTTTCAATTAGAATTTTATGATTGACCTTATCAAAAGCTTTTTGGAAATCTGTATAAATAACATCAACACCGAAATTTAAGTCAAGCGAATTATATACATATTCTGAAAAGTTTAGCAGGTTAGACTGTGTGGATCTTTGTTTGAAAAACCCATGTTGATGGACAGTGACTTTACTTCTCAGTTTTTCGAAGAGTAAGTTGTGAATAATTCTTTCAAAAATTTTTGAGAAGCAATTCAAAATAGAGATAGGCCTATAATTTTTAATATTTGTAATGTCACCTCCTTTATGTATTGGAGTTATATAAGCATTCTTCCACATTGAAGGAAAAGTACCCTCAATCAGTGATTTTTCAAATATAATTACAAGTGGCTTACACAATTGTTCAGCAGATTCATTCAGAAACACAGGTGGTATCAAATCGGGACCACATCCCTTATTAGAATCAAGTGATTGAAGCTCAGTTAAAATGACATTTTCACAAATATTAACGGCTGGAATTGTATTGATATTATTTGGATGAAAATATTCTTCTGAAACATTACGGGTATTATATACAGATTCAAAGAAATCCGCAAACATATTACTAATATCATTTGCATTAGAAGCTGAGTCGTTAAGAAGATGCATATTACCAGGAATTGCATTAGTTTTTTTGAGTGATTTGGAATACCACCAAAATTTCTTAGGATTCTTATGAATGGAGTTTTCCACAGATTTAATATAAAGAACATATAAGAACATATCTGTAAATTATGTTACATCTCGATATTCGAAATGAATATAAACTCGTACTCTTCCTCGGTTGATCCACGCAGCTTATTTCAGCCGGCTAGCTTTCAGTGGCTGATAGGGTTGTTTTGTGGACCGAGCTCGAGCTAGTTATTGCTGCGTGGTGTTGGTTAGTTACTTCTAAAATGGTATATGCCGTAGGGAGGAAAACTGTGATCACATATTCAGTGGAAAAATAAGCAAAATTACGTTGACATTATATTCTCATTATCCTAGTGTTCGCTGATGACCACCGGGGTAAAAAAGATCGGAGTTTTTTTGAGCAAAAGAACGAACGCATAAAAAGAGTCGGTGTATTTTTAACTCTACTTTTACTTGGGTTTTTTTGACAACCGAAAATTATTTCTTTTATCGTAAATATGAATGTATATAACAAAAAAGGAAAAATAGAGCTTTGTCTAAAACGGCCGTTAAGTCACTTATACTACACAATGAAATAACAATTCTCTGCCGTATAAGATGCATTTTTACCTTATCTAACATTTAAAGTATTTATGTTTAGTTTCCTTTCGAAGTAAACTACAGAATCAAACCTTAAGTTTTAAGATTTAGAACTGAATAAAATTGTTAAAATAAAACTAAGAATAATTTTTTTTTTTTAAATTATTAGTAGAAGTATTAATAGCACGATAGTTCTGTTTACTTAATACTAATAATTAATTCAAATTAAATTAAATAATAATTCAAATATGTAATTTAAATTGAGAATTCGAATTAAAAATTCTCACTTTCATCAGTATTTTTAATATGTACTACGTTCATACTCGGGGTCGAGTCAACTTGTAGTTAACTTTGGATCAACTTCGAGTTACCTTCTTTACCGTTCATACTGCAGAGTTAAAACTGCAATTGAGTTAAAATGAGGTTGAAACCGAGTTAACATTGTTTACTTCTGCCGCCATTATTTTTTTAAAAACAAACAAAATATGAAAATTAAATTAAAAATTAGCAAAAGTCAAATATGAAAAAAAAAAAACAAAATGGAGATACGCTTGCTTCGCATTCGAAAAAAAATTAAAAGTTCTTGTTTTCTTTGAATTAATTTTTGTTGTTGGTTTTTAACCATGATAAACCAATATATGCGCAAGAAAAGACGAATTTGAAACAGTTGTCAATCATACCTTATTCAATTGGTTTATCATGGTTGTTAACTTGACTCCGTTTGTATTGCATTTTGTTAAGGCAAGGCTCCTGGCTCCATGATACGACAAAACGTACGATTCGAATCGGTTTTTCGTGATCCTGGCTAAGTGGCTACATGGACGAACAAATCGTTTCGAAATTCTATGCGTACGCGACCAACAAAAATAAAATTTTTCAAATGAGGTTTTGACTTTTGTGGCTATGTATACTACGAAAAAAAAAATCGTCGTACTGGAAGATGAATTCGTTTTCCGATTGAACGATTTTTTTAAAAAAAATTTCTCGGAATCGCCATATCGTACGACGAAAAGGAAAAATTCCTTGTTTCAATTAAAATAAAATAAAATCGAAAATTAAAACTTACATGTTCCGTTAACATTTTTAATTAGCCACAGTTTAAAAAACATAACAATAGAAGTAAAACTTGTAAAAATGTTGTAATAAAATCGTTCGTGTTAGCTTTCATGGCGCCTTGCCTTTAGAGTAAAGTTAACTCGACTCCACATTTTTTTAGGATCGAGTCGAGTTAACTACAAGATGATTCGACTCCGTTTATAGTGAAAGATAACCTAGGTTGAACCCAGGTTGAACCCTAAGTATAAACGTAGTAATATTACCCAGCAAACGTGAGTTCACTATAGTTTTTACAATTTTTTGTTTGCAACCAATTTTTCTCGTATTCAATTAAAATAAAGCGAAACGAAACTACATAAAAGATACTTGCATCTCATTCTATAGCCTCCTTTATAAAAATAATAAACGATTTGATTGTTTTTGTTTTTGGCATTAATAAACATATATGAGCCTCCATTTTTCCGTTTAAATATTCAAATCACCAGATTTATTAATTTTGATTTTAGATGTGATAAATAAAAATAAATAATTATTTTGAGATATACATATTATAATATATACAGATAGAAATATATCTATAGATAGAAAAGATTGTTTTAGATAATTTAAAAATTCGTAAGTTAATATTTTGTTATAAAGTGTGTTTATACATGATCCATAAATTTCATTATATGTAATATAACGATTTTTAAACAAACAGGCGAAAATGTCGAAGAAAACATTTTTGAACTGTTTAGCTATATGGAAAAGCTGGCTTGCAAAAATGATATGTTAAGATATCAAAATCTGGATCCTTTTGTACGGTTGGACACATCAGAAACTTTAATAGATTCGAATTGCACAGACTGTCATACTGTTGAAAATATTTCTTCTTTTATTAACCTGGTTTGTGCATATCAAATTTCAAACCTAAAACCTTTATAAAATAAAAATATTTTATTTAACAGTACAATTGTGTTTTATTTAATGAAAAATTAAAAATGCTCTAAAAGTGTGAACGTATTAGTACTTTTAAACTGCTTATGAAAAACTACTTAAAAAGTGGTACCATAGAATTAGTTTAAAAGTACTTTTTATATACGGAATTGGCTGAGAGTGTGAATGAAATAGCTTGATTTTTTTTTATAATAAGTGGAAAAGAGAAAGAAAGATATTTTTTTTTTTTTTAAACTGATGAATTTTTTCCCGACGTCCTATATTTTTTCAGTGGAAAAAAGTACTTTTTTTCACAACTTTTGCACCACTTCTAGAAGTACTTCTACGTTTGCTGGGTAAGGTTTTCCCAAAAAGCAAGCCTATTCTTTGGAAGTAATGGCAATATCCTTCTTTATTCGATTGTAGCTGATTTTTGCTACAACAACTTTCAAAACTTGAAACACATATGTATTACTTCGATATCATCTTCTAAAATTTCACATTCATTGCTGTCTTGTTGAGAAGCGAATAGCCAGTCTTGAGTCTATTAATAGACAATTGTATCCATTTTACGTAGGACATTGTACACACTTTAAAATCACAAAACCTTATTGACGATTGGAGCATCACGGATTCCACCTAGTGGAAATTTTTTAAACTGAGGTACCTGATAATTTGACGTTCGAAATTGTTGTAAATAATTCCAATTTTGATCTGTAAACACAATTTTTACTTATCGGATTGCTAATAATTGTAAATAATTCCAATTTTGGACTATAAAAACAATTTTTAATTACCGCATTGCTAAATTTTCTTTCGTCGCATTTGTGACAAATGTCATTTTATCAGGTGTATCAGTTTAACTATTGTCCTCGAGAGGCGCTTTCTTTACTTTTACAATCGTCAATATAAATTTTGTCTAATATGACGTCGATAATGATATGCGTAGCATAAGACAAAATGGGGGTTTCCCTATTAAATTCCTTGAAGTGAAGGAAAACAAAAAATATGCAAAAAAGGAATGCGAAAAATATTATTCTACCACCACCGAGTTTAAACGAACTCTTGGAAAATTAATTTTTCAACTTAAGGCGATTCTTTCTTGAACAATGGCAACTTTCGGCAAGATAAGGCTTTTTTTGTAGTAGATAATATATTTTTGCTTAAAGGGACCGATTGATAAATTCAATTGAGTCAATTTGATGAAAGAAGAAAGAATAACAAGTTTGCCTTAAATGTAATTTCAAATAACACAAACTAAACAATTGTGACTTAACTAACATATTTGAAATAAAAACTATACATACTTCATGTTTCTGTGAGAGCGAATTATATTTTGCTTAATTAAAAGTTTCTGTTCTACGATAGAAATGGGATTCTAAACTGATTTTTGGATAAAGTTCTGGAATATCGTAAGGAACTTGGCCATTTCTTATCCATGTTGATGAAATGCGGCATGTACGATGAAA
The DNA here is from genome assembly GCA_963556165.1 of Tipula helvola. Taxonomy (NCBI): domain Eukaryota; kingdom Metazoa; phylum Arthropoda; class Insecta; order Diptera; family Tipulidae; genus Tipula; species Tipula helvola. The sequence continues at coordinate 198,135,468 of OY744481.1, read as the reverse complement.
ATGGGATTCTAAAATGATTTTTGGATAAAGTTCTGGAATATGGCCAATTAGTAAGGAACTTGGTCATTTCTTATCCGATTTTGATTAAATTCAGCATGTACGATGGAAATGCGATTCTAAACTGATTTTTGGATAAAGTTCTGGAAAAGGACTTCTTAGTGTTCAAAAATGATTATGGCATATATACACAATATGCTCAAAGAAAATACTCTTAATGTACACGTATTCACGTAAAATAGACGACTGTATCTACGAAACAGCCAAACTCCTCTTTTTTGAAATGACGCTTGTCTCAATGGGGATTTGATGGTACGGCCGTACCAGGTCTATTGTGGTAAATATCGTACATCCATCCAATTGAAATGAAAAATCCTACAAATGAGGAATTGTATATTGATCAGACTGGGTAATATTATAAAGAGCTCTCCACAGCATGGTCTCCACTCTCCATTTTTCTTCAAGAGTAAGTAAAGAGGACTCGACCGTGGACTGTTGGAGGGTCTGTCTGCATATGCCGTCTTGCCTTCGCGAAAACAGCTGGACTACGAGTTTCTACAGGATGTGTGTCCGAATGTTTAGCTTGTTTTGGAATTGTCGAACTAATGTGTGTAATTTCCTTGATCTCGGCAAGAAGAGCAGTAATTTCTGGAGCTATTGCATCATGATTTATAGAGGTCAAAGTGTTCACCGAGGTCCTAGAAATTCCATAAAGCGTGGAAACTGTTGTGAGGGGATCCCACAGATGCTTGCATTTAATGTCGACTAATGACAATATCGGCTAAGAAAGTTGGCTCCAATTATTGACCATAACATTTTTTTTGGTTTTGATATAACACGAGAGAGACCTTCCAGGCGCGGCGTAACGTATAGGTACAGTTTACAAGGACTTTGTAGTACTAAAGCCTTCGTAATCGTCACGCTAAACCAGTACACTTGTGTCACGTTACCTAAATGAAACATTTGTCATAAGAGAATTGAAAAAAATTTACGAAGACCTTTTTATGTATTGGTGTAAATAATTTGACGAATCGTCCTTTCGCATCACAAACAAAATTAAAAATGGACGATTTGATGAATATAGTTTAGTAATGTGTATGTGTACATAACTAATATTCGTCCTTATAAAATATGTATATCTATTTATAGATCATGTTTTCCGAAAGAGGCAGCACGATTGTTGAAAAAGTACAGAGCGTTTTCCAAAAGAGACAGCCTATAGGAGAGGTAGGCTCTGACTTTCCGGTCAGCCAAACGTTAAAAATATTTGTATTTTCAATTTTTCAAAATTTTAAATTCTAATTTTTGAACTAAGACTTGAAGAAACTGTGATGCAAAGCGTGTAACATAAATCTAAACAGAAATATATCTGAATGCTGTTATTCGTCGGTGAGTACTTTGTATTCAAGTAGAGTCAACAGGTCAAGATCCTTCAACAACTGGGTGCGCTCAATAAATAAAAATACGAAGTATGTACTAAATAACATACAAGCAGAACCGGAAAGAGCATACAGCATTATGAATCAACATACCATCTTAAAAATATTCTTGGCTGAAATAATTCATGTGTTTTTTAAATAAAATTATGTTGTCCACCTCTTGCATTGATGCACTATTATGAATGAGTTTCTACGCTCAAAATAGAGTGTTTAATGTGCTTATGATGGAGTGGAAGTCACTTGTGAAAATTTCAAATTCATGTTATTGTTCAAAAAGTACAGAGCGTTTCCGAAAGAGGCAGCACGGTCAAAAAAGAAGTACAGAGCGTTTGCCACTAGATGTCACTACACAATCAAAAATATTTCTGTCGTTTTTCAAAAGGGGATAGTCAAAATCAATTTAATTGTCACGTATTAATAATAATCTCTTTTATAACACGAAAATATTTTTGTTTATGTTTACAAAATGCACACATAAAAATGCCATACAATTTTTGACAGCAAACATTTAGTGACACCTACTTAGTGGCATTGTGAAAGTTGCTTTTGTTTTAGGAGTTTTCCGAAAGATGGTACCTCTTGCGGTTGTTGAAAATTTGACATTTAAATATGATCTATACGTAAATGTGGTGGTATGTTCCAAATATTTCTATAAAGTACTTTTCATACCAGGCGCCTCGCCTCGAAATTTTTAGTTACCACAAATGTGAAGCTGAGACCCTTTCATACCGGTGGCGTCGGCTTTGCACATTTTGTTGCTATCAAATATTTTATATAGGTCCATTTTACACGTGAATTATAGCAAGAAATGAGATATTATGAATTTGTAAGCTACATATGTGCTTTTTCGGTATATATAAAACAGTTGTACCAAAAATGTGATTTGTAGGTTATGTTGACAAAGCGCTTCGCTTTGTACTACTTTAATGTGGTTTTCCAGTTATACAAAAAAAACCGGGGCGAAACCGGGGCAAAACCGGGTTGGTGTTTTGACGTTTCAACTGGAACAGCAAAAAATGCGGTTTCCGTAATTTTTTGTTTTTTGCATGTGTATACGTATTAATTGTCAAATTATTTTAACAATTCTACGTTAATTTTGCAATGAAAGATTTTTTTCGTGATAATTTATTTAATTATATTTAGTTTTTATTTAAATGACGTTTGAAATGTAATTGTGTTAGTAATCGCCCCCGAAAAATTTTACCGGGCGACGAATAACAGCTGCTGTTGCCCCGTTTTCGCCCGGGTTTTTTTTATCTGTCAAATTTGTTGCAGCTGGAAAATCACATAAAATATCGCAGTCGAGTGTGGAACGCATTGTCTTAGCTTTGTAGATAACTTCATTGCAATATATTTTGATTTTTTTTAAATTATCGCTTAAAAATAAATTTCTCAACAAATTGAATTTATTTCTATAAAATTAAACGATATCAATCAAATAAAACTAATTTGCATAATTGAAAAATGAAATAAAGAATTTTTATTTTCGAAGCTCAAAGCCGAGGCGCCTGGTATGTAAAGGTTTACGCCCTTTCCGAAACCGATACTTATTTTGTGGGACCTAACTTATTGCATAAGAAATTACATTGAATTAGTTAGATTCCACAAAATAAGTATCAGTTTCGGAAACAGCCTTAAAACTATAAGGGAGAAACTTTTTCCCATAGAAAATCTTTTATTTCAACCGTACACAGTTGGAGAAAGATGGTTATATATAATTTATGTATGCTCTTTCTTTGTTGTAAACAAACCATTTAGGCCCGATTGTATGAACGCGGATAGAAGATTTCGGCGGATGAATCGTCGAATGGATTGTATGAACGACGATAAATACGAAAATTAATCGAAGGATTTTTTTCTATCCACTGTTTTTATCTTCTCTTTTTGTTGTCTAATAGCGATGCCACATGGAGATATAAAAACGAACGATATCGTTCGTTTATACAAAAATACGCCACATGAGAAATGATACATCGTCGATAAAAATTGACGTCACACAAACAAAATGACATTTGGCTTTAGCGTTTTTCAGTTTCTAATTTGATAAGTAGTCTGAAAATTAAAAATCTTGGTGCGTTCAAAAAGAATTATTTATATTAATAATATTATTCAATACTTTTGAAACCCCAGCCCAACGAAATGAGGTTAAATCAGAACGAAAAAAAAAATCGTCGAAATTTTAGAATGAATGCGGAAATCGTGTTTATTTTTGGAAGAGTTCGGTCACGAATTTTATTATACCATTTAGTAAAATATCGCCGACAAATTCTTTCAAATTCAGAATTTGTTATTTTTAATTAAAACTTAATATATTGTATGATATTTTAATTGTAAATACTAATAGGACAAATTTGGTAGATGATTTCATCAATTTTCATCAAGATTATGTTTTTATTTAATTGAAAATTGGATATTCGTTGTTAGATCGTCGTCGATATTTCTGTCATGTGGCAAAGCTATAAAACAGTGGATAGAAAATGTTGTTGTTGTTTTTTCTTGACATAATTTTAATTTTGTTTCGTGGTTTATTGAAAGAAAAAATCGGAATGGAATCGAAAAAACGTAAAATTTCAAATGCCCAGCTCGAATTTTTTTTTTCTATTGGAGAAAAACATAAAAAAATAATTTCGTGAAAACACAACCTATTGTATGTAAATAAACAACCAATTAAATTTGAAACGTCACAAAAAAATGTTGAAACTCCAAAATAAACTGCAATAAAATCTGCAATAAACAGAGGATGGAATTTTTTTATCCGTGTTTATACAATCGACGAAGAAAAAAATCGTCGGTTGAAGATTAATCTGTATCGCCGGATTTTTTTTAATCTATCCATGTTCATACAATCGGGCCTAGTTTTATTCTTGTTAATAAGTGATTGTGCGTAGTTTCGTGAAAATTCAAAATTATCAAATAAAACAAAACAATTAAAAAAATATATAATTAATTATTACTTGTGAAAAACTATTTAAAAAAAGTTATGGAAAATGAAGTGTTTAACCTTAAATATCGTAACAAATTAAAATTGTGTTCTAATTATTGTAATTTGACATAACAAATGTGCACTTTTATTTAAATTTATTACATAATTATCAAAAACACAAATTTTGTTGTTGTTGGGTGCTTAGGAATCTTACGATTTGTTTACAACTATTTTTAATAGGTCCGCACTAAAAGTGTAAAATAATGATGCGTTTTTAGAAAAGTTATTTTTAATAATAAAATTAATTTTATTAAAAAATTTAATATATATTTGCAACTAAAATAAAAACATTTTGTAAACTTTAACCCTCTAATGCATGAATTTTTAATCTTTTTCTATCAATATTTGGACTTCAACTCGTAGTTGTTGAACAAATGTGCATGTTACCACAACAAAAACCAAACCGTTATGACAAGAGTACTTTAAAAAGAGAATAACTCATGTAGAAACTTAAGAAAAAAATATTCCTGATAACGTAAAGTTAGACAATGCAAGATATTGATCAAATATAATTGATCAAATTCAACTAAAAAAATATTATTTAAGATATTAATTAATCAAAATGCAAAATCTTCTATTCAGTTTTGAGGTACATAGTATCATTTCACACGGTAGTTCCGCAGTGGATTACAAAATATCGATGTACCGTGACCGTGTATTTAAAAATCCACTTCGGTATTAATTTGCATATTTCACACGACCATTTTTTTGGATTATGTAATCCAGTTCGGTATTGGATTATGGTGCGTGTCAAAGCGACTTATGTTTGGCCTACGCCTTAAGTTGTCAATTTATTTCGTTTGACAGTTGAAGAAAAAGCCCTATAGATGTCAGCACATAACAAAAGGGAAATTAAATTGCCCAAAATAATCACCCCAAAAATTTTCTTTTTCTCAGATGATGATGATGACAGAAAAACAAAATGGCGGACACTTGTTGGATGTGTAACTCGTATCGATGTCGTTTATAAAATTAAAAACTAAAATTAAAATATAGAATATTTAAACAATATTAATAGTGTAGTAAAATGTGTAAAGTGCCTTTCGTTTCATTTAAACGTGTCGAGTTCAATAATATTTTTATAGAAAAGTGATATTTTTAATATTTATATAATTATCAAATGCAATAAAAAAGATTTTTTGTCTCTACTACAGTGTTTTTGTTCCTTCGTGAAAATTATGTATTGAAGAAAAATTATAAATCAGTTAATTGTGTTAGTGTATTATTATTATTTTTTTTTTTTGTAAAATAATTAAAAAGTGCCTAAGTTTTGTTTTATACATATATACATAAATGTAAAATATCTTTTTCGGAAAACTTATAAAAAATATTATTTAGTTTTTTTTATTTTAATCATGCGATTTAAACGCCATCTGCCTACTATAATTGACAAGGGCTATCATTTATTTCATGAAAGTTTATGTTTTTATATTACAAATTAAAAGAAAAGAAAATATAAATTAATTTAAAAAAGAATCTTCATATAAAAATTAAATAAGAAACGTGCAATTTTTTTGATTTTTGTTTTAAGTAGTTTATAAGAATAATTAAAAGTGTTCTCTATATTAAAATTACTACAAAAATACTATTTATTTTGGATATATGGATAATTCAACATCGTCTGGACCGTCTGAAAGGTAAGCGCGAGATATATATATTTTACTTGTTTTACTTTTAAGGTGCGGAACGTTGTACAATAATAGTTCAATCACTCACGATCAAAATATGCTAAACTACTTAATTTATTAATTTTTAATTAGAGTGGACAAATTATTACATAGTCAACTAATTCAACTTCCGCTCACTCATATAATACCAAGCTATACAAATATAATAATATGTTTTGTTATACATAGTTAATTGTAAATATATTCATAAACTATAAAAAAATTGCAACACATTATCTTACATAAAAAAAAACTTAAATTCACTTGATAAATTTACTGTAAATTGTTTTGTAGTGTGTAATGGTGTGTTTTTTGATACATACTTTCCCATATAACACATATTCCATATCCATACAAATACAATAAAGAATGCAGATTTTTTGCTTGTGAAATATTTACAATATGTATTTTTTTTTTACCATCATTCCTTATATTTCTGAGTTTTAAAACAACACAAAACACAAGACAAAAAAACATATAAAATAAATTATTCATTCTACATTCATACATAAAGCGGCTTTGTGTGTTTTACTCTCAAATCGCGTCTGATTAGTTTAGAAGAAATTCATTCACGCTTTTTGGGATATTAAAAATACGATTTTTTTTTTGATGATGCGTTGTTTTGTTACCTCAACTCCATGAAAATAATTTAACAGTGTAGGGCTTTATGGTATTTGATGTTTATCTAAAGCTTTAATGCCATTTTAAGAAGTTTATTTGAAATGGCGAACGACCTCTTTGACGTGCATTTATTACTTTAAGGCAGGAACAGTTTGTTATAAAATCAATTTAAACATGACTAACTAAAAAAAAATTGTTAAACCTTGAAATTTTGGGCCTATAATTCGCACGGTGCGGTGCAGTGTAGATTTTTTTCTTTATTGCGCCAATAAAAAATAAATCAAAGGAGACAATGAAAACCATATGCACTGCACCGCACTGTGCGAATTATCAAACAGGCCCTTTGTAACTAAAGCTCGGTATGCTGCTCGAGCTAAACTAAATTTTAACGCGGTCTACACAAACGTACAGATAAATTGGGAGCTAAATAATTTGTGTAGTGCTTTGTGTAGAGATAAATTTTGACAATTCTTCTGACATTTTGAGTTTATACTTCGCTGTGTGGTTTAAAAATTGTGTGCCAAACAACTACGCTGATTATTTCGACAACGGAAAGCTTGTCGAAGGAGCATGGCGAAATACCATCACAGAAGACTCAATGTTCACTTCCCAATTTTCAATGAATGCTGGAAGAGCAAATAATGTCGGCAAAGCCATTAGAGGAGAAGTCATTAAAAATTATGTTAATTCTGAAGAAGGAGCATTAGAATGACAGCGAAGATCGGTTTTTTTGGAATAAAACTAAAATTAATTTTTAATAAAAACACAAAATTAAAATTTAATTTTTTATTTTTCTTATTTCATCCACAATTTGCTGTTGGAACTTTAAATTTAATTCATCGACCTTTTCTGCTGGCAGCTTCTGCAGCAATCTGTCGATATTGTTTAACATAACTTCATGTTTTGAACCGTGCATTTAATTTGCTGCAAAATTTGTGTAGACATTTTTAGCAGAGCCAACTAAATTACAATACGCAAACTATCAGTTTGATTTTTTTTCGCGTAGAGCAGCATACCGATCAGCGAAATCGTGAGCGAAATTTTTTAGTTTGCATTTAGCTAGCTAAATTTTACATGTATTTTGTATAGGAAACTTATCTTAGCTCGAGCAGCATACCGAGCTTTAACAACAACCAAAAGCTAAAATTTAATCATCCTTTTCTTAATCGCGTCTAATAGTGGAGATATACTCGACGTTACTTAAACGTTTCAAAATGTCAAAAACGCGCTTGCAAGTATTGCAAGATAAACTCACTATTGAATTCGCGATTTTGACATTTCTTTGACATTTATGTCACAATAAAAATAAAAATTGATTGCATCATTGATTTTCAATTATTATAGAAATAATTATAAAATGAATCGAGAAATGAATGAAGATCGACTAAAAACATTAAAACTGATGAAGAGCGGGATATTGGTTTGATTTTAGCGCAACAAACAATAATAAAAAATAAATTAAACGTCAAAATTTTAACAAAAATAAAATAAAAATGGGATATTATTTTTTAAAATTTCTGTAAGATGTCACTTTAGCACTAAACAACAACAAAAAGTCAAAGTTCTTTTTTTTGTGACTTCTGAGTAGCGTCGAGTATAATAGCTTTAGTGCAAATTCACAAACTTTAACTTTTTTTTTTTTTACTTAGTCACGTCGGTCGCGTCGAGTATATCACAAGGGTGAGTCGCGCTAAGAATGATTGCTTTAGTATACATTTTCATGGTTTAACATTTTTTTTGGGAGGCAATTCAGAAAACTGATGATAACAAAATTGGGGGATACAGTTTGATGCTGCAGCTATATATCTATCATCTACATCCAAAATTTAATTACACCACTCGATAGCTAAAGGATCAAAGAATTCGTTACGTTGAGTGAGGACTGTGACGCATTGCTTGCAGTGGAGGAGGAATCACCGCCATTTTTATAACTATTTTCTTTCTAGTATTATAAATTTTTTTTTTTTTGTAAAAATTTTATTGGGATTCTATAACTTATCTGATTTTGATGAAAATTGGAAATACTGAATTCCATGGAAATGGGATTCTCAAATTATCTTTAGATGAAGTTCTGGAATATGGCCAAGTATGATGGAACATGCCAATTTCTCAACCGATTATTATGAAATTTGACATTTGTGTTGGAAATGGGATTCTAAAATGATTTTTAGATGAAGTTCTGGAATATGGCCAAGTATGATGGAACTTGCCTATTTCTCAACCGATTATGATGAAATTCGACATGTGCGTTGGAAAGGGATTCTAAAATTATTTTTGGATAAAGTTTTGGAATATGGCCAAGTATGATGGAACTTGCCTATTTCTCAACCGATTATTTTTGTTTGATTTTCATATAATATTGATGTCGTGTAATAATGTATCGGTAAAGTTAGTATTCTTTATTACAAATTAAATTAAAATTTCTATTTTTAAGAAAGGTTTATAACCACTTTTCCTTTGAAATCCTAATATCTTAAAACAATCAATTATAGTTTAAGTATAGTTTCAAATTAGCTCTTAGATATTATCCCTGCTTCCATTAGAGTGACAGAGATCATTTTTTGTTTTTAGTTTTATTGTTAAATACAGCAAAACCTCCAACTTTGGACACTTTCATTCAGTCCCTTGAAAAAATGCTCCTTTTCCTCTATACTAGCCGTTTATTTTGAAAGTGGAATAGGTTAAATTTTTAAAAAATTGACAACGTTATACAACATGTTAAAGTATAGTGAACTTTCTTATTTTGTTACATTCTTGCGCTTAACTGTAAAATAATTCCTAGAAATAGTGATTAAAGAATGAATACTAAACGCTATCAGTATTTTGTTTATTATGAAAGTGGAATAAGTCACATTACATGCTTGTTTAAGGCGATGATTCATGTACAAATTTTGTCTGACAGACATAAATAATAATCGCTCTGATTGGTTGAAGGTCGGCAATATTTTTTTATCTTACGACAAAAATGAAAAATTGAACATTGCTCAATTTTGTATAAGATAAATACATAACCTTAAAAACTTTGACAGCAGTGAGAACAAAATAACATAAAAAACCGATATTTATTGCATATATGCTTTTGTTCATTTTCGAATTAGACATTATTCACTTCCGATAAAATGTAAGTTATGTTTATTCAAATCAATATGGTTCAAATTTCAAAAAGAACAAAAATAAAAACACCTTTTAGGTTATGCTTTATTAAAACGTCAAAAAATATCCATACGACAAAATTTTATACATCTATCGCCTAAGTATGAATTTCGTTTTTATCGTATAAGGCAAAAAAATATTAACCAATCAGAGCGATTATTAATTATGTCTGTCAGACAAAATTTGTACATGAATCATCGCCTTTATTCGTGTAATGTCATAACAACTAATAGTATGATGAGTAGGGCTGTGAATTTTAGGTGCTAAAAAATGCATTTTAGGTACCTAAAATATGCTCTATAAAATTAAAAAAAGGTGGTAAAAAGGTTCCAAAAATTAAAATTATTTGAGTAATAAAGCTGCTTTTAATTAATTTATTAACTTAAATTTGTTGCTTCTTTCATTATAGTAAAATTCATAAATAAAAAGTATTGACTATTTGCTTTGGTGGAAGCTCCAAACCCGGTTCAAATTCTCTAAAAATTTGGACTCTCGAGGCGTTTTTAAAAATTATTTTTTGACGTATAAGCAATTATCTCTCTACATCGGGATGTATTGATCTTATAGTTTCGGCCACTCGATGTAATCCCGTGTGCCAAACAAGTAACGCGTAAAATTTTCGGGTAGACAATTTAAATTGCAGCAGCCGTCTACACCATAAAGGCTCAGCATCTGATACAAACATTAAAAATTTGTCTAGGTTAAAATCTTCGCCTAAAATGTTAACGGAATCGTCGAAAAGTCTAGCTACTGTGAAACTATTGGGTTTGTCTAATATAGCAGTATTCAATAAAAACTTTTTCCGGCTTTCATCTTCATCCCTATTTAAAATACCTTCCACAACATTAGCCACATATCTTCCGGTTGTGTCGGTTGTCTCGTCTATAGTCACCCGTATATATTCGTATTTTATCGTACTTTTTACTTGTAAAATAGTTTCATCGTTTATAGGCTTTTTGTTTAACCAAAAAAGCCGGGTGCGTAACGTTTCCATTCCTCACCTCAGATATAAACGTCTGATTTGTAGTTCTGTGGTTTTTTGTGGCACTTTTTTGTGTTTTTGGGATCTTATATGTTGATCTTTTTGTGATTTTTTGACTGCAACGATTGTCACATTACAAATTTGACAAAATAACACTTGTCCATCGATGAAACCGACTGAAAAAACCTATTTATGCCAAATTTTTCCTCATGGTTGCCAACAAACGAAAAAAATATACATTTAAAATACTCTTGGAACTGATGTAAACACTTCACTCTTTAGAAATACAAATACTGAACAAATGTGTTTTCGTATTCATATTTTTTAACTGAAAAAATTTTTCATGTCGCGTTCACATTTGTCCCTAGTCTTAAAATTTATTTCCGTAGACCAAAAATATACGATACCAATTTGATGTAAAATCCGGATATTTCATGATTATTTTGGAAATGATTTTGAATTCTATACAATTTAGGCGACAAAAAGGTTCAAAAATGTGTATTTAGGTCAAAAAGGTTCTAAACCACGGAATAGGTGAGAAAAGGTGCTAACAAACCGATGCCATATGAAAGGAAATTTTATGAATCAAGTTTCTATATAACCAAAATACGTAAACCTGGCTCCAGCACGAAAAGGTTTTTACCTAAAAATCACAGCCCTAATGATGAGTATATTATATTATATTATATAGATTTACTACTGTGTCCAAAAAGTAAAGCCAGTTTTCAATTTAAATCGCGCGGGTAAACCGCACATCATAAATATTTTTTTTTCTAAGTTGGCAGCATTGTGATATATGTAGATCTGTGACAAATTTTATTTCAAATCATTCATCAGTTTTTGTTTCACGTTTGGTTTTGTACGACGCTAAAAGTGCTTTCGGCGATTTTTACAATTTTTAATTATATTGAGCAAAGAAAATTTGCATTAAATTTTGTTTGCGGAATGAAATTTCGGGTGCAGAAACGTTAAGAATGTTGCAGAAAGCCTTTGGGGACCATGCTTTGTCGGAAAGGAATGTTTACAAGTGGTATAACAGTTCAAAGAAGGTCGTGAAAGTATTGAAGGTCATGTTGACAGTTTTAATCGATTATCGTGATGCTGTCCATTCAGAATTCCTTCCACCCGGCCAAATCGTCAACAAATAGTATTATTAAAGTGTTATGCGTCGTTTGCGTTAAGCTGTTCGGAAAAAGAGGCCAGAATTGTGGGCTTGATATTTGCACCACGATAATGCACCTTCTCACACTGCACTCGTTCTTGTGACTTTTTCGCCAAAAATTCGATCCATATCGTTCCACAATCACCGTATTCGTCTGATTTAGCACCGTGTGGCTTCTGGCTATTCCCAGAATTTAATCAAAGACCACTGCGGGGAAATCATTTTGAGACGATAGAAAAGATAAAACGTGAATCGCTACGCGCTCTGAAGGCTATCGCGGAAGGCGACTTTAATCCTTGTTTCGAAAATTCGAAAATACGTTGGCATAAGGGTATTGGGTCGGGAGGGGATTACTTTGAAGGCGACGAAATAGATTTGGCAGAATAAATAAATATTTTTTGAAATAAATAAAAACTGGCTTTACTTTTTGCACACAGTAGTATAAGAGATTCTCCTTATAAAATGTACTACAAAACATCCTTGACTAGTGATAAAGAGTTTTATATTTTGGACTTAACACTAAAAAGGGATGACCAAAAAATGTTGGTTCTATAGAGTTACTGCCGTTATTCTCAAGTGGGCGACCGGCAAGGCAGAGCAGTAACGAATTACATTTATTTGAATTGGGTAATGAAAACACAAATTACAATTTGTAATTTGTATTTTAATTACTTGTTTTCCAAGTAACAGTATTTTGTATTTTAATTACATCAGTTTTTGTAATTTATTGTTTATATTTTTTCAAGGTTCATTAAGAATTGGTTCTAGAGCCATCAGTATAAAACCTTATGTTAATGATCGTTATTTTAATGATATGATTTTTCACTGAACGAATTTCGTCAAATCAAATTTTTCAATTTACAAATGTAAAGTAGTAATTGTAATTTGTATTTTAATTACTGAGTTTGCTGTAATTTGTAAAATTATTTTAATTACTCAGTGTAATGTAACTTGCCCAGCCTTGGCGACCGGTCACAATCGTGAAATATAAAGACATGTTTGATTTGCTCCCATATATTCCACCTGTTCATCATGGATATTTTCAAAACTTAAAAAGTAGGATTAACTTGTTGAGGAGTAAAATGAAATCCAAACCTATTAAATTCATTATAACTTTCTCTTTGTGATAACTGGATGTCATTTATAATGTAAAATTCTCTTTAATGAATTAAATCAATATGAAATGATGGTATAAGTCATTTTTATTTTTTTAAAAATATTTTGAAAGTGGAATAAGTCATTTCCTGTACAAAAACCTCGTAATTTAGTAAGTATAGTAATATCATAGACATTCATACTAGATTTCTCATTTCATAGCAACGAAGGAAAAAAACAAAAATTTCTGATAATTCCAATGTATCGTTGTGTTGTGTATTTTATAAGGCAATGATTTTAGAATGCGTTGCAAATATAATACGTATATGCAATACATCGATAACATTTGAATGGAATTTTTTTATTTTTTTTTGTGTTTTTAGTCAAATGAGATATCTATTATGAATGTCTGTGGTAATATCATAAATGCAACCACTTTAAACAAAAGTTGTGTTGATTGTTTTGATAACATGAAAACACAAATGTTTAATTATCTCAATATTAAGAAAAACATGACTTATTCCACTTTCAAAATAAACGGGCAAACGGCTCATATATTGGACAACCTTTATATATTGGAAATTGGACAACAAAAATAATCAGACAGCAAAAATGTTGAATTAACTATGGAATTAATCTGAATTCAAAATAAAAATGTTGATATGCACGTCATTTATACTAAAAAAAAAAAGAAATTTTCCTTATATTGGACACCTCCATAAATTGGACAGTCCCTTCGCTGTCCAATATATAGAGGTTCCACTGTATTTCACATCGGTACACAATTCTTATGTTAAATTCTTTCGATTTCCAAGAAAATATCGATTTTATTATTTGCCAAAAAATATGAAAAAAAAAATTGATCCATTTGTAGTTAGTTGTATTGGTGAAAAAAATACACATAAAAGAACGATTTAATTTATTAGTCTAATTTTTACTGATATACACAAATATTAAATAGATTTTTATTTATTTTATTATTTTAGCTTTTAATATTGGAAAAACAACAACTACTCGCCTTATAACAAATGTTTTATAAATGTGGCGCCGTTTTGTTTACATTAATTTTGACGTTTACTTTTCTATGCATTTGTGAAATTTTGATGAAATCTAAAATCCGGATTTGTTACAAATGATTTGGATCACAAAAAAAAAAAATTATTTGTTTCGAAAGAATATGTAATGTCAAATTGTCATTCCAGATCAATTTTTTGATTCGGATTGATTTTTTTCCCCAAAGAACTTGACATTATACAAATATTTTTCCAATACAAAATAAAATATACTTACTTCGCTTCATATTTTTTTCAGTAAATTTTGCCAGTATACTTTAATCCTATTCCTACTCAGCTAATCCACACTAGGTCTCATGAGTCCGGTATCATTCCTCGTTTTTTCCCCTTTACCTATAAAACCGGTTTTGTTTCGGATTCATTTTTGAACAAAAATTTTTTTGGTTTCTATAGTCTCACCACACTCACACAAACAAAAATGAAATAAAAAAAATTGTCAAGGACATTTTTGACTTGTATTTTTTTGTTTCATATTGTGTTTCGACCAATGCCGTCTTGAATATATCTAGTAGGCATTGGTATATCTAGTAGGCATTGGTTTTCGACATACACACATAAACATTTATTGAAGAATCCGGATTCATTTGAGACTGTGTGTGGATACGACTGGTGTTTTGATACCAGAAACCAGTATCAAATGAGACCCAGTGTGGATTGGCGGAACGAGTGAATTTACTGACACAACCTACTGAGATGTGACTTTTATACACAAGAGAAGATTTAAATATTAGGGGTACAAATAAGTTTTGAGGAATTTTTTTTTATAATTTCGAAGCTTTATTCAGAGAAATTGGTACAATGCATTTTATTCAAAGTATTGTCCATCGTTAGCTACGACTTTTTCCCCATCTTTCAGCATACGCCTAAGCATTAGGCCTAAGTACGACAGACGGATGACGCTTCTGCGATCTGGAATCGTTCGGGATGAATAATGCGACGTAACAAGCAGAAATTCTATTGGCAAACTGGTAAGTTGCAACTAAGTTATGCATTTATGAAGCTAGCTTAATTATTTTTTTATTTCGAATTTTTTTGTATCGTTCAAATTGTAACGCTATTTATTAAAAACAAATATTAAAACAAATTTATTTGGTATTTAGCTTATTTTTTTTATTAATTTACTGTCGACGTTTCAACGGCTTTATTCCGTCATCCTCAGGACAATTTTTTTTAAAAATTACAAATAAAAAAAACATACAAATTTCAAACAAAACAACAAGTTCTTACAAATGTACATACTACTTGATTTGAAAAAACCCGTTGGTCAAAAGTGTAAATTAATTTAGAATAACATTGTCGTAGTAATTTAACAAGAATTTGGAAATTTCCTGGACATTTAACAAATTTGGACCCGCATTTTCTTAATATGTATAAATATTTTCCAAAAATAAACGCTTTTCTAAATTACTTTCCTTCTCCAAAATTGTAGCATTCTCTAAAGATAATACGTAGCCACTGTCCCGTAAATGGTTTGTTATTGCACTATGTGAATTTTGGAAGTTGAAAATTGAGTCATGAACATGTTGGTAAACACGCTTCTTTAAGTACTGTTTTGTCTGTCCAACGTATTCCTTTCCAAATGAGCAATTTAGTTTAAACACCAAATTTGATTGTAGTTCTACAGGAATTATGTATATTTAATACAGTGGACTCCCGTATAACGCGAATAATATGTTACGCGTTGTATGAAATCGCGTTATAGGAAATTGCATTGAACGAAATGAATTAACAAAAAGGAATGGATGAAAATGAAATGAATGGAATATTCCGGATTTTTATTCTATAGCGCGTTATACGGGAATCGTGTTGTACGGATAAAGTGGTCGCACTTTTTTTAACGCGTTGTATGAACTCGTGTTATACGGGAGTCTACTGTATTTATAAAAAAAAAAAAACTTATAAAATATGATATAAATTAAAAATAAAGTTTTTTCTCATAAAATTAATTTTTTGTAACCAAACGCGAATCTTTGATGAGATCCACATTAGGGACAGCAAATGATCTGCTTTAGGGAATTGAATTTTTAAAGCGATCCACAATAAGGACATTGTGATTAAATCATTTATTTATCAACAAATGAGTCATACAAGTAAAAATTAAACTATTTTAATTAAATTAAGAAAAAATTACTCAAATTAGATAAAGTAAATATGTTTGTTTATAAATACATTCGAAATACAATTACTTAATATAGAAATAATCAAACCCTTAAGTTTTAAATAGCGATTCGCATTTGGGACATTTACCTCAATCTTTAAGTAATACAAATAACTTTAATATTAATAATCTATTTTCCATGGCTACTTTAGATTTCAGAAGATATTTCTGGAAATTTGTTGATTGCAATATGATTGAGATCAAGCCAGTCCCAAAACCTTTCAACAGCCAGTAGTCAGTAGAGCGATTCATGCCCAGCACGACACAACTCCTTATGCACACACATCTTTGTTTCATTGATCTAAATATATTTGAAATTACATCAGCATCAGTCCTAGGCAACCTACAAAAAGTTAATAAACTAGGTAGAAATGATTTCCGGGAGATACCTCTAGGAAGATATATTTTTACGTACCATATCATATATGATATACTATCAAATATGATAAATTATGCATTTAGTAGTGATTTATTTTTTAGAAAAATGAGTTCTCGACAACGTTACGTTACAATGGAGGAATTGGAAGAGATTATCGCTAATTGGTCAGATAGCGAGGATGAGTTTGCTGGTGCAGGTGAGGATGATGACTACGACGAAGCAGAAATTCTGAGAACCACAGAGCGCCCGCAAACTGACGAATCATCCCCATTTGATGATGATGAAATAGTTCCATGTGCTGAAATATTGACTGCGTTTGATATTGACAACATGGAAGTGGTTTTTGATAATGAAATCCCTTTAAGAGATTCTGCAAGTGCACTTGCCGAATTAAGACAAATTAAGGAAAAATATTCCAAAACTATTTGGAAAACCAAACATTTTGAAGTACCTGAAGAAAAAGTACAATTTTTTGGATCTGCCTATTTACCGGACGAATTTATGCAGCTAAGCACACCTTCAGCTTATTTTAATTTATTTATGGACAATGAAATAATATCACGAATTGTTTCTGAAACAAATTTATACGCTTGTCAAAAAAATCCAAACATAAACACTTTGTTTACGGCCAAAGATATAAAAAATTATATGGGAATTTCGATGTTTACTTCAATTGTCCAAATTCCGAATATCAGACGCTATTGGCATCCGAAACTTGGAAACTTAATGGTACAGGAAACCATGCCGTTGAATAAATTTGAAAAAACAATGGCAGCAAAAACCGATACCAGCTACGACCGACTTCACAAAATACGTCCAATATTTAATGGCTTGGTTCAAAATTTCAATAAAATACCTTTAGAAGAATGCCTCGCGGTGGACGAATAAATGTGTTCAACCAAATCTAGGTGCTATCTGAAACAATATATGCCAAACAAACCGCATAAATGGGGGTTTGAATTGTTTGTTTTATGCGGAACTTCCGGATTCGCATACAATATAGAGATATACACCGGCCAGGAAAATGATGACCGCAATCGGCCATATACGGAAATTAATCTTGGGTCTGCTTCAAACGTTGTAATACGTTTGTGCAGGGTAATCCCGTCAATAACTAATTATAAAGTATTTTTCGACAACTACTTTACTTCGGTCCCTTTATTGGCAGAGTTAGCGAAACGTGGAATACATAGTTTGGGAACAGTAAGAAAAAATCGTCTTCCAAATTGCAAATTACTAAATGACTCATATTGGAAAACCCAACCGCGAGGGTCAGCTGTCGAACTCGTTGCTTGTGTGGATGACTTCGATATAGCTGTTGTTCAATGGAAAGACACAAGGTTAGTGACCTTAGTGTCAACATTTGTAGGAAAAAATCCCGTTCAAATTTCGAACCGCAGAGTAAAAAATATTGGAAGCATAACCGTGGAATGTCCATCAATCATCAAAGAATATAATAAGTTTATGGGCGGTGTAGACTTGTTGGATTCAAATTTGGGCCGATACAAAATCAGAATTCGTTCACGGAAGTGGTATATGAGAGTTTTTTACCATTTACTCGACGTAACGGCAGCAAATTCATGGATCGTATAAGTAGAATATAACATACTAATTTTCGAAATATTTCTCTAATTTTTACTCATTTAAATTTAGGCGAGTAGAACAACAAAGAGGGACGAAAAATTCCGATATTCTTGGGCTTCTTGATTTCAAACTGGAAGTAGCGGAAGTCCTATGCAAGTTTGAGGTACCTGTACGAGTAGGACGCCCTTCAAAACAGCTAAATGAAAATATTGAAACGAAACGGAAAAAACTACTTCTGCGCCACTACCACCAAAAGAAATTCGGCTAGATAATAACGGCCACTTTCCTGAATGGACAGAAAAACGGTTGTCGTGCAAATACCCAAAATGCAATATACTGTCTTATACTAAATGCACAAAATGCAACGTATCTTTATGCTATAATAAGGAACGCAATTGCTTTCGAGATTTTCATTTCTGATCTAATTAGACAAAATGAAAATTGACTGAAATTTTTAGCTATAATTTTCAAAGTTCCTTGAAATTCTTTTGAATTATCTATATTTTATATTTGTTTATTTTTATTATTAATTTTATTTTAATTATTTGTTTAATTTTATAATTAAAATATATATATTTTCAAAACGTCCTATGAAATAAAACCGACTGATTATATTAAAATTTTGAATTTTTTTGTTGTGATGAATGTACGCAATATCATATGATATGATGGAAAAACATCGTTTTTCCGAGAAAATATTTATTTTTCCTGGCGATAAACTTTAGTTTTATTTTCAAGATTACATATCACATCCAAAAATAATTTTTGTTTTATAAAATATGGGGTCATGCATTAAAGGGTTAATATTGTACCAATTTTTTTTTGATCTCTAAAACAGTAGACGATGATTATCAACTAATTTATCAGGGACATAGACCTACATTTCAGCTAAGAACCTCTAGGGACGCACAATAGGCCTCAATGGTCGCAGTGCTCTAAGCTGCAAACACCCACCCTAAAAAAAAAAATCAACTCATTTGTTTGAATGTTGAAAAAACAAAAATTAAATATTTTCATTCTAAAGTCTACACCTGCATGCAGCGTTACGCGACACTTCCTCCTTTCTTACCTCTTACCCACAAAGTTTGTGGGAGGGGTAATGTTTTTTACGTCGATTTCAGCAAAACAAATTGTGATGGACAAATTGCAACTCACAAACACAAACAAAAAACCAATCAAAATAGTTAAAAAAAAATTCTTCTAGTATGCTCACAATAAAATATTACTTATACATAGATAAATAGCAACAGTTGATGCAAATAACAACAGCAAATGCATGCAGGTGTAGATTCAGTCATTAGTTTCGAGAAATTGTCTAGTGTTGTGTCAGTGTTGTGAATAAATAATATAAGAAAATTAATATTATGATGGCACAGCTCTCAGGTGAGGAGTACATTGATATCCATTTTGTTTACGGATGTTGCGATGGTAATGCATCACGAGCTCGGAATGAATATCAACGCAGATTTCCAATGCGTCGCGTTCCTGACGCAAGAGTATTTACAAATATTCATAGAAGACTGCGAGATATCGTAAAAACATCAACTATCCGGGCGGAGCCCCATTCAGTCTCACCAAATCATTTTGACGTCGACGAAGAAATAATTCGTAATGTAACAGCAAATCCTTCTATTAGCATAAGGAGGGTCGCTTTACAATTGTACGTCTCTCGCTACCGAATTCATCTAGTATTGCATAAGGAGAATCTTCATCCATACCATATAATACCAGTTCAAGAACAATTATCGATAGACTACAATGAACGATTGGAGTTTTGTAATTGGTTGATGGAAAGGAATTTGAACAATGATAGTTTTGTGAAACGTATTCTATGGATGGATGAATTGAAACAAAAGAAGAACTAATACAACTAATACACACAACAGCACAACTGATAAGGGAAGAATTACCAAGAATTGAAATAACCAAAGGCATACTTAAACGAATATTAGCCTGTATTCAATCACAAGGGGGGCATTTTGAGCACATTCTACAACTCCTCGACCCAAACTTGGTATTAGGGAATTGTAGGGGTGTAGGGGAGGGAGATGATGGCGAGTTAAAATTAAATAAAACAAAAGAAAAATTATAACGGTTTTTTTTTTGAGAAAAACTCAATTTTATAAAAAAAAAATATTTTTTTTTTACTTTAAAGCATCATAGCTCTCAAACGGATTCAGATGCAAGATTAACCACTTAAATCTTAATAATAGCGTATACAATTACCATTCAAATAAGACTAAGTTGGTTGCTCTCCGATAAATATTTTGGAAGTTAGAGTTTAATATATGAATGTACTTTTTGTCTGAACCAACTTTTTTAAACACCCTGTATCTCAAAGGATATCAGAAATGGACCCCCCCCCCCCCTATCCACACGATTTTTTTCCCAGAATGAACCAAGGAATCACCCCTTGACGATCAGCATCCCAAGCCCGGACGGCAGTAGTCGCGTTTTTCTTTTATTATGTATGTGTATGTACATACATATTTTTGTTTCGTTGTTTTTAGATGACATGAAAATTTCTGTGTAGCTGTGATTTGTATTTTTGAAAAAAAAAAAAAAAATTTAGTTTGTTTTTCTGTGTTTACAAGTATGTATATAGGTTTCAATAGTTTTCAATTTTTTTTTTTCGTGCGAAAATTTCTGTTATTTTAACTTTAACATTATGTTGCGTTAGATCCATATCAAATATAAAAATAATTTGATTCAAGGCAACTTCGTAAGCGTAACCGATTATTATGAAATTCGTCATATACGATGGAAATGGGTTTCTAAAATAATTTTTAGATGAAGTTCTGGAATATGGCCAGAGGGGCGAGTAGACGAGAAATCAGAGACGCAACAACTGCCACAGCAACGTCAAGCAACATTTGCTTTGGTTAATACAAATTTGGGTGATCGCATGAGAACATGATGATGACGGAATGAAATCTGCCCCCCCCCCCCTTCCCCTAACCACCGATCTCAAAAATGTGGAGATACAAAAAAAAATTAATAATTAATTAAAATTACTCACAGCTTCTCAGAACTTGCCGCTCTAATGGGGAGCGTTGATAAGGAGAAGACTGTGTTTTGCTTGTGCTTTAACAATTTGTCATAAAAAAACAGAAAATTGTATACTAATAAATTTTAACTATCGATTGCATAGGTGGCTGGAGCTGAAACCGGGTCGAGTCTCTAATATTAACTTTCCCTTCCTATCCTTCGGTCTTGTTTTATATAAATGGGTGTTCGGTGGACCTGGCATATTCCGGGAATCTTGCTTAGGCTTGGTCGTACATCTCAAGTAGGATGAAACTTGGCTGTTTTTAAACGGATATTAGTGAAATTTGATCTGTGCGTTGGAAATGGGATTCTAAAATTATTTTAAGATGAAGTTGTGGAATATGGCCAAGTAGGATGGAACTGGGCTATTTCTTAACCGATTTTAGTTAAATTTGACATGTGAAATGGGATTTTATTAAAGTGATTTGTAGATGAAATTCTGGAATACGGCCAAGTAGAATGAAACGAAGCTATTTTAAACGGAGCTTTAGTGAAATTTGACCTGTGCGTGGGAAATAAGATTCTAAAATGATTTTAAGATGTAGTTTTGGAATATGGCCTAGTAGGATTGAACTTTGCTATTTCTTAACCGATTTTAGTGAAACTTGACATGTGCGTTTAAATGGGATTTTAACCCTAATCCTACCAAGGTTTGTCTTTTTGATGATAAAATGTGTATTTTGTAATACACAACAACCTGACTTTTTTTATTTTAAAATTAAATAAGTTCTTCATATGAGCCAAAAAGGCACACCTTGGTTAAATGTGTAACAAAAATATGTTGGTTGGATTAGGGTTAATATGATTTTTAGATAAAATTCTTGAATATGGCCAAGTAGGATGGAGCTTTCTTACCCGAATTTAGTGAAATTTGACATAAGCAATGGAAATGGGATTCTAAAATGATTTTTAGGCAAAGTTCTTGAATATGGCCAAGTAGGAAGGAACTTGGATATTCTTTAACCCATTGTGATGAAATTCGTCATGTGCGTTGGAAATATGATTCTAAATAATTTTTGATAGTGCGGAATCCATGGGTCGACCCACCTTTCATGTCAGTACTATAGGCTGGCATGAAGCAATGCAATGTGCAGGTGGTTTAAACAAAAGCGGGTATATAGCCGTACGTCCTCGAGTTGGCTGGCAACGGCGTAAAGTAGGACGTTGAAAGGGAACTGCGAAAGAGTTGGGAGTGCCTTGAGCCCCAGAAAAGATTGCAGAGATAGAGACAAAAAAAAAGAAAAAAATTTTTGGATGAAGTTCTGAAATATGGCCTAATAAGATAGAACTTGGCTATTTCTTAACGGATTTTAGTGGAACTTAATATTTAGATTTTTAGAGGCTTATCTGCTGCGAGGCAGATCGAAAATCGCTTAAGAAATAGTCAAGTTTCATCCTAATTGGTTATATTCCAGAATTTCATCTTCAAATCATTTTAGAATCCCATTTCCAACACACATGTCAAATTTCTCTAAAATCCGGTAAGAAATAGTCAATATCCATCCTACTTGGCCACATTCCAGAATTTCATCTTAAACTCATTTTAGAATCTTATTTCCAATACACATCTCAAATTTAACTAAAATCCGTTAAGAAATAGCGAAGTTCCGTCATAATTGGTCGTATTCCAGAACTTCATTTAGAAATCATTTAAGAATCCCATTGCCATCCCGCACGTCAAATTTCATTAAAATCGGTTGAGAAATAGCCAAATGCCAAGGGTGGGAAAAATTTATGTATTTTGTGAAAAAAAATAAATCATTTGATTTTTTTGATTTAAATCAACTTTTTGTATTAAATTAGATTTTTTTTTTTGTTAATGAATTAGATTAGGTAAAGAAATATAAATTTTTAAGAATTTAAAGGCTTTTTATTAATAAAACAATAAAATTAAATCATTGATGTGTTTAATATTTATTTTAAATATTTAATAAATAAAAAAACATTTTATAATACATAACTTTGCTTTATTCCTTTTGCAAGTGCCAATAGCTTTGAAAATGGATTTTAAAAGCTTGACCAAGTCTTCCGCTCTTGATGCTTATATTTATGGCCAATTACCAATATTTGCATCAAAGCTTGTTTTCGGTTTGCTTTCGCTAATACATATCTGATCAATTCTGTAAATAAGATTTTAATGTGTCGCAATAATTATTCCCTCGGACTTCGGAAGGATATGTCAGAGCAGACCCTCTCGCCGTCTCATACCAAGCTTTGGGTAAATGGTGGTTTCGAAAATATTTTAATATTTTTTTTATTTGATCTAAAATTATTTTGCAGCCAGCTTTACCAATTACGTCTAAAGCAAATAAGTTTCATATATGGTCGGCAAATCCGAATGTAATAATACTTTCATTTTCGGTAGCTTCACAAATTTGTTTCTTCATCTTCATGTCGCTAGCGAAACTGGCAATTGAAACATTGAAATAAGTTTCAGTTTTGCGTATGCAACCTTGTACCAAATTTTTTTGATTATCGCTTGTGTGAGGCACGCCCGACGTATCAATGGTGCTAACTAAAATGACTTCGACATTTTCTGCAATTGTGCAGGCACACAATTGGTCCATTTCGGATATTTGGCCATCCGTCAAACGCCAAAGTCATATTTTTAATGCCTAATAATCTTAAAGCAGAAGAGTACTTATAGTTTGCGGTTTAACGGATGATAGGTCGTAGCTCCTTACAAACATTTATAAATTCTTCGTTCTCGATCGTTCTGAATGAAACATTTGTAGCAAAAATAAAACGAGCAACTCTTGTGATCCAAGTTTTCTCTTCGTGCTGCTGTTGTTCTAACAACAAAATGTGACAATTTACTTGGACAGGGATTTGAAAATTTAGTTTAGACAGTATTAGAAATTGGTAAATTTTTTGCTGAATCGGCTATAATTTGTGATGAGGTGCTGCATAATGAGCCGGTGTATTATTTGTTTCCGTTTCTTCGTCAATAATTTTACATTTTCCAATATGCGTTTTGAGCCGTTGCGCAATGCCTTGCAAAATCTTCCCACATTTCGCTTTAAAGTGTTCACTGTCTTCATTAAGAATATTTGTGTAATTTGACTACATGGCGTCAATTTTTAGTCCACTCATTTGCTTAATAAGAATTCAGTATGATAGAATTTTAAACTGTATTTTCCACTAAAATAATCATAAATTTTATTATTTTAGTAAATTTTATTACTTTTAATAAAAAACTTTTAATTCAATATATTGTTTCATTTAAAATTTGTTAGCGAAAAAAAAAATGGTTTAAATCATGATTTTTTTTACAAAAATACAGGTTGATTTAAATCAATGATTTAAATCAGTTGATTTAAATCATTCCCACCCAGCATCCTACCATTGCCATTTCCAAAATAGGTTAAATAATAGCTAAGCTTTATCCTAGCTGGCCATATTCCAGAGCTATATCCAAAAATCATTTTAGAATTCCATTTCCAACACACATGTCAAATTTCACTAAAATCCGTTTAAAAATAGCCAAGTTCCAACGCACATGTCAAATTTCTCTAAAATCCGTTAGAAATAGTATATTCCATCCTACTTGGCTATATTCCAGAACTTCATCTAAAAATCATTTAGGAATCTCGTTTCTATTGCGCATGTCAAATTTCACTTAAATCCGTTTAAAAATACTTAGCCAAGTTCCGTCCGACTTGGCAATATTCCAGAAATTTATCTAAAAATCATTTTAAAATCCCATTTCCAACGCACATGTCAAATGTATCTAAAATCTGTTTAAGAATAGGCAAGTTCCACCCTAATTGACCATATTCCAGAACTTACATAAGTAGTTAATACATAGTTTTGAAAAATATCTTTAAATCATGCACTTACAATTTAATTTACAATTTTTATTGTGAATTAAGTAGGAACAAAATTACGAAAAATTTATTAATTTATCAAAATTACTGAAAAATCAGATTACATGTTTGCAAGTCAGCTCGAGTTGACTCGAAAATTTGCAAGCGAACACAACCAAACAACAGCAAGCAAGAAAACAAAAGCAAACGAAAACGAACAAAATATGGAAACGGGGAAAAAGTGGCCAATTTTTTTTTTATTTTTTGCAAAACGAATAAACACGAAACATAGGTCATTTTTCGATTACGCTCGATTTCGCTCGTTCCATTATCTGGTAGGTAGATTCAAGTTGTGTGGAATTATTTGGTGGAATCAGATTTTGTTCTAAACGAGAATTTCGCATTCCGGTTCAGTGAAATGAAAAAAAAAAAAAATTAAAAATGTAATTTTTTCAACAAGTCCATCTTTAGCGACGAAGCAAATTTGGAAAAGGGTGAATTTGTAAGCAAACAAAATTGTCGAATCTGACGTGAACAAAAAAAATCATCGAGAAATAATGGAAAAACCGATGCATACACAGAAAGTGATTATCTGGTGTGGTCTTTGGAAAGGTATGTTGGTGACCCTGGTCAATTTTTTATTCTAGTTAGAAATAATTTAACTCATACGGCTAACTACGTGGTGTACATTTTTTCACCAGAATTGTACCATGTACGCAGCTTCAGGTCTAAAGCCAGTGCCTGATATAGTCAACCGGATTTTCTTGTGTGGTGGCACTCAAAAATGGCCTACAATCTAATAATATAAATAGATTTTAGTAGAGTAGTAGCATTCAAATTTGGTTAAACTACTTAATGTATTTTCAAAGCTCCTCCACAAAAGTGTTTGAAACAGTTTTGGCATTAATAAATCTAAAATGATTATCTGACGAAGATTTATAAACATATTAGATATTATATATATTTTCATACTTGCCTTGTCTAAAAGATAAATTTAAAAAAAAACCTAAAAGACTAAATACTTGTGTATTTTAAAATTTTTAATTTAATCCGATTAGTCTTATTACTTTCATAAAGAAATCTATGAAGAAGTTAACTGCAAAGAAGAAACGAAGTATATTAAAACAAGCTTTTCATCAAATAACATAAATTGAAATTATTATCATTGATTTTATAAAATCTCAATGAGCAACAATAATGACCTAATCGAAATGGTAGTTAGAGTTACGTAACAAACCTTCTACGGGCTGATGTAATTAGATTGCTGATGGAAGACATTTTCAATTTGGTTATGTATGTATTATAATTGTCATTAGGTTTAATTTAAAAACGAAATATAATTATGTTTCTACTCAATTTCCAAATTAGTGTCTTACATTTTTTCATTTTTATACTTATGGCTGTCTTATGAAATCAATCGGCGAGCGCGACACAACATAACGGAGTTAAAAATTCGTGTTCACGAAATCTAGTACAACTTTTCTTATTTTTTGTTTTCGCAAAAATAAGTGTTTAGCCCTTTATAATGATAATTATTTATTTCTACGCATTGACAACTGCGAAGAAACTAATCATTTTCAACATAATACTGAAAACAGATGAGCAGAATTCTGCAAGCAGCAATTAGAATACACACGTTTATATACGGCATGAAATACATGAATTCTGCTTTCCGAGCAGAATTCTGCTTTGTGTCTCTATTTCTAATTTTGCTGCGAATCAGTAGGCTACATTACGTAAAAGGTAACAAATCTAGTACAATTTGTATACTTTTTATTCTTTTCAACCAATTTTTTTTAATTTGTTGCCAGAAAATAAGTTTTGTGTGGCAAGTGCCAAATTGGAGGAAAACAATTAAATAATTTGTGACAAAATAAGGCCATCATTCATTAAAAAAATTGTTCATTAAAAATTAAAATTTAATATGTACAAATAAATACCACAAATAAAAATTCTGCTTGTCAGAAAAGATGCTCATGTAATTCATCCAAATTTCTGCCGGCAGTGCTGCTAGCAGAAATTCTGCTTATTGCTGGAAACACATGAGCAGAGTTTCTGCTAGCATCGCTGCCGGCAGAAATTCGGGTGAACTACATGAGCATCGTTTTTGATAAGCAGAATGTTTTTTTGTGGCATTTATTTGATACATATTTAATTTTAATGTAGAATTTTTTTTTAAATGAATGGTGCATTATTTTGTCACAAATTAATTAATTTGTATCCTCCATTTTGGAACTTATCACACAAAACTTATTTTCTGTCAACAAATTAAAAAAATTGATTGGAAAAAATAAAAAGTGTACAAATTGTACCAGATTTGTTATCTTTTACGTAATATAGCCTACTCATTCGCAGCAAAATTAGAAATAGAGACACAAAGCAGAATTCTGCTCGGAAAGCAGAATTCATGTATTTCACAAGCAGAATACATGTACATATTTCAATTCATTTAAACTTGTGTATTCTAATTTTGCTGCTTACAGAATTCTGCTTATTTGTTTCCAGCATTATTTTATACATATTTAATTTTAATGTATAATTTTTTTAAATGAATGGTGCCCTATTTTGTCGCAAATTAATTAATTTGTATCCTCCATTTTGGCACTTGTCACACAAAACTTATTTCTGTCAACAAATTAAAAAAATTGATTGAAAATAATAAAAAGTATACAAATTGTACTAGATTTGATATCTATTACGTCATGTAGCCTATTGATTCGCAGCAAAATTAGAAATAGAGACAACTTGCAGAATACTGCGTTGCATGCAGAATCCATTTATTCCATTCCATATAAATTAGCGTTTTCTAATTTCGATGGTTGCAGAATTCTGCAGATCTGTGTCCAGCATTAAATAAATGAGTAAAAATCTAAAGCGCTAGTTATATAGACGAAACGGACCGAAACGAAAGACGGAGGAGACATGGTTATAGAGACGAATTGACGAATTCGTTTTTTGACGTTTGGAAATTTGGTTATACATATTTTATTTCCAGAATTTACTGTCGTGCAATTATAAAATTATTAAAATAAAATAAGTTTTGAAAAAAAAAAATGGACACCGACTTTTATTTATATTAGTATTATTTGTTACTATTGCCGTCTTACTTTGGTAAAAGTTATTCCTATCCGGATAGGAATGAAATTTTGCCCAAAGTAAGAGCAATTCTTATTCAGAATAATTTTTTGTTTTACTTTCAACAGTTGGTACCAAGCTCTAAAATATAATTTATTATTTAGAATTTTAACAAATATAAAATAATGATATCAAATTATTGAATAAGGTATAATTATTCCAAATGATAATTAATAAAATTTATTATTCTGATTTATCGAAAAATTGAAAATTGTTATTTACTACCAACTCATAAAACTAAATATATGTAATATATGTACTCTAGTAGTAAACACTACAACTACGAGAAGAAGAGAATTTTGCTATTCCTACTTCTCAGCGGAATGAATCTCTTCATTCCGGAATGAAAATACACGGCATTGTTGTTGTAAAATTGCCAAAGTAAGACTACATATGTTACTAAAAAAAATAGAACCGATAGTGAATTACCGGAAGAATGAAACGAAAGAAAATTGAATTGAATCAATTCCACCGCCGTCTTCGTTTCGGTTCGTCTATATGAGTCGTTTAGAAGCAAACCGGTGTCTATTCCATCTTAGTTCATTTCTTGTAAATCTAATATTTGTTATTACTTTAACATTTTAATGGTTATATTTTTTTTTGGTTCTTTAAGTTGTAGAAAATTGATTTAAGAAATAATATCTGAAAAGCTGAAAAAAGAAAAACTATTGGTTTTATGTAAATTATTGAAATAAAAATGGAATAGGCTAGTTTTGCTACAAAGGTACAGGAATAGACTGATTTTGCAAATTAATTATGCGCAATAGGCTGGTTTTGCTTCTTCATACTTGGGATAATTTTTCAAAAACAACTTACTACTTAAATTATACGTCATTGGATTTATCTTTGAAGGAACTCTATTTTAAAACGTAAATTTAAATACAAAATAAAACATAATTTTTGGTAATTCTTTCACATTTTACACAGACAAAATTCACAGCATAATTTTAATAAAAATAAGTAAAAGTAATTTCAATATAAAACAAATAAACAAAAGTTAGATTCGAATATCCTCGACCTCCAGATTCTCCTCACAAATTGAATCTTCATTTCGATCAGTGATAATTGGCTCTTCAGCTGCACTTTGCATTACATCTTTGTAAAAAACTAAAGCGGGATTTTTTTTCCATTTAATCCCAAAATACTTTTGTAAAAGCCTGTCGACGTCTGCCAGCTTCTCTTTTTTTACGATCACTCCTGGTTGAATCGTGGCTGGTCCCATTGATCTGATTGTTTTACCTCTTTTCTGAACCGATCTAGCTACACCAATATCAGATTTATAAAATGTTTCTCCTCTTATTACACATTCTCCATTCTGTTTCCTGGTTAGTATCATTCTTTTTGACTCTATAAATGTAAAGTGCCATGTTCCGGATGGCCTTAGGTGATTACCTACCTCTCAGTTTTAAAATCATGAACTGGGCAATGCTTACCAACACTAAAAGTACCATGTTCACGATAAATATTTATATAATCTGCAACGTCGATGATGGTTTGTTTGGCTTTTATTTTTTTTTCGAGCTGTGCAAACACGCGGTCCGGTGGAATGAAAGAATGACCGGCAACCGGAAATATTAGTTCCACTCGCTTTATATTTCTGGGTGCTTGTGATACCAGCCAGTAAAACAGCATGCCAATCATTGTACTGTTCTTATTTTGACCAGCACATCCATCAGACACTAATCTGATGCTATTTATATTTTGAAGGTCCATATTACATAGGCGGTGATAGACACAAGATGAAATTTCATTAGATCCTTTTTGGTGTACGTTTTCCATCCAATGGTACAAAAAAACATTATTTTGTGTTAGTTTTGAGTGCCCTGTGCCGATTACCATTCCAAACAGATATAAATATAGTTGGCGACTATAATATGCCGCCTGATCGGCAACTTTAGGCAGCACCATATTTTTTTGACAGTCGAACGAAATCGTTAATAGCCCATCATTTTCGAAATCTAGCATCTGGAAGAATGCTTTACCACGTAATTTGTGTATTCGAAGCTTCGTAATAAGCAGCTGCTTTTTTGCTGAATCTTGTTCTATTTTTAAATTTTCTTTTAATTGTAAGCAAGTTGAGCACATATCGGTTGAGGGTTGCTTAAAACTTATATTAAATTTCGTCCTAAATACCATCCGGAAATAAGACGCTTTGACAGAAAGGCCCGGATTAGCTTCCATGAACATTTTATACAATTTTGCGATCGAAAGATCGCCGCTGAGATATTGTCGCCTCGCAATGGTACCTCGGCAATAATGCAGTTCCAAGGTCTTAATTGATTTAATAAAATTAATAATTTTGTTGTTCCGATCTTCATATTTAATGCTCACTCTATCGCGCCCCCCCTCCCCCCCCCCCCGATTTTCCACTGGCATTTGTCCCGTCTTAGCATGCAATTTGCAAATTCTTTGAACACGCGCTTTGCCAATATTTAATACCCTTAGGAAAAATTTGGCAAACTGTTTTGACTGAGGCTACCATTAGATTTAGTAATTCCATACGAAATTGATACAGATTTACGGCTCCCATTTCTTGGTGAACGATCCGTTTGTGTTGGAAGCTGCATCACACAATACTTTAAAATAAAGCCAACTTGCGTTAATTTGGTTTTATTGCTATAAAACAAACGAGAAAAGTGAACCGCATCGGTCCCTCTTATTTCGTCGCATTTAAATACACTGCCTTTGTGGTTGCATTTAACCATTCGAGGAAGCTTTGTACATAGCAGAATATCTGAAACGAACACAGCAATGATTAAACCTTGAAAAATTGATGGCCAAAATGAAATCTACCTCTTTCCTTCGCAATTTCGCGTTTCCATTTAAATTTATTGTTTGCTATTTTCCTAGCTTTAATTGGGTTTTCGATTGGATATTCTATGGATTCCATGTTTTTCTTTTTAGACATATAATTATAACGAACAAGGATTTTGGTGAAACAATAAATTAATCAAATTGCTATTTTTGTATTAAATAAGACTTACCGATTATTACACCTGATCACTAAAATTGAAAAAAAAAAAATTCAAACGATGAGGTAGGTTTATTGATTGGATCAATCTAAATTTCGTTAGTGAGGCAAACTTTAAATGTGATTTCAATCACTGTCTATCGGCTCTTGATGATCACAACTAATCGCCTTTACACGATTTTGGTAATATAAAAATGGTTCCGTTGTTGATTACTGATTATTGCCTTCTTCTGTTTTTTCTTTCATCGCCTACTTTTTAACGACGTGTAGCTTGTCTAGCTACACTATCTAAATCCAGAGTGCATCATATATTTTTAACGTTTACAATAACCTTGCAACAATAATTCAAAATTGCCGCGTTTTTTTGGAATAGGTTTTGTTTGCTACTCAGATTTTCTTAAACATATAAATGCACGGGAATAAGCACGATTTGCAACAACTTATGGAATAGATTGATTTTGCTTCTAAGTAGTACTTGGAATAGAATCGCTTTGCGACCAAATATGGTTTTCAAGTATGGTTTTTGAAGGAATACACCGATTTTGTGTCAACTAAATTATGTTAGATTATAGATTTTTATCCGTTGAACAAAACCCAATCACTATCTCCATTTTTTTAAAAAATGGAATAGACACCGGTTTGCTTCTAAACGACACATATAATTGGTCTCATATGCTTTCATGCATTCAATTCATTCGTTCCGTTTCGTTTTCGTTGCGTTTTCGTCTATATAACCAGCGCTTAAGCCGAAATATAAAAAGGAACCTATTTGTCAAATTCTTACTTTATTAACACATTGCCGATTGCTAAGGTTTTACTTAAATTTTTATGTAAGATCGCGATTTTAGGCATACACCATTATTTTGGAAGGTTTCATACAGTGATCAATTGTGATAATATTTTGAAATTAAAAACTAAAATTGTAAAACATTTTAATTCTAAAATATACCGTTATTCTGTCGAAAATGCATCTAAGCACAAAAAGGTAAGGTTAGAATATGACCGCACTGAAGAACTAGCAAGGAATCATGCACACCTAAAATGAGAAATCTCGTATGTCGTATGGAAACAGGAATTTTCGTTTCCGGTCGGCGATGTGTTATCCAAAATAGAGAAATAAATTCAAAAAGTGAAATCGCAAAATTTCAAAAAGCTTAAGGTCCATAATGTAATTGTTGTACCAATCATGGATCGTCTAACATAATTTTGGTCAAAATAAGAAAAATATTTGGTTTATAAATATCTACATTTATAACCATATACTAGTTATTTGATGATATTTGTTTATTCAGTGAAAAGTTATTCCGTGTTAAAAATGAATGAAATTGAAGAAGGAATTAGACACATTTTAAAATTCCATTTCAAAAAAGTGAAGAAGGCAAAGCAGGCTGCTAAAAATATGTGCAGGAAGAACAGCCCTTAAATAATTCGCTTGATTTCATTCTAGAAATTTCGATGACCCTCGTATGACGAAGGGTGGAAAATGTTGGGAAAACTCTGTAAATATGCAGTACAGGTTTTCCGTGATTTCAAACTTTCCACCCTTAGTCATACGAGTGGCGCATGCCAATTATCCCAGAGTGTTTTTGTGATTAAAACTTGAATTCTTTACATTGGCATGCAATTTGAAAACACGGAAATCCCCTGTAATTTTTCTCATTCTTACGTGTCCCTTTGAGTCCTTTCGGCCGCTGCGGATTGCATGCTTTCAATTATTAGAGCTTCAATTTGTTTATGCTACCTTATATTACAAATATAGGCAGTATAATATCACGGAAAAACACTAAAATTCTTCAAAAGAAGAAAAACGATTTTCCTTATGTAGTTTTTGAGAATGGTGGAAATTAGAATTTTTATTTTTTTTTTACTTGTTTTTACAATAATTGAAAATGATTACAATAAGCTTAACTATATTTTTTAAATATTCAAATTTATATAATTTGTAATAAACTATTTTAATTTTTTATAATTCCTATGGAAGTTCAGTTGCTCGAACCCAAGAAGGTTATAACAACGCAACTCCACAATTTCATTTTCTATTTATTTATTTTTTAATTCTTTAATGTTTTACTTTTTTATAATTTACGCTACATTAATTTCCGCTTGATTTGATTTACTTATTAATTTTACAAAATATTAAGAAAAAATTGGGTCTATCCGACTCTCGGACGACACTTTTCCCAGAAAGCACCCAAGATCACGAAACCAACAATTTATATTTTACAAACATTTTCCGTTATTTTGAGCAGGCGTTTTTTGGGCTGGCATAATATGTCACTGCTTTTCTCAAATTTGAAGACCTCTCACGGCAATTTAAATCTTCTAATCTCATACCGCCAAATCACACGCATTATTGCTAGATTATTTAGAACTGACACGTGTTGAGCAGCAATCAAAGTCGTATTCGCTATTTTCATGTTCAACCTTTAACAATTAGATCCAGTTATAAATCTCTAGTATACCGTTAAACGTCCTTAAGAATTTAATTTATTCCATTCAGAGAGTATCCACAATGTTCAAAAATTTATTATTTATTATATTTACAATATTATGTGAGCAACGTGAGAATTGGCCGGTATAATTCTTTACTCAATTTTTCAGTCTGGACGGAGCATCGCTGTGGACTATTCGAAAATACAAAATAATAAAACACAAACAATACAAAATCAGAATTAACGTTAATTATCATTTGTTACCAAATCCCACCTCTTTGTCGTATATCATTTCATTTTATATCTCTTCCAGCTCTCCTAAACCTGCGCCACCCTAGTGGCGTGATATTACATATTTTAAAGCCTCTCATAGTAATTTGCTATTAGCAGTTATTATACGACTTTGAATAACAAGAGAATTTATTACTCAGAAATAATACCTTTAAAGGCGATTTTATTCACAAATAATGTATCAATAACATGGCGTTGATATTTCAATCATTAAAATGTCATAAAATGTCAAAACGTCACAGAAATGTCAATGCCATATGTAGAAACGGGAATATCTTGCTATATTTAAAAGCTCACTAAATGTTGACGATATTATTTGCCATCAGCAAAGTATTTTAGGTAAATTTAGAAATTTAAATTTCATATTATACGGTAATCTATTCATTTTATCTTAAAGGCACCTAGAGAACAATTGTTGGAATTTGCAAGGTATATTAACTGTTAAAATATTAAAATATTTCTTCGGAAAATTCGATATTACCTCGGTAAACAGATAAACAAATTTATATTACTCCTTTTTGTCAAAATGACCCCCATACGCAATGCTTCAATCAACTTCAAATTTTGTGAACAAGTAGATGATGAATTGTCAAATTTATCATCAACATAAGAAAAAAATCGTCGGTCCCGTTTTTGAGAAAATCTGTTTGGCAGTTTTCTCTTCCACTGCTACCCCCTTTATTTTATACTCGAATGGACCTAAAAGTTAACACAAACTGCTTATTACTAAAATCTATCTTTGTACAAAATTTCGACCAAACCTATCAATATTTGTGAGAATGGGGGCAAACCAAAAATAATAATAATGTGCGACTGGAAGGACGGACGGACACGACATTTTTCTGATCAGTGTTTCGGGGTCCCTAGTAACCCAATTCGTCGAGAAATGTGAAAATCTGGAACAACATTTTTTTCGCGATTACAATACTTACCCATATAACTTCGTTACATGTAGTGGGAAAAGTAAAAATTCATATAATTCACTTATAATTCGTAGGGATGGACCAAAACAGTGATTGTGCGGTTCGGCTGAATACCGAATCAAAGTTATAAAATTTTGCCGAATCGCTGAGTTCGGCCGAATCTTGCATTTTTCTCGAATCTTCTTGCATAATGCTATTAATATATCTGAACTTAAAAGCAAAAGTCGCCTAAGTGACTTTAAGCGGTTTTATGAATTTCGGATAAATAAATTTGTCCACAATTTAGATTGTATCAAATTTTGGTGAAAATCGCTTAAAAAATAAAAAAGTTATTAGGTAATAGTTACATAATAATGCTCCAAATGTTTTCCCATTTGACTTTAAAACTTTAACCTTCATTTTCTCAAAATTACTAAAATCTCCATAAGGGACTTTTGCTTTTCAGTACAGATATTATTCATTTGTACCATTTTCTGAAAAGTCTGATAAAAATTATGTATTTTAATGAATTTTAATATGCAATTTTAAGTTTTTGCAAATTGTGATGGAAGAAAACTAGATTTTCGCATTTTATCGAAAGTAACTTGTTCCTTTTAGATTCGTAAAAAATACCGGTTTCCGAAACAACTCTTTCACTATATAGTACGTAGCTGGTGCCAAGAAAAATTGTTTTGCCATTTCACTCAAGATAGGCAAATAAGTTTTGCACCCTTTTCCACTGCCTTCCAGGCAAAATTAGTTCATTATTTTATGTTTTTATTAGAGCTGTTTTTGACCAACTTACACTTAAAAATGTGTAAGTAAACAAACCATTTACCCCGTAATGAATGCCCCGCAAATCAATTGAGAAAAATATTTAAGTTTTTTTTTTCAAATTTGCTATAGTATGTATAATATAAAATATTTTCTGTTGTATATGCAACCAAATGTTTTACCAGAAATTTTTAAAATGATTCGGTATTCGGCCGAACCGTGTGGGAAATGCTGAATTTTACTGAATCTCAAAAACCCCTGCCTATCGGCCGAATATTCGGCCCATCCCTAATAATTAGGTAGCTAGTTCTAAAAATACCATTAAATAAAATACAGTCAAACCTGTTTTTGTGCGGTAGATAGGGACCGTACAAAAAAAATCGCACAAAAAAAAAATATTCATAAACTTCATAAATCGCTATAATAAGTAATTTTGGACAAAAATTTAAAAAAAAATTTTTTTATGCGGTGGATAGGGACCGCATAAAAAAAGTCTCCCTTAGAAAATATGTCAAAGTTTTACGAAATTAAATTACACATGGAAACATTTAAACAAATTTTAATTTCTCATTTTGAAATAAAACGGTAAATTTCCTTTTTTCTTACATCATTACGTATATTTTTTTAGTTTATGTTCAAGGTTAACAATCAGTGTGGCTATTACTACGCATTTCGTTGGTTGTGAAGTAAACATTTCTTTTAACTAAATTATATTCTTTGTGTGTAAGATAATAGGTAATTTTACATATTGAAATTTGCTGGAATATGGAATATATAAGAATATTGAGCATGTCTAATGATTAATAAACTTGGCTGATGCAATAGGTATGAAAATAGCTGAACAGAATCTCGATATTCATATACCGCATAAAAAAAATCGCACAAAAAAAATCGCATACAAAAAAAATTCGTACAAAAAAAGCGCATAAAAAAAAATTCGCATAAAAAAAGACCGCACAAAAACAGGTTTGACTGTATACAGTTATACACTAGTTTAGTTTACAAACCAAAAATCAAAATTTTTGTTCACACGTTTTGGCGACATACAGGTTTCAATTACTTCTCAGGTAGTCTTTATTAGACATTATTATTAGAAGAATTTTGAACAAAAATGAAAAAAATGCAGGAAAAGCTAATCGTAGTGGTCCTGTGGAACTATTGCGTAGAAGGATTTAAAAAATATGGGTTGAGTTATTTTATGTGAACATTTTCACCGGTTTTCGTCAAAATGAAAATTACCCAGGCCCAGGACTAACATTGTAAAATTTCGTGTGGAATCGTCGCTATATAGATGAAAGCAAAATGGTTTATATACAGAAATATTCAAACCCTTTAGTTTTAAATAGCAGTCCACAATTGGGATATTTACCTTAATTGAAAAATTACAATTATCCATTTTATTTCTACTTTTGTTAATTAATTTAATATCAAATACAATTGACGTATAGCAAATGCAATAATCATGTCTAACATTAAACGTAAACATACAAAAAATTGCGGATATCAAAAATTTACTGATTTGAAAAATGTCCATAAAATCTTGACCTAACCTACATAATTCAATTTACTTTCGTTACCAACCAGACTAATTTATTTGATCACTTACTTATAAAATCGGAAAACAAATTTCCCCAATTCTTAAATGGAATGGCACTAATAACCCGTTAATCTGAAAAAATTAAATGGGTTAAGTACAACAAAAAAATTAAATTAGGAGTATTATACTTATTGGAACAAATTTATTAAAAGCAATATATAATTTTTATTTCTCATATAATACGAGTGGTACATACTTACTAGTATGCTTTAACACTGTGTTATTGTTGGTAGTATTCTACAGAGCACCTAGACAATTAAATGTAAATGCAGAATTTTTTCAAAATTTTAATAATTATTTGAGTGAAATTTGTGATAAAAATAGTCAAATTTGTATTTGTGGTGATATGAATGTGAATTGGAAAATAAATGAAACAAATAAAAGGATAATTAAAGAAATTATACAAGACTGTGGACTTAGGCAAATAGTGAAAGATTATACAAGAATTGCGAAGAGTTCAAGATCAATAATTGATTATGTGGTGGTTAATGATACTAATAATATAACTTGTGATGTCAAAAGTGAGTTTAAAATTAGTGATCATGAATCGATTGAAATAATAATAAATAAGTCTGGTAAATCAAACAATAATTTTGGTAGCAATAATAATAAACTAGTTAAGTTTTTAGATTATGATATAAATAAATTTCGTAGTGCGCTTTGTAAAAATGATATTACGACAATTTATTATAATTCAATCAATTTCAAAGCAGAGAACTTTAGTGTTAATTTGCATGGCGTGGTTAAAAAATTCATAGGACATAAAATTGTTACAAAAAAAGTGTGTCCATGGTATACAGAAGATCTAAAAGTTCTAAAACACAATAAAGTTAGATTGTATGAAATAGCTTGTACAAAGGACTCAGAAACTGATTGGAATAATTATAAAATTAATAGAAATATGTATAAAAACAAACTAAATTATGCAAAAAGTGAATATATTAAACACAAAATAGAAGATTCAAGTGATCAAAAGGAAATGTGGAAAAATTTAAAAACATTTGTTTTGAAGAAATCAAGTAGTATTATTAAAGATGTTGTATTTGACAATATTTTGATAAGGGATGAATTAAAGATAGCTGATTGTTTTAATAAATACTTTGTAAATAGTGTTAATTGTATAAATGAAAGTATTCCATTTGTTCAATATTTGAACCAAACAGAAAGACAAGTCAATCTGTTTACTTTTAAACAAATAAGTTATGAGGAGTTGCTAAATATTGTAAAATTAATGAACAATAAGAAAGATATTAACTTAGTGAGTAGAAATATGATTATAGACAGTTTTGATTTAATTGGAGAAAATTTATGTTCTATTATAAACAATTCGTTGAAATCTGGTGTTTTCCCTACAATATGGAAGGAATCAACGGTAGTTCCTATTGAAAAAATTTCTAATACAATTAAATGTGAGGAATTTCGGCCAATTAATATGATTTTGTCTGAAGCCAAAATCCTAGAAAGAGTGGTTTATTTACAGTTTAGACAATATTTGGAAGAAAATCAGATAATATTTGACTTTCAGTCTGGATTCCGTCGAAATCACAGCTGTGAAACTCTGGTGAATCTGGTGGTATCAAACTGGAAGGATGCTGTGCACAACAAAAAAATTATAGTTGCAGTATTTTTGGATTTTAAAAGGGCGTTTGAGACAATTGATAGAACAATTCTTCTTTCGAAATTAAGTGAAATGGGATTAAGAAACATCGAACTTCAATGGTTTAAGTCATACTTATCAGAGAGAAGACAAAGAACAAAAGTAAATGAATCGCTATCTGATTCAATAACTGTCTCAATAGGAGTACCTCAGGGAACAATATTGGGTGTAGTGCTGTTTCTACTATACATAAATGACATTCACAAAGCAGTTGAGTGGTCTACAATCTTCCTTTTTGCGGATGATGCTCTTTTATATGTTACTGGAGAAACCATTGAAGAATGTACGAGTAAAATCAACAATGATCTGGCAATGATTGATGTTTGGTGTAAAATGAATAAGATGAAGCTAAATATATCAAAAACAAAATGCATGATTATTAATAGTAAATTAGATAGTATGGTACATATAAATAATCAACCGATTGAAAAAGTTAGTGAGATAAAATATCTCGGTATAATTATAGATAATAAGTTGGATTTTAAAAGTAATTTAGACTATGTGTGTACAAAAATTGCAAAAAAAATTTATTTCTTGAATAGTATACGTAAGAATATTTCGTTGAGTACTACAATTTATATATATAACGTTATTATTAAACCCCATTTTGAATACTGTTCTTCAATCCTATTTATGTGTAATAGGGAAATGATGAGCAGGCTACAAAAATTACAGAATAAGGGAATGCGATGCATTCTTAGGGTAAATAAATACACTTCGATTGATTTTATGTTACAATCTTTAAAGTGGCTAAACATTGAGCAGAGGATAAAAATGAATGTATTGATCTTTATTTTTAAGATGAAGCATCAAATTTTGCCAAAATATTTGTATGATAAAGTAGTGTTTGTTAGTGATGTTCATGATTATATGTTAAGAAATAGAAATGATTTTAGGTTAAAAGTGTATAATAATGAAAAATCAAAAAATATGTTAATGTATAATGGCTTATGTCTTTTTAATAATCTTCCAAATAACTTAAAAAATGAAACAAGTTTAAAAGTATTTAAAAGTAGTATGATTAATTATTGTAAAGACAATTTTTGAATGTAATAATTTACGAATTTATTTTTAAAAAAATGTAAATTTTTTAATAGTATTTTATACTAAATAAAGTTATAATAATAATAATAATACTTATGATTTAATAAAACAAGCAATAATAAATTAGTTCGCTGCTGGCAGCATAATAAAGTATTAATTATGTATTTTATTTTAGTAGTACAAATTCCAGATGGTTTATACAAATTTCTCTAAAAGAGGCAAATTATTAATAGCCCTTTATTAGCCGAAATTTACAAATATATTATCTATGTTCTGATGTCTGAAATTTGCCTAACTTTGGCTGCTAAGCAAACGGAATAAAAAATTAATAAGTTTATAAAAAAAAAAAATTAGTTTATTCTATTTTAATAATAACGAAAGAGCAAAATGTAAATTACCTTTTTTATTATGTCATCAAAAATAATACTAGTGGAAAAAAAGAATTAATAATTGTGTTTAAAAAAACAATAACAACCAACAACAATAGATCTATTGTACAAGTGTGAGATAATTGATACATTACATATAAGTATATGTACGAGTATTATGTATGTATGTACAACTACTTTGTACAGTTTTCTGCAAGCCTTAAAAAAAGTTGGTTTTCTTAGGTTTACTCAAAATTGTCTACTGTATAATTATTAAAAATACATAAAAAAAATATAACGTTATGAACAACAAAACAACAACAAATAAGTAAAACCATTACAATTCTTGCAATTGTGTAGGTGAAACACCGTTACATTATGTTATTAAGTACATATGTAGCTATAGTACTTTGCATCAAAATACGTACGTACGCGTATTATAATGAAATATTTAGGGCTTTCGCTTTGATTACCTTGAATTACATATTTTGTGTGCATATGCACGTATTTGTATATGTTGGATTTATTAATTTGCATTTGCGCTGTTGATGTGTTAGTTAGTGTTGTTGCTAATCATATTTTATTATAGACTTACAGTGAACCCTCTCATTACGAAGTTAATCCGTTCTACGCGCCATCGGTTCGTGAAATTAGTGTAAAGTGAATCCCAATTTACATGAAAACTGCCTATTCTGTTCAAAAGCGACAAATTCAATAAAATTGAAAATGTTTGGCAACATAAACACATAGAGTTTGATTTTAGAATATAATAAATATTAAAAATTCACTTTTATCAATAAAAATATCATAATATAAATAAACAAAATTCATTAGCTTGAATTCAACATAAGTGGGGTGAATTTAGTCTAATACTGGATCCACACGTTCAAATAGTTTGTCCTTACAAACCTATTGGTGCATGCAAATTTACACAACTAACCCTTTTTACTCCAACGGTGAGTCTCACTCACCACTTATTTGCATCAACTCCTACGGTGGGTCTCAGTCACCATCACAATATTATAATTTACATTAATTTCAACCTTGGTTCTTACATACTGTTCTATTGTTTTTTATTATTTTTAATTAATTAATATATTCACCCCTATTATGATTGTCGAGTCGATCGACAATCGACACGACTCTGTGTTGCCTTTTCCTTTTTTGTATTGTTTTTATCAAATGAAAAAAAGAAAACGCAATACAGAGTCGTGTCGATAGTCGATCGACTCGACAATCATAATAGGGGTGATTTTGTTTAAAAAAAAACACGTGAAATAAAATTTTAAATAAATATTTATAAGATTTTTCCTTTAAAAATCACCTAACTCTTCTTTTACACTGTTTTTAATTTATCACGGATTTTTTCTACGGATCATTTGATAAAACCTCATGTCGGATGATTCTTGTACGTAAAACGGTATTTCAAATAAGCAGAAAAAAGTTTTAAATGAAATATCGTGTAAAAAAAGAGGTGGGTGTATTATGGAGTTGGTGCTGGTGGTAGCCCTATAGCAAAAAAGCTGGAGCGCAAAGGGTTAAATTTATTGTTTACATATTCAGTCCAAGTTAAATGAGTATTTTTGACAAATTTTCAACATTGCTTGTCGCACGTCGTCAGATGGAATGTTTATTACTTCCGGTGGCCCTCACACTCATTCCTTAGAGCTACATTTTCTAACCTTCCATACAAAAATAATTATCGCGTTGCCAGCTGGCTTTTTTTATCCATAAGTTATATTGCTCTATTTATTTTGAAAATTTGTCGAAAATACTGATTTGGCTTGGACTTCGCTGGGTTTACATGCTCAGTTCGGTCTGTTTCAGTTTTGATCTGACGCTAACTTATTATACTCTGTTTATTTTCTATATATAGAAATCAACCACGTACTTACACTATTAGAAAATTAACGCAATACAGATTAAATTTTTAACAATTTCAATTTTTAATTGTATTTAACGCATTTATTGTATTTAAGCATAAAATACGGATTTTATTTGAGCGAGATAAATAAATATTTACAAAGAGAGGGAATTCCGGAATAACCTTATATTTCATTTTATATTTCAATTGAAAATTAACAATAAATTGAAAAATACCATCGTCCTTTAATTTTTTATGTGTTTTCTGATGAGAAATGCTGTACATAACCAAAATAACGCGAAAATTTTGTTTTTCATCAAATAATGTTTGATTTTGATAATGTCAGATTTTCTACTTGCACAAACCAAAATTGATGTTTTCAGGCAGTTAATTTGCACAAACCAAAAATTTACGCAAATTATTTAAATGAGTAGACTCTAAGTAATTCGCTGAAAAAGTCTGTAGAATAACCAGAGCTTCTGTTTAAAGCGGTTATTTACAAAATTCTCCAAAGTTGATTGTTTTTGGTGCTTTTAGGCATCTCAACTCAAGCAAAACGCTCGAGCGAGAGAGATGCCTGATATCCCCGCTATTGATGTTTGTTAACAAATATTAATTCGAAAAGTACTTATCAGATTTTCATGAAACAAAGACAGACTTATAGACCTTGATCAGATAAGAGAAACATGGTATGGCTAAGATCTTTAGGTGGTCGGATTGCAAAGTTATAGACGCGTATAGAATTCCTTTGCAATACATTCACGTAAAAAACAAAAACAATAAAAGTACATAATAGAATACTATGTTCAACAATTTTGTTTGCCTTTGATTGAATGAAAATGGTTTCGTTTGAATTTATATAAAGTAGTATACATGCAAGTCCAATTAAGTATTACGTAATATAAAAGTTCGTGCAGTGTATTGCGCATTTAGTTGAGACATTTACAACAACAATTGCACTAAATAATCCCTGAGACGGATTAAATAATCCCAAATTTTGCTTGGGATTATTTAGATCTTATCCCATTTTTTTAGTTTTCGTACTTAGCGATAGACGCCACCAGATGTCACATAATACATGAGGAGTGTCTGATCAAAAGTAGCTATTTACATTTTCCAACATCTAATTATTTGTTTTCTATAATTTTTTTTTTCGATATCAGAATGGACCAAAAGTGGATATTTCTCTATCAAAAATGCCCCTAAAATCAGAAATAGTCAAAACAAGCTATAAAAAAGTAATCTTTAAATGTGCGTTTAAAACAGCCAGATGCCAGATCATTACAAAATATTTTTCGAAATAGCCACTTTTAATCAGACACTCCTCACATGTTAAATTTATATTTTATTTCAAAAGGTTCGCTTTTGCCAATTAAGTAGATCAAATTGGCTATTTTCTTGGGGAAAAATAAACCCAAAATAATTCGAATTAAATTTTGATCAACAAAATACGCTATTAGTAAAATTAACTAAACTAAAGTTTTTGTCATTTGTATCATCCCTCCACCGTTTATTTTAAATAATTTCTATGAATTTTTAAATAAAAATATTCAATTGGTATGTAGAGGGTTTTCAAAAGCACACTATAATTTTTATTTTAACCCTTAAATGACACACTTAAGAAAAATCACATAAATGCCACACTGGGGACACTGGGGTCTTCTAGACCCCAGCATGAAAATTGCCTATTATTCTTTGAATTTTTCATATTTAGCTTTGACAATTTTTTCCAATATAGTTTAAAGCTTACT
The DNA here is from genome assembly GCA_963556165.1 of Tipula helvola. Lineage (NCBI taxonomy): Eukaryota > Metazoa > Arthropoda > Insecta > Diptera > Tipulidae > Tipula > Tipula helvola. Next base: position 198,091,535 of record OY744481.1, on the reverse strand, counting down.
AAAGGAGATCAAATTATTACATTAATGAAATTTTAATTTTATGATACCAAAAAAAGAAGGTTTGTGAAAAAATTAGAAAATGGCTTGTTTTACATAAAATAACAGTATTTCTTTAATTTTCAATAGTTTTAGCTAAAAATTTAGCGGTGTACCCTTGAGATAGTATATTTATAGATATAAATAAGTCCGATACAGAATCTTTAAAAAAAGGTATTTATTTTGCAATATCAAAGTTAAATATTTTCTTATCGTCGAAGATGGTCGATCACGGCTCTGGCCAACCGCTTGACACTTTCTGGTCTACTTCCATGGCACTCTCTGGAGCACCGCACATCAAAAAGTCTGAATCATAGTCTTTACTGTCCTCAAACACGTTATCTTGTCCTCCTGAAGATGCTTCGTCGATGGGTTCCAGCACTTCTCGGACGGTTCGGCTCTGCAAATTATACGCCATCTAATAATACGTCAAAATCAAAAGAAATATGATAAACTAAATCAATTTTAACAACGAGCGCAGTCTTACCCACGACCAAAAAGCAATAAAACAACACAAAAAACGGCCAAAAACAACTTTGAAAAATTATTTCGTATACAATACAAATACATATTTTCATTCAATTTTTATCAAATATGATCACTTAGAGATCTTAGTCATATCCCATTTTTCTTGTCTAGTCAAGGTCTATTATAGTCTGTCTCTGTTTCTTACTTGAAAATCGGATAAATACCTTTCGAATTAATTTGTTTACAGACAGATATCAGAAGCGGAGATATAAGGCATCTCTCTCGCTCTAGGTCTGCTAGAATTGCGATGCCTAAAAATTATTTCGATTTTCACACAAATATACGTATATGACACACTGGGGTCCATTGGACCCCACCGTGATTTTGGACATTTCTACCCAGCTGCTAGCAGTCAATCGGCTTGCGCTGAGTACGTAAACAGGTAGTGCAATATCTCAACTGTAGCAAGAGGGGGACACGAGATGCATTTCCAGAGGAAACATTTAAATATGTACGATTGAAAAAGGTCTGGGGTCCACTGGACCCCATGTGTCATTTAAGGGTTAATATAAATTGTTCATACTAAATTTTCACGGAATCCCTATACAGATTATGTTTCATGAAACGACAAGCAATAAAATCAACTATTGGCGAGTTTTTTTATTACATCGGAGAGACCAGAGAGATCAGACAGATAAATTATCTGAAATATCCGATAATATTTAATCTGAAAAGACCTTTTACGGATTTTAAACGCTTAGCTATTTAAATTGGCTACTCAATGATATGTAACACATTATGGCCAAGAAAATTGTTTTCCTATGCATAATTAATATATGAAAAGAAAATTAAACAATTAATGAACAAGAAACCGTTAAAATTATTTACAATAGACTTTAAAAATTAATTTTCCATTGTTGTTATCTCAGTTTATAGTGTTCACCATTTTGAATGTCAAAATAAGTAATTCTCTGTACTATCTGAAATAAATTTCAGATCGAAAACCAGCAATCTGTGATTTTTCGGATTTAATAAAAAAACGCTAAAAAAATGATCGGATCGATCCGAGAAAATAAAAAAACACAAAAGGTTTATTTTATATCTCTCTGGTCTCTCCGATGTAATAAAGAAACACGCTATATATAGTACTCGGATTAAAGTTTTTAGTCAAAAACAAAAATTTGTTAAATTATTATTGTTGCTTTCGATTCAATGCAAACTTTGATTGCCCTGTGTTGTATTCTCCTGTATTATATTAGCTGTCTTCCAATGGGCAAAATTTGCTACTTCGAAGTACTTGCGAGTAGATACCCAATGGAACGATAAATTGAGTAACACAAGTAAAACACAGCCTTCTGTTTAGTTGTTTTTTTTGTCTTTTGTAAAGTTGTTTATTATAGTAATGGCGATATTTAAAATTAGATTCAAAATATGACAAAAAAAAAAATGGACATGTAATAAAAGGAAAGCATTTATATTTACCGCATTGATATTTAAACACATTTTTCTTAAAAATGTATCATCAACAATAAAATAATTTTGTATTAATTTTGACATTTTACATCATCAAAAAATAAAAAAACTCGAACGTAATAAAAAACTCTCGAAAAATATCGAAAAAGGTCTAAAAGCCATCTATTGGAATTTTCGCAACTAAAATCCACTAGCGCAAATTTTATGCGTAACTACTTCTGTTTTCTACATCATCGTATGAGCATGGGTAGTTGTGAGTAGATACAAGTACTTGCGAGTAGTTTGCTTTCGCCAATGGAAGACGCTTATTGTACTAATGTATTTTGGATTCTAAACAGAAATGTTTGAAAATGGTACCATTTTAGATAGCCCACTGCATAAATAGAGCCACTATTGGTGGGCTCGCAAAGAATATAATGAATATAACAAGCCACACGATATCAACTTTCCATTTACATATCATAAATACAAACATACACCGGTTATTTTCCGAATCGATTAGTAGTTTTATTTTCATTATCAGGCAATGTTTCCTGCAAAACATTTCCGAAAAATCGTTTAATATTGTATTAAAAATATATATTTTTGGATGTGTAAATAAATATAGATATAGCTAATATTGAAATATACTGTTTATGGACTTTAATTTATGTATAAACCATTTCACGTTAGTTGTAAGGACAAATGCGCAAAATCGTATCGAGTTGCTGCTTCACCTGACTGAAAAAGTCGTCGAGCATAAAAGGTTACCTTAGTAACTTTTCTTCAAAATTACATTTTTCCAGTTCATTGTTCGTAAAATGAATTAGATTTTATCGAAATAGGCTCATCTTAAAGCGATTTAGTCGTATTGCGATATGATCGTAAAGTAGTGGTTCACTGTATATGTTTTTTTATTAAAAATTCGTCGTAAGTGTTTATGAATAAGAAAAATGTACACCCCATTGCAGTAATAAAAAATTCATTAATAATACACAATATACATAATACGAATAAAATCATGCAAAAATAAATAAATTCCTTCAACCAATAATAAGAGCAATATAACATAATATGTATATTGTATACATACTAGGATACACATGTAGAATTAATTTTTTTTTTTTTTTTTTTAATTAAAACAAAAAACATTTCTAATTAAAAAACAGATAAAGACAAAATATCTTAAAGAGAAACAGCACATTCTTTATAGAATCTATAGTAGGTTAGGTTAGGTTTGGGTGGCGGTCCACCAGGACCAGGCATAGACACAAAAAGGTCCGTAGCCATACCACAAGAATAGAATCTATAGTATCTTCAAATACATTTGTACAACTATACACTACTAAAAAACTATAGTTTGGTATACACGTACAATATGTATAAGTAACACAGTTTCACAAAATCAACAGCAATTTGATAGAATAACAAAAGAATTAGAAAAATAATAATAATAAAAAGAAATTATCTCATGATATTTTGTTATTGGGATTGTAAATACAATACATATCCAACCACGACAATAAATACATAGATAATTACGCAAACATTCAGACGCGTTATTTGTACTTACATAAACGTCGTACACATATTGGATAAATAATATAGTGTTATGGTACGTTGACAATGCCAATATTTTGCAACGATTGGAATGTGTCTATTTGATAAATTTGATAAATATATTTTCAATTAAATTCCAGACATGAACATGAATGTGAGCGAGAAGAGACCAGCGGAAATTGGCTCAAAATAACAGAAAACCACAATATTTTATCTTAAGTTTATTGTCTTTACATATATAATAAATATAATGTAGACACTAATACGAAGGAAGATTAATTTATTTTTTTCAATATACACCCTGCGCCATTGAAATGTTCGGTTTGAATTTTTAAAGTAAATTTTGGAAATACCACCGTTTGCTTCAAAAGTAGATAGCAAAAATGATAGATTCTGATTATCAAAACAATTTTTACACTATTCCGAATATATTCAAATAAAAAGAACGGTAATCCGACATTTTAGACCTACATAACGTCGGATAAGGAATATTACCGCCCTACCTCGTAACAATTTGGTAGGTCTTTACAGTGTTTTTAACAAAGTTTTTTCAATTGAAGAATAGTTTTTTGTTGACAATGGTAATTTTTATTGAAAATAAGAATTAACAGAAATAAAATAATTCATCTCAACCAAAATATTTTGAGAGAAATTGAACTTTTTAAAATCAATGATTAATAACCCAGCTACCCAGCCCTTGGCTTTTATGATGGCCTTAAACTCGATCAGCATTGAATTCTAAAGTTTGATTAAATAATATATTGTTATTTCTTCAAACCAGACTTTTTCTATAAGTTTTTTCCGCTCTTTGGCACTTTTCAGCTTGTAATTTGTAATCTTCTTTCGCATGACGGACCAAATATTTTCAACAATATTGAGGTCAGGACTATTTCCTGTCCAGGGTAACGACTCAATCACATTTTTAAATTCGGCTACCTAAACAAAATAGACATTAAAATTAAGCATTCTTACTTCACAAATTACATCAATAACTCACGGAGAGTAATCGTCCTGGAAGAGTGGAATACCGATGTATTGAGTCGGATTCGGTCAATAGTCACGATTCAGGTTTCGATAATTTTTTATATTTTCCTCCGTTTTCTGAACTATCCAGAAGGCATAGTGATCAAACTCCAAAGGCTGTTATGTCTCTCCAGGCCATAACATATGGTGAATTTTTCACTATCGGCGAAATACATTCTGTTAAATACCGTTTGCCTTTTCGTCGCCGAACCCTTGTCCTTACATCGGGTCCAAAGATATTGAATTTGGATTTATCCGAGAATATGAACCATCGCCAGTCCCTGGGCATTCAGTTTTTTCATTCTATTGCTAATTTGACGCTTGCAGCTGCCATTTTTTGCTGTCAGTAATGATTTTCTCGCAGGTCGACAAGCATATAAACCAAGTTCCTTTTAATAGTATGAACTGAAATAGTTTCGATTGTTGCTATTACAAGCTAACTTCTCAGCTCCAAAGCCGTAGCAAACCTTTGCTTAAGATCTAAATATCTGAAATTCGATTTGTTGAAACAGAAGTTCTCCTCTTTGCATCAGAGCCAAATGATCGTTTGATTTTCGGAATAGTGCCTTAAAAACTTTCTAATTGCTGTTTGGCTACACTAAATTACTCTTGCAATTTGTGAATGTGTGTACTTTTTGCCTTTGCCTGCAAAATTTTGGCTTTTTCGTTAGCATTTAATTTAGAGCGACACTTTGTAAAATTAACTCTTTGACTACTTAATTTAAACCGAACGAATATTTCATCCTTAGTTTGGTTATAAATACCTAATAAGGCGTGAAATATGCTGAAAAAAAAAACAAAAAAAAAATAGCGAATGAGGTAAAATCTATGAGAGAATTGCATGAAATAGTAAATAATCGAAATCGAACATTTCAATGGCGCAGGGTGTACAATATACATACACTATAATACTTAACGTACAATTGTTTCTTTTTGTGATATTATGACCTAGCTATGTTTGTATGTATTATAAATTATGGATAATAAGTATATGTAATACTTACTTTAATTATTATCTTAATGGGAATTTAAGTGTAATATATAATATGGTATGATTAATTAAATTTATAATTATAATTAAACAGTTTTGTACGCAGAAGTGTGAATAATAGACTTACAATGACGGCTTTCTGTAAATTTTTCGTTTAACTGTGGCTTGTATCATAAGCAGAAACCATATGTTTTGATCCCGACAATGAAAGTTCATCGACAAAAAAAAAACGAAACTCATCGACAAGCAGAAGAATGGGAAGTAAATATTTCGAGTGTAATTTGTCTCAAGGATAAAGTGAAATTGAAGAAACAAAACCGAACGAAGCGAATAAACTTGGATATTTTATATTATCGCTTCACTGATAGTTATCGCTTGTTAAAAGATATTGAACGACAGTTCGTTCGCTCTTCTGATCAAATACGCTGATCGAGTTACAATCAAACTCCGCTGGAGTCGCTTGTCGTAGAGTGACAACCTCAGAAATTCAAGCTGATTCATCAAACAACATATCGAGCCTTAAGGCTGGCGCATGCCAATAGACCAGATTTTTCGACACGCAGTCTACACTAAAAAGATAATTTTTTTTTTATCTCTTGTGTTATATTCTATAAAAGTTATTAAAAATGATACAACAACAAATAAATTTAGCAACTTTTTAGAATATAACACAAGAGAGATAAAAAAAATGTATCTTTTTATTTTTAGTGTAGTCTGCGTGTCGAAAAACCTGCGCTAGCCTTTAAGTAGCCTTAGCCTTTTTTCATTCTGTTTTCTTTTCAAGGGAGTATTTTAAAAGAATTTTCAGTAATGGTACTCTTCCGTAATTGAGATTATTAGCAAAATTTTCTAAAAAAACGGTATCTTAAAAGAAAGACGAACAAAAAACTATCAATGTTAAGAAGCATTTAAGAATTACAAAATAATAGCTGGTTTTCCAAATTGGTTTATGTACTTAAATTAGCTCACTGTCTTGTTTAGATAGGACAGTATGGAAAGAGTTTGCCCTCATCAGAAACTAAGCATTTTCTTGACTTTTTGTGCTGATCGACCAAATTTAAATAATACACTTTTAAGAAAACCTATTGAATTAAAAAAATAATAATTTTGCATCAATTGAAACTAGAAGTTGAATTAGTTTAGGCTAAAATGTTAGTAAACAAGCGGCTTGGTGGCATTTACTTATATGAACGGTCGGTACGGTTTTAATAAATGATTAACCTAGTTGGAAAATTCCGATTCTTGGAGAAGCCTTACTTTTGAGAATTCAGTTAAAAGATTGTACTTGTCACATTTATCTAAAATTTTGAATGAGTGCAGTGAAGACTTCGGTTGTGTTTCAAAACAACGACGAATTCGAGACTTCTGCTGCCACCGATCGAATCGAAACTGCCAGGTTCCCTGACTTTCTGATTGTATTGCAACTGATCGCCTTGCCCAATTGCTACGCTGCTTAAGATGAAACTGCGTTTATGAATCTTGGCACCGAATGCTGTGTATTTGAGTAAAGATCAAAGAGCTCTTCGATTCTGATATGAGTAAGTGAAGTGCTTGAACAATACTGCCAAGTTCCAACTTCCAAATACGCAATGAAGCAACTTAGTGCGTTCAGTTGAAACCGTATGGTTGAATATACGTTGGTAGTTAAACATTCATTCTATCTGGCTTCTTGGAAATGCAGTATTTTGACCTTAATCGACTACAATCAAGCGGAAATTGCTTTACCAAAAACATTCCACGCCTAGGAAGAAGAACCGAACACAGATCTTCAAATTCTTCGGAATATCGACATATTGTTGAAGGAGTTCATGAAAATGTTAATCCATCGAAACTACTGAAAATCTACAATCCTTATATCAGATTTAAATTGGAATATAATTTAAGTATTTGAGCGGGTGAACTTAAGACCCATTAGGCTATAGACCGAGTTCAGAACTGAGTAAGGCAAATGCCCTCGAATTTTAAAATCTCGTCTGCTGCTGCAGACGGAATGTGGGAGCATTAAGCTTGTTCTACACATTTCTTCACGGCACGTGTGCGAAGTATATTTATGAACTTATGTCTGGGCTATACAGGCCAACAAATAGGTTAGGACGAACTATTCATAGATACAACCTTAAAGTAAAATTTACAAAATAATAAGTTGCAAACCTCTTTTCCGCCGGAGTAAGCGTTTGCAGGATGGACTGAACTATCAAGCTTTCCCTTTGTTATACATATAATTTACAAAAGTTCAAACTTAATAACAAAAATAGGACTGTTGAAGAAGGAACTCTCGATCCCATTTAATACTCTATTGTAACATGTAACATCCTCCTTATTCGCTTTCCATTACTCTTAGTGGCCGTGATCATACCACTAGATGTTTTTCGTATAAAATTTATTTCGAATGGTTGGGTATTTTTAAAAACGAATTGAATTTAACTTGGCTGTTTCGTTGGGAAGCAATTGAATACCAAATCGCTTTTTGCCTCCTACAATCTATCGTTGTAATAAATGTAATAATGATCTGTAGCGACTCACTCATTATACATACACGCTTTATTCTAGAAATAATCGTTCATCGCCACAATGTACCAACCGCGTACATTGGCACGTACACCATTTATTATTCCACACATTATATTCAAATATTCATTTTTTTTTCATTCACTCATCATTACAATTAGTTCGCATTGGAATGTCAATAAACAAAAGGACACAACTATTAAAAATGCAGGCATACCAATATAAAAGAAAAGAAAAAGAAAATAAAAGTATACAATGTCATGAACCCAGCTTTTCCCGCGCTTTTATTTTGACAAGTTAAAAAAAACAAAAACCATTTTTAACGTACAGATTTTTGGCATCTCTCGTATGGTTACGATCAATAAAAAAATATTCTTAATTCGGTCGAGAAAACGGTAAATTCTAGTTTTCTAATTTATGTTAAACATATTAACACAGAAAATTAATAAATTCTATGCTACCAGTGCAGCTTTTGTATTAACAAAATTGCTTAACTTCAAAATATATAGTGTAAAATTAACGCGAGTGCTTTTCATTTCGGATTCGTCGAACAAGTCTTTTTTTTTTGCGTATGTAAACATTGGCGCAATTTATATCGTGCTTTCCCACACGCGCGACACGATATTTGGTGACCCCGATGTGATTTGAACACGCAACCTTCTGATCTGGAGTCAGATTTTGTCTTAAATATGTCAATGTGATGCAATTTTTCAAAAAAGTTGTTGAAGATTGCACCCTCTTTTTTCATTTAAAGCGTCCGTCTCCCCTCCCCCCCCAAAGAAGAGTAAAAAAAGAAGGCAACCCATCGGCCAAACGCTTAAAAAAAGGAACTCTCCATTATCTGATGATAATATCGACTTTACATCATCTGTTTGAAGCTTCTGCCATCGAAGTTGACTGAAGTTGAATAATTAAAAAGCTGTTTTTGTTATGTTTGCCACTGAAGGCCTTTAAAATTAATATACCGAGAAATTCTTTCAAATTAGGTGCGTTTTCCTTAAAATATTCCCATTGTCGGCGAATTTTCGAAAGGTGCCCACAACCGGTTACGATTTTTTTTTTGCCAAAAAGATGACTTAACAAAATTGGTCGTACAATTTTTCTAGTTGACGGAATTAATGTATTTACTTTAGCAAACAGTTAGCTAATGCCTCTAGCTTTCCATTGACATTTATATTTCCGCATAATATGGACTCAAAGGAAAATTATAGGTCAAAAACAAAACTGTGCCCACAACCGGAGACTCTCCCTTACTTTATTCAATAATTTGTTATCACTATTTTTTGTTAAAATTCTAAATAATAAATTATATTTTAAAGCTAGGTGCCAACTGTATTCTTGGCTCTTACTTTGGGCAAAATTTCGTTCCTATCCGAATAGGAATAACTTTTACTAAAGTAAGTTGGCAAAAATATGTTTGACCAATTTTTTTCCCAGCACTGTGTATACGAGTATAACTGTGTTTGGTATAACCCAATACTTATATATTTATTTCCAAGACATTAACTTAAGGTGTGTTACACAATTTTGTATGTGTTTTCTTTACAGATCCGCAAAAAAAAAATACTTACAGTATTCATACTTTAACTGTATTTCTTGTAAATGTTTTCCGAATACAATTAATTTTTTTTCGTCGTTTATAATAATGGTTTTTATTTAACAGCGATAGGTATCCAAAAAAAAAAAATTGTTTATAATTTTATGTTTTCTAAACATTTCATATATGGTCGCGGCGAAAGTGTTGCTTTTATTTTTTTATTGTCACACACAAAAGGTGATAATTTATGTTTTATTTGAATAATTTGAATAAAATGTGTGTAGAGGTATCGTTATACAAATACTTTGAAGTATTTTTATTTAGATTCTTGTGTGGTTCACACAAAATTACAAATGACACGCAAAAATTCTGCTTTATTCGTGTGAAATAATTACGCTTTAAATTGTTTAAACTGTTTTTCTCTTCGTTCTAGAATAAGATAAAGATATATAAAGAATAAAGATATACTACTATACTCGTAGAAGGATGTATTTCACTACTTCAGTTAACTCGTACTATTCCAGTTTTTTTAATACAAACTGAAATCTATCTGCAATGTTTTTATTTTGTGTACCTACTCGCTTTTGCCACGAAATATTCCCATGAAAAAGTGAAAAGTACTCTTAAAATTTCCAAAAGGACACTACTGATTGTAATGTCATTTTAAAATACAAATGATTGCACATATTTTAATTTTTTGGAAATTTAAAAAAAAAAATATTTCCGTAAATATTTTGCTTCAATCAAAACGTTTTTTATTAAAATTAGCAAATAAAGCAAATTTAAAGATAATGTACGTATACAATGTATACGAGTATACGAGTATGTATATAAAAACATTTTATCAATTTTTGGTTATTGTTGCCTATTTATTTACTTAAGGTGATTTCATATAGTTCGCAAATAGTTGATTATTGGTGTGCCAATAAACTTATTTCTTTAAACAATTGATTTTTTGTAGAATAATTTTTTTTTGTGTAACATCAAATATCAGTTAGAATCGGGCCATAATACGCCAGATTTTTACTTTTGTTTTTCAACGCAAATTTTTATAGGAAGAGAGCGGATAAAATAACTAAAGACAAATGTTATTATCTCTGAGTCGGGTCCAATAGCTTAACCCCAGATAATTGTATTTGGCTGTTCGGATCGAAAAATAGAAACTCAACGATTTGTAAAAGGTAAATCTGTTAGCCTTCATTCGAACTGCCAGTTCCAAATCTCTTCGCGTAAAATAACCTTTCTGCTAATCGCATTTCTCTGCTATTTTGATTAGATCTTTAAAAACTCAGAGAAGGGACCAGAAAAATAAAAGTTTCCATACAATTTAAATATTTTATTTAAGAAATTATACTCCACAGTCATACAAATAAAAATACATCGACAAATGTGTGTGTTCCATTTGGTGTTGGAGGAGGAAAAAATTGATTGGATTGGTGTATGGAAAGCCAAAATTGACAAATCTAGTTTTTGGTAACCGGGCGATTCCACTAGCACAATTCCACTAGACACAATTCCACTGGACGCAATTCCACTGGGACAAGTAACCGGGCGATTCCACTAGCACAATTCCACTAGACACAATTCCACTGTACGCAATTCCACTGGATCCAATTCCACTTGACAGAATTCGACTATGATGAACAATTTACCTTGCACAATTTAACTTGCGTTGTAACTTGTACATATATTTACACGGATAGGCAAACACATTTGTACTTTAATATTTTATTGGTGTTATTGAAACTTAATTACGAAGATAATTATAATTATGGCTTTTAAATTAATAAAAAATGAAATGGGCAAAGAAGCTAATATTAATATACATATGACATTGTATAATAAAAGAAGGGTATACTGTTCAAAAAAAAAAAGGTGAAGGTAACAATGGTAAACAATATTTCCGTTGCTGCGGTTATTATTATTCTAAGCATATTCCAGTAGCACAATTCCACTAAACACGATTACACTGTTTAAGTTTAACTTGTTGTATAATTAAACGAATTCAACTTGCCCAATTTAACTTGTTGATAATCAAACGCATTTAGGGTACCCTAAATGCGTTTGATTGTCAACAAGTTAAATTGGGCAAGTTGAATTGTGTAAAGTTAAATTGTGCAATTTGAATTGTGCAAGTTGAATTGTGCTAAGTGGGATTGTGCCTTGTGGAATTGTGCGTTGTGGAATTGTGCCAAGTGGAATTGAGCCAGTGGAATTGTGTGAAGCGGAATTGTGTCTAGTGGAATTGTGCTAGTGGAATAGGCCTACAATCCTAGTTTTTGATTGATATCGACCATAATATTATTACTTAGTATGACTAGTGTTCCAAAATACAATCATAGCGTTGGACCATGTTTCAGTATACAAAATCTGATCCCAGCTCAACCTTAAGACCGATAAAAATTCTTCAGGCCATGAAATAATAGGTTTTATGTTAGGAACTAAATGTAATATCTATGAATCATTTGACATCACTGGAGGTGTTCCGCAATATTTCATAAATTTCAGCCATGGTTTAAATAACAAATTTAATTTGGTTTTTGTTTCATGTTTCTAGCTAGTGCGGTTTAAGTGGTATCCACATTTCAAAATTTACTTAAAGGCCATGTTGTGGGATAAGTACAAAATCAGCCACATGATTAGACAAAGCATGTTATGATAATATGTATTTTGTAAGGTTGTTTTGAATAACCTTGATTTTGGTTTTTGTTTCGTGTTCCCATCTAGTGCTGTTCAAAATATATTTATATCAAATTTAATTATAATCCACGTTGTGAGAAAAGCAAAAACAAACTCAGCCACATGATTAGACTAATTTGGTATGGTAATATTTTCTAAAATTGCTATGAATTACCTAGAATTTGATTTTTGTTTCATGTTTCCAGCTAGTGCGCCAGCCACATGATTAGACAAAGCATACTATAGTAATATTTTCTAAGATAGTTTCCAATGACCTTGAATTTGGCTTTTGATTCATGTTTCCAGCTACCGCCTTCCCTCGAAAGAAAGGATCGGCCCCTTCTTTCAAATAAACGGACTAGTGGTCGAGCAATTAAACGGGCAATCTGGATTCAATTAAGGCGTGATATAATATTTTAAGAATACTAGGTGGTCAGTGTGACCGCAGTAGATACATTTGCCTAATTCCAGAATGAAGAGAGTTTGTTAATTCTAACATATGATACGTTCAGTTTAATCTACAATCAACGTTTAGATCCAAATATTTAATGTTAGCAACAGATTCAATAGGCAAGCATTTATCAATGCGCGTATCAACTACGTCATTATTAAACAAACCATTATGATTTAAATTAAAGAGCATTGTTTTAGTTTTGGAGCTCAATAATACCTTGTGCGCCGCAAACCAATTGGACAGAATTTTTAATTCATGATTAATGTATGATACTGCAGATGTATAATCACAACTATTATTGCAAATGCTAGATCATCAGCAAAGGCAATAACTTTAGCTTTAAAATTTTGGTTAAAAATAGAATTAATGTAAATTAAAAATAAAATTGGTCCAAGTACAGATCCTTCGGGGACACCCACTTGTAGCACCAATAAGTCACTGAAACTGTTTATACAAGTACAGTTAAATATGCAACCTCGAAAACCAATACTCCTCAGCTTATCCAAAAGAATACAATGATCTACAATGAGCAAAAGCTCTAGTAACATCCACAAACAGGCCGGCTACTGTACTAGAATTATTAATACCTTCATGAAGTGGAATTCATAAGTTTCATCAAAGTATCCTCTGTACCCAAACCAGTGCTGAGATGTTCTATAATCACTTTCGATTCGTTTTCGATAGTATTTTGTCTCTTGTAACAAGAACAAAATTGTACGCTATTTTATTCTTTCATTACAATTTTTCTAATGCGATCTCAGCCTTCTGTATACTTTTCCTTTTCTTCACATCGATAAAATATCGCAAACAAAATTTTTTGTGTTAAAGAGTGATGAATGAAAGTAGAAATAGAATGATGTTTTATGCGAGCATGCTGAGATCGCAATAGAAAACGCTTAATTCAAAAGTCTAAATAGTATACAATTTTATTCTTGAAAAGAGAGACATGAATACTATCGAACATCGACAAAAGTGATGTTAGAACATCTCAGCACAGAACGAAAACCAAATTGAAATTTACTGAAATAGTTATGCTTTTCAGAAATTCTGTCATTCGTAATTTAACTGCTTTTTCAAAAATCTTAGAAACAACAGAAAGGATGGATATTGGTCTATAGTTACTCAACAACAGACGATCGCCCTTCTTAAACAGAGGAATAACAGTGGCAATTTTCAGTGATTCCGGAAATGTGATCAATGTCATTTGATTGTGGCCTGTAAACAAATGATGATTTGGCAGCAGTAGAAAATTCATCTTTGACAGTGGTTGCGAGATAAATAGATAATCTGGTAAGGTGGCCCCAAATTAGTAAAATTTTTTTGAGGCGTTGAAAACAATCCAACCTATGTATGTAGGTACATACTTCAGTAAGAAGCGACATGTTTGTTTTCAAATTCATCAAACTTTTGTAGTAAGAAACAGCAGTCTGGTCTGAGTAACAAATCTTTAATCACAATGTGTTTGTGATAATTCTGTTAACAATAAAAAAAATATTTAAACTGGAAGTCTGGAACTACCGTTTTATGTAAGTTTTACTCAACATTTTTGTGAATTGACTTGGAAATTGTTTTTTTTTTAATTCCCTGGATCCCGGGATTGACGAATTCTCAATACCGACTCCCGGGATTCAACATTTATCGGGAATTACAGCCCTCTAATTGGAGCCTTATAGTAGCTTGAGTTAGTTCTGATTTTCGATTTTCAAGCTAAATAAACTGAATCAGGTTACTTAAATACAATTTAAAACAGGTAATAAACAGTTTGGGGAAACCGAATCGGTATAAATATGTAAGCGTTCTAATGTTTTACAATGACTGATAAAGTCAAATGCTTTCGCAAAGCCAGTGTACACCACATAAACTTGCTTGTGCTTTTCAATTTCATTAATGTAGTTGTATGTAGCAGCAGTATGATTTGTCGATGATGATCTTGTTGGCATAAAGCCAGATACTGTGAGATAAATCGAAGAAACGAAATTCTGGTTATCGATTTTGGTCGCAAAATAAGGATTTGTATTGAGAATTTTGTTTATGTACGCGGCGTATAATATACATTTTGCTATTGTGTGCGGTCAAATATTTTTATTGTTTTATTGTATTTTCTCATGATGATTAATATCAAAAATAGGCGATGCGGGTGAAATCGGTACACATTTTTGGTGTTTATGCTCTGCTCCGTGAATCATTTTTTCTTTCTTCTAACATGACAAATATGTATTTTTCTATCTATTGTTGCTGTAACCGAAGCCATTCGGTGTGGTTAACAAAAAAACCAAAACAAAATATACCTAAGCAAAAAAAATTCTCGTGATCCTCGATAAAACCAAACAAAAAGCAATATAAATAAATGGTTTTTAAAGAATGGCTGATTTCATCACCGACTTTTTTCAGCAATAATGTCCGACTTATTATACATAAGATTTACTATGAAAGTTGGCCAAACAATTTGGAAAATGATGAAAAAAAATTGGAAACCAAATTTCATCATTTTGCGATTTTTTTTGGGCAACATTCGGGAAAAAAATTCGTGTTTTCAGCTAAATGTCCGACAAATACAAAAATTTTCGGATTTAAATATTAATTTTTTCGAAAGAATATAATAAAGTGGAGTCAGTATTTTAAAACGTTCTCTTTTGATCGTTCTCTTCTAAGCTTATTTCTCTTATTTGTATCATGTTATCCTTCTCATTCTTGTCATGTTACCTCTCTTAATTGCATCATGTTAAATGAAATAATAAATAAACCGAACATTCGAACAAACACCCATTTACCAATACAAATGCCTTCTGGTGGTTCTCAACTCAAATCTCATTTCACGACCAAAATCGCTGTCCTGAATGAGTTCCATACTACCAGTTCAAATTATTTAGGTATTGAAGATAATTGATGCAATCCCTCTATAATAAGAAACACTATTTGAAAATTGGGACTACTAGTTATTTTCCATTTTTAGTTTTAATGATTGATTCAATAGAAGGCACAGAGGAATTGCCAACATTATGAAATTTGTTAATAATGAAGCTGGAATGGAATTCCATAAAGACCAAATCCATCTTCGTGATGGTATAATTTATAAAAATTAATTAAGGGGTCTTCGGTTACGATTTTCAAAAAAAAAAATTTTTAAACATTTTTTTTTTCATAATGTTGTATATCGGTATGTTTATTGACGTTCAAATATTATAAAAAAAAATTTTTTAGATTTAAAATTTTTTTTTTTTTTTATACTTACTTATACAGATTTTTTACAAAAAACACATTAAAAAATGACTGCAGGCATGATTTTGGGCGACTGGATGATCTGAAAAAAAAAATGGCAAATTATCCCTTGTTGAAGTGGCTATAGCATGACCTAGAATCGTTTTGATTGATAAACAATTTCCGACTTTCCACCCTTAAAAATTTTTTTTTTTCGAAAAATGGCCGCCATTTTATTATTTTTTGATAAAAAAATATTCTAGTTCATGCTATAGCTACTTTAAGTACAAGGAATAATTTGCCATTTTTTTTTTTTTTTTTTCAAATCATCCAGTCGCCCAAAATCATGCCAGCAGTCATTTTGTGATGTTTTATTAAAAAAATGTTTTTTAATTTTAAATCTAGAAACAATTTTTTATAATATTTGAACGTCAATAAACATACCTACAAATTTTCAAAACGATATCTCTATTCTTTCTATGAAAAAAAATGTTTAAAATTTTTTTTTTTTTTTTTGAAAATCGTAAGCAGAAAGACCCCTTAACTTCGCCATACAAAACTAGTGTAGCTAGTCTATATCTTTTAACCTTAAATCCGTGTTTAGGGGAATACAGTTCTCCTTAAAATCAAATCAATCAAAATCAAACACTGGATTACATTTAAGAGCATTTTAAAATATTTATTTTTATATGAATACATAATTTTGTTAAATTGTTCTTCATTGTATCATTTTATAAATAAACTAAGTACACAAAACTCAAAATCTTTCAAAAAAATGTCATTACCCCTAGATTTAATGAAAATTAATACTGGGGGATTCTATTTCGCATAACACGGATTTAAGTTTTTAACATACACGCGGGTCTAAGGTTAAATATCGCCCTAATTTTTTCTCATAAGGTCGTGCAGGCTCGTGCTATTTTTAAGGGTGTTGTTTGGGCGCACACAATTTTAAGCATGGTCCTACTCCTACATTTATTTGGGCCTGAATATCGATATTTCGCTTTGGTAATACAATTTAATTATTTGATTCATTCCTCAGTACTGAAGTTTAACATATTAAATGTTCAAGGGATGGCGATTTTTGTAAAATAATCAAAGTTAAAAATGTTATTACAATAAAACAAAGCCTACTATCGCTATTTGAACACTCTGTTCAATTTTAAATTTGGCAGTTTTCAGCTGGTCTATCGTCAAAAATGACTTAATATTTTTAATAATATTGTGCTTAGCTAATTCGAATATTTAATAACCAAAATCTTGAATTTTTTATTTATTTAACACACACTGTGTAAAAGATATAAATTTAACTCTGATTAAATAAAAAAAGTAAACAAAATTAATAAAGTTTACGACTAAAATTTATTAGCCTTGAGTACATATTTGCAATACTATTCATTCATATTTATTAGTATTTAATAAAAGTTGTCTTTTGCAAATCAAGAAAATATGTAATTTCTTGTTTATCTGTTTCCTACATACAATACATATTACATATTGTTTTTAGCCTCATTAATCTCTATAGAATGAGGATAAATCAAGTTCAATAATCGCGAGAAATGTAGTTTTAGCATCATGTAAATCGTAGATGTTATGTAGAAAATAATTGTTATTGTAATATTTTGTATACGGCCAATATACATATGTATGTACGTAATAATGGTAAAAACTAAAAATAACAATAGATTTATGTAAATAAAATGAAAGTGAAAATTAACATAATGTTGTATTCAACACTAATAAATAAATTTATTGTCTTTATATTAATAAGTATTCACTTTTTCTTAATGCGATTGAAAGTTAAACGTAATTCTAATTTGAGAAACTAAATAAAACACAATAATTAAGTATATTACATATATTAACCAGTTTATGTTCTCGTTCATGTACTATATAATAAGTTAGTGAAATTCTCATTAAAATTTTACTGACATTATTAGATGTGATATAAAAATTAATTAATTCTGAGGAACATTTAACGTAAAATTTGGAAAGAGACAAAGTTATCCAATAAATTTAAATTATAATTACTTAAAAAATATACTTAATGTGCTTTGAACGAGTATGCATACCTACTTTCTCCGGTTTCGTAGAATTTAATATTATGTATTTCTATCCTATATATTTACTTTTTAGTGATTTTGAAATAAAATTTTTGTATGCAAGGTGGAATAATGTTATGGATACGGTAAATATTGGAATTTTTATTTATTTATTTATGATTTTTATCCCTTACAGTAGTTTTATTTTTACGAACATTTAACTAAGTAGGGTTTCTTGAAAATGAATATCTAAGACATATATATTATACATACTTAATACTTAATGTTATATGGAAAAATCGAAAATTTAAGTTTAAAGGTTTAGAAATATTACATTCAGAATTATTCTAAATGCACACTTGGTAGAACATACATACCTGTTCTTAATATCCGTTTTTGTTTTTCGAAACTTGGTGAGAAACTATTTGGTTGTGGTTTGGACATCCCATTTGATTCGTATTTAGACAAGATTTTAAAGTCGACCTCACCGGTTTGAAATCTTTGAAATTCATCTTCTTAATTATACAAAGAAATTTCGATTGTTTCGTTATACGGCGTTGATGGTGTAGATGCGAAAATAATCGAAATACTTAATCATTTTTTTTTAATAATTATTGTTTTGGTTTCGATGATCTAAAATAGATGTGTTAAGATGGTCTAAAAAGATTCCGCCGTTTTTTACTCCAATTTCAAAAACACCTTTTTATTTTTCACTGTAAAATCTTTGTGTTTTTGGGATGATAAACTGAACTAAATAATCACAGGTTCCTTTTGAAGTCAATTTTACACCATTAAGAGAGTTCTGCAGTGAACTAAACGAATTATAGTCTGACGATTCAAGATTTGGACTATTCCGTGAATGCATTGAAATTTCCCAACCAAGAGTCTTGGTGTTGTCATGATGAAACACAACTCCTTTTCTGTTGATCAGTCACAACTCTTTTTCTGTTTCTGCCTCTTTAATTTCACTCCGGTAATTATATGTTTCAAAAATTGTTCGATTTATCTTTTCAACGGTGATTCGCAGATGGAAATTCAATCCATTAAATTTTTCACTGTTAAATCGTGTGATACCCAAACATCCATCCTATTTTTGAATCCAACTTTTTCCAAATGATTTAAAACTGTTTGTTGGTGAATGTTGAGTTCCTGATCTGCTTATGTATGCATGGCTTATGACTTATAGATAGCTGCTTATTTGCCTGTCTTGATCTTCTTTTCGCACGATTTGAATAACTTTTGCACTGATAGGTCGGCGAGACGCATCTTTGACATCAAAATTTCTAGAACGAAGTCGAGCAAACCATTCAAGGGCTGTTCTTTCTGATACAGCATCACCATAAACTGCACTAACTTTTTTAGTAGCCAGCGTTGCCTTCTTCCCTTTTTTGAATTTCCCTTTTTTTAAATGTATCTAATTTTTCTTTAATTTCACTCATTTTCAGCACGGAATAACATTTCACTGAATAAACAAATATCAACATTTTTTTTTCTATAATGAACTATGAAATGTCACCTTTAAAATGACATGTCACCCTTCAAACAAATGAAATATATAACTTTACTGAAATCTATTGCAAACTTTTTAAACCTTCCAATAAATTACTCGTAGATTAATTATTGTTTTACATTCCAATCACCACATTTTATAAATTTTAATTCTAGGGAAAGGCGCGGTTAATTTAATTATGCATATTCAAAATTATTTGTGTTCTAAAATTTTTAGTCATAATTGTTTGTGCAACGTAGAAAAATTAAAAAGAAATTTAAATTATTTTCCGCTAATTAAATAGTGATTTAAACACTTATGTTTCTATTGCCCATGGTAAGCTTTTATTACGTCTCTATGACATCTTACAAGTTATCAAACACATTTTTTGATAAAATTACTCGACTCTCGACCATCAATCGGTATAACCAAATTTTGGTATAAAGTGATGTGATGATCACGATTCACGGTGAGTTATAAGAGAGCATCATCGTGATTGACCATTGATCGCTCTTGGAGCGCTTAGTCGCATACAACAGGGTAATTCTTATCGATACTTTTTTTACTAGTTAAAATCGCGCTTAAAATTCAACGAGTGTGCAGTACGTGTTGAATTATCTGCATCGGTTTTAACAAGTAAAAAATTATCGATTATTAATTCGAGCACATGTTGTGTTTAGTGAGAGAGAAGAACTACTTTTAATTAACTCTTCACCATTTTCACAAAACATTATTCAAAAATGTGCAAAACTAAAGCAATCACTTACATAAAAAATTTAAATACAATAAATCCAATCCTCTGTTTACACAGTAATTCGGTTCCATCGTGTAAAAGGACCATGTACATAAGTTTAGATGTATGTACTCAATTATTAGTACCTAAAAACATAGCAAAATAACGGAATTACTTTTATTCTTTCTTTATTTCCTTTACAATTGTGATCATTTAAAAACCAAAACCCGTGCAAAAAAGATCGTGTAAAAAGACGATTAGGTGTATTTAGATTTTGTATGGTCCTATGGAAAATCCATGAATGTAGCATCGAAAATAAAAATACTATTCCTGTAATACACGCATAACCATACATTGATTGTAAACATTTCGATTCTAAACATTTATAAGAATTATATTCTCATGTAAATTATATACATATGTATTGCTATTTAATGATTTCATCTTTCAGCTAATTTTTATGTTTATTTTTTTTTCAGGTAAGCAAACTTTGCGTAGAATAACTGTTCAAATACTAACCGTAAGTAGTTAAAGTATTATACTTATATAGCTAAGACCAAGTAAAGTACAAGGTTAAATTAGTTCATATTTTATTAGTAGAAAATAATTTGATTTGATGATGTTCCCTTATTCAAAAGAAGGACTCATTGTTAGTCTGAGTGCTTTAAGTTTATAAGCGCGTTATAATCTCACAAATACAGTCGAACTGCTCAGAAAATCTTATATTTTCATAAATTAAATATTGTTTTGCCATTTTGCGATACTTTAATTATTTTATTTTATTTAGAAAAAATATTTTCTTAGAAAGCTTCTATTATTCTATAGAGAAAATGTATGTCTTCTTTTATCGTGATATTCTTTTTTAAAAAATTTAAAATTGCTCAAAATATAATAAAAAAAGCAGAAAGAGGATGTGGCTCAACCAGTCAATCAAACAAGTACATGAGCCGTTTATTTTGAAATTGGAATAAGTTTAGTTTTTAAAAATGAGTTAACGTTATACAACATGTAAAAGTATAGTGCACTTTCATGTTTAGAATTCTTGCGCTTAACTGTAAAATAATTCCTAGAAATAGCGGTTAAAGAATGGATACTAAACGCTATCAATGTTTTGTTTATTATGACAGTGGAATAAGTCTCATAGTCATTACTCATTACATACTTGGTTATTCGTGTAATGTCATAACAACTAATAATATGATGAGTATACTTATTATTATAAATCTAGAAGTCAATGAAGCCGCATACTACAAAAAAAAATTCAGTAACTTTTATGGTAATTTCGCAACAGAAGAACTTGACGGACATCAAATTTTCTCATATAATTTGTAAAAAAATTTCCCCTCCATACCAACTTAAAAAACATAATTTTTTTTTCTCGTATGAAAAAAAGAATTATGTTTTTTTTAAGTTGGTATGGAGGGGAAAAAAATTACCGAAAAGTTGAGAAAAGTTTATGTCCGTCAAGTGCTTCTGTTGCGAAATTACCAAAAAAGTTACTAAATTTGTTTTGTAGTATATGCGGCTTGAAAGCAAAAAATATAACAACAACAACAATTTACATATCGCTCCTTCAATAGAAAAGAGACAGCTGAAAATATGTAATTTTTCAGGAGAACGATTTGAAGATTTCACTCTACGTTGAAACAAAACAAAAAGCCAACGGGACTTTTATTATTATGAAGAAAATGAGTCAGAATTCTCTTTGTTTTTGTATTATTAAAGTAAGATAATGTTATTAGGACTCATTTAATGTAATAATCTCAAATTCGTTAAATTTTCAGTTGTGTCACTTTTCTATCAAAGTTTCAATTTTCAAAAGAAAATGTGTTTCCTTCATTGAAAATTGAAATTTCTTGAAAATTATTATGTATTATTTTGCAAGAATTCCAGCTCGAGTCAAATAAATTTATTTTTTTTTACAACGAAAAGAAAATGCATAAGAAGAAATTAATAAAAAAAATGGCAAAATTAATAAAATGAAATGGCGGAGAAACATCAACATTACGAATTTACTTTAAACACACTTCTATAGAAGAATACACAATGAAACAAATATTGTATTCAGAACAGACGAAACAAAATTAATTTAAAAGGTTTAAAATACAACACAATACACAACCCGTTACAAAATCGCAAACAAGAAACAAAACAATTACATATTTTGTATTTCAGTATTCCTTCTAGTATTTCAGCCTTAGAAAAGGCAATCGGTGTACTTATTCTTGTGCTGATCTTCCTCTTCAGAATATTCCATAAATTTAATTTAGGTCGGGGCTCTGTACCGGGCTTTCCAACACATTTATTTTATTTTACCGAAATCACTCTAGACTACTTCGTGCTGTGTTACGTGTGAATGGGACATTCATCTTGCTATTAGATTACTAGCTCACGCCGGCCTAGCAATAATTTTTCAGTAGACAGCTCCAATGTCTGTTTCACCAAGGTGGTGTACGTGGCTGAGTTCATTTGCCCAGAGCATATAAAATTAATTTCGGTTTCTGTAGACGACCTACACTCTCTAATCATAATGCTGCTGCCGCCGTGCTTGACAGTAGGAGCTAACCTTTCCGAATTTTGCGCTTTGCCAGACGTATTTGGTCCTAGATGTCCCGAAATCTAAACAAATTGGTTAGACATTTTTCAAGTACAGGTAACGGTGATTTTTATGGTATATTATGTGGATTGTCAAATACTATGTTTCTTATAGTTTTCCAACTTATTTAGAACTGGCCTCAACATTACTTTCACCCGACCATAGAACTTGGCTCCATTCCGAAGGAGTTCAACGTTGATACCTTTTGGCCCAGTTAAGTCAATTTTTCGTGTTGTTCTCGCATAATAACTGGTCTTTCTTAGTTTTTCGGGGTTTTAGGCCAAACTCGTCAGCCCTTCAGCCAAATGTTTTAGCAGAAATGGATACTTGAAATCTGCTACTTTTACAAGCATATAGTTGTGATGGTGATTTTTTCCTGTTTTTAATAGCTGTCCGTTCAATAAGTCAATCTTTTCTACTGGTTGCCTATCGTTTTCCACCCGTTTCTAGCCTATAATAGTAGAACGAATCTCACTGTATCTAAGGATCGTTGTTTGCATAGCGCAACGCAAACATTTAATTTG
Organism: Tipula helvola; assembly: GCA_963556165.1. Taxonomy (NCBI): domain Eukaryota; kingdom Metazoa; phylum Arthropoda; class Insecta; order Diptera; family Tipulidae; genus Tipula; species Tipula helvola. Next base: position 198,068,245 of record OY744481.1, on the reverse strand, counting down.
GTTTGATATCTCCTCTTCACAAGATAAAATAAATGTGTTGGAATGGCCGGCCAAGGGCCATCGATCTGCTGCAAGACGAATTGCTGAAGTAATTTAAAATAAGAGCGAAACAACGAAATATTAACCATGTCAATTATAGCGTCAATAAAATTGAAAATTAAAAAAAAAAAATAGAAATTGTATTTAATTTTGGACAATACTGCGAAAAATAGGCGTGTCTAATAATTTTGTTCATGGGTGTACATTATAAAACAAAAACAAATACTTAGTAATAAATTTGTGACACCAAACATTTTAGTTTAATTGTGCTTTTAAGAGTCAACACTGTAGAATTTAAACCATTATCTTAATGCTATTTTTATAATACATAAAAGTATAAAGGGATTAATTGAAAAAATTAAGCGGAGTGAATTAAAAGATGTTAAATGAGTTATAGCCCAAATGTCAATAAACTTATTTTTATGAAATTCCTATTAATTTTTACACTAGAGTTCAACATTAAAATGTATGGAGGGGTTTAACCACATATTTACAGTGCGTTGTTTATTTATGTTGAAAACTGCAGATATAAAAGGGTTGTAAGTAAGATAGCGTGAGTCAACAAAACGTTAAAATATCAAATCTAAAACCTTTCAAACAATTTTGAACAAATAAAACTACATACATGTATACACATATACGTTTCGCATTTTAAAATAATTTTCAGAATTGAAAATGAGTCAGATTAGTAGAAATAAAATTTCAGAGACGAACTACACAATATTACAAACTACATTAAATTGATAAATGCGTTGTGATTTTTTTCAAAGGCAAAAATTTGTTTCATTCACAGGAAATAAATTGAAAAATCAATTAATCAAATATGTATTATAACTTTATTAAACATTTACAAAAATTTTTAGTGTACATTTTCTTGTGGAATTTTGTAAATTTTATTTGAAAAGAACACAAATTCTTTATTTAATTATTTATAGCCTTTGTTATCTAAAGTAAAAACAATCGGTATCCAAGTATTTTTACCCCAAACTTTTACACGGATGTCTGACTTAATCTAAGCTTAGTTCAGAATAAGCTCCACTTGAATTCCGTTTTATTGTAAAACGCACTATGTCTATGACACTTGGTCGCGAAGAGCTGGAGCATAAAAACGTGTTTCATGGGCAAAATTGCCTATGGCTTGTTGGATACTGTCAAAATCTCGATTATCCTTTGTTAGAGACAGCAAATCCACTTTCACCAAATCAATCGATGACGTCAAGAATAACCTAAAAAATAAACAAGAAATTAAATTAGAATTACATTTGTATATAAAATCATATCATATTTAGCACTTATCTTATTATAAATAGTTTATTTTCAATCATTTAACACCGTAACCTGTAATAATTAATTATAATTAATTTATTTCAATTTAATTTAAACTTAAATTACTTAACTTTAATTGTTTACATCTTTCACACTATCAGAAATGTCATACATAAAACATAAAAAAAAATCTAAAATGAAATCAAAATCATTATAAATGTTAGACTAGGAAAAACCTAACAAATGTTTATCTTTATATTTAACCCTGTAAAAGACATAGTCTAATAACAGAAATAGGACATCTGTATTAAATTTTAATAACTAAATTGTAACATATTGTAATAAAAAATAATTTTCCTTCTCTTGATCGCTGACCACCGAAGTGAAAACTTCTATTAAAAAAAAGCAACCAAAGTGAAATATAAATTAATAATTGAAATCATTTTACAATTGTTTTATTTCTAAAAATATAAAATTGTTGGAATACCAAAACCATACAATATAATCAACCAAAAGGAAATTGTGTTATTGAACCACCATTTTACATCAACTTCATATATTGTTCGTGGTACCGAAGTTTGGTGTAAAACATTGGTCCTTCGAGCCGGATCCAGCCATATTAATAGAGAGGATTGAAAACCGCATGCCTAAATTTCAAACATTTTTATCAAATCGAGAGTAAAGACCGAAAAACGCAAGTATAAACATTTTATTAAATTTAATAAAAAACTTGAACTACAATAAATACAAATTTATAATTTATAAAAATATACAATATACCTACCTCGTGTTTCAATCATAAAAGTGCACTAACAATAATAATCTGGTTTAAAGTTTAATTCTTTCTGAAAGCTTGCAAACATTCTAGTGTAACCTAACTTTAATTAAAACTTGCGAACATTAATTCTAACGGTATTAGTGAAAAGTGAAAAGTGAATAAAGAAAAGTGATAAAATTCAAAATGTCGGAGATTACTGCATTGAAGAAAAGACGAGCCTCCATTAAAGGGAGTATGACGAAATTATTAAACTACATTACCACTATAAATAATTCTACCAACTCTGAAGATATAAAAGTGCGATTGAGTAACGTAGAACGCTTCAGGGGTGAATTTATAGAAATAAAGAACCAAATAGTGGCATTAGACAATAAAGAGGAAATAGACAACGATTTTGAAGATAATTACTATCAAATAGTCGCAGGATTAAATCTTGCTCTAAGGAAAAGGAGCGAACCAGTGATCTCCTTAAATGACACAACAACAGATTCTTCCATGCTAGGTGCTTACGCAGACGTCAAACTTCCAAAAATCTCCATCCCAGCTTTCTCAGGAGAGTATACTGAGTGGCAGTCATTCCACGACTTGTTTTGCTCAACAATACATGATAATCCCAGATTGACACCATCGCAGAAGCTACAATATTTAAAAGGAACACTCAAAGGTGAGGCATCTGGATTATTAAAACACTTTAGCACAACGGATGCTAACTATATAGAAGCCTTGACGAAGCTAAGAGAACGTTACGACCGGAGAAAGCATACCATTTACGCTTTTATTAAGAATTTTATGCACCAACCGCCAATAACCACAGCAAATAGCATGAATGTAAGACGTTTATTGGATACGTCAGATGAAACCATACGAGGCCTTAAAGCACTAGGAGAAGATGCGGAGTCAAGAGATCACTGGCTAATTCACATCATGATTAGCAAACTAGACGATGAAACAATTAACTTATGGGCACAAGCATCAGCAGAGAACAAGTTACCAACCTTGAAACAATTTTTTGATTTTCTTAGCAGACGAATTGATGCACTTGAGTCACTAAAAGGCCAGAACAAACGTTCCCAATCACAAACAAACCCGTCAAAACCTGTTATCAAAAGCCATGCCGTATCAAGTTTGCAAGTCGAAGCGTGCGTGATATGTCCAACCGAGAATCACAAACTGTTTGAGTGTATACAATTTAAGGAGATGCCGCTCAACGAGAGAAAAACATTAATCACCAAGGAAAATCGATGTTTTAACTGCTTCAACAATAACCATGGTGTGTATACATGCCGGTCCAAATTCCGATGTAGGCAATGCGGTAAAAACATCACACGTTGCTACATGAACAACCAACGCTAAAACTGGAATCAGGAGAAACAAAGCCCACAAATGAAAAAAACGAAGTTGGATCATCATCAAGTTATACCACAAACAATCAAATAGCAAGTTCACTGTTACCCACAGCTTTAGTACGTGTAGTTGATGGACTAAACCAAAATCAATTTTGTCGAGTATTGCTAGACTCTGGTTCACAGGGTTCTTTCGTTACGGAAAATTGTGCACGGAGACTGCAGTTAAAACGAAGCTATGCCAACCTTGCTATATCAGGCATTGGAGGTGTCACCAATGGATACACAAAAGGATCAGTATCACTAGTTGTCATGTCATGGAATAAAACCGAACCACGTCTGCAAATTGAAGCATTTGTTTTTCCTAAATTAACCGCAAGACCATCAACCATTCAATCCATCAATGCTGAGTTCTTTAAGCAGTACGAGTTAGCCGATCCTTATTTCTTTAAAGGTTTGGAAATCGACATTATTATCGGAGCAGAACCCTTCTTTGAATTGCTTTCTGAAGGAAAGATAATTACTGCAAACCAACTAGTAATGCAAAAAACGCTATTAGGATGGGTGGTAGCAGGGAAATCCAATGGAGAACCAGGAAAACAATCAATTGCGGTAACATTAAGCAATGCAGAAGATAACGTGGAAAATCTACTAAAGAGATTTTGGGAACTAGAATCAGTTGAGGCACCACAAAATATGTTATCAAAAGAAGAGCAGTTCTGTGAAACCCATTACAACAAAACCACAGTGACAAACAACTCAGGTCGATTCATAGTACGACTTCCATTTAAACAGTCACCAGCTATACTAGGCGATTCCTATCGTTCAGCACTTCAAAGGATGTACTCCATGGAAAAACGATTTACCAGAGACAAAGAGTTTGAAAAAATGTACAAAAGCTTCATGACAGAATATATACAGTTAGGACACATGAAGGCAATAACTAAAAATGAAGAAAGCAACACCGGTTACTACTTACCTCATCATGGCGTAATCAAGAACTCAAGTAGGACGACCAAGTTAAGAGTTGTGTTTGATGGCTCTGTCAAAACCAATACGGGAAGATCATTGAACGAGTGTCTCGCGGTTGGCCCAACAGTTCAATCGACACTATATAATATACTGTTACGCTTCAGAAGCTATAAAATAGCTTTTACAGCTGATATTGAAAAAATGTATAGACAAGTTCTTTTAGCTGCGGATGACACAAAGCATCACAGAATATTATGGCGAGATACACCAGAAAACCCACTAAAAACGTATGAGCTTCAAACTGTCACCTATGGAACAGCAAGCGCATCATATTTAGCAACGCGAACACTTATTGAAAGCACTGAAAAGTACAAGGAATCATCTCCAGACGCCGTTAAACACATTCGAGATAACATGTATGTTGATGACCTAATGGCCGGTGCCGATACGATTGAGAGTGCGGTTCACCTAAAGGACGAAATAACCACAATCCTTGCAGCTTCCGGATTTCAACTCAGGAAGTGGTTAACAAACGAGAAAAAAATATTCACAGGAACCACACTACTCACCAGCTCTACGGATATCCTGGAAATTGACGACTTCACTTCGATTAAAGTATTAGGACTATATTGGAATCCTAAAAAGGACTGCTTCCAATTCCAGGTAAACCTGATGAACGAGCAACCAAATTTAACCAAACGAGGAATTTTATCGGAGGCAAGTCGCCTATTTGACCCTCTGGGATGGCTTTCACCTATAACAATTAAAATAAAAATATTTTTCCAAACATTGTGGGTTAAAAATCTGGATTGGGATGATCAATTACCTCATGAAGTAGCAACCGAATGGCTGAAACTACGTAATAACTTACCAAAAATCGATACAATCGAAATAGAAAGATATATAGGAACAAACTCCCACAGTAAAATAGCATTACATGGATTCTCGGACGCTTCTAAATATGCTTATGCAGCTGTTGTTTATGGTGAAATAACAATAGCAACCGGCGATAAGGTCATTTGGTTACTATCCTCAAAAACGAAAGTGGCACCCGTAAAACAAATTTCTATCCCACGGCTAGAGTTATGTGGCGCATTGCTTTTGAGTAAACTATTATCAGTAGTAAAAGAAGCTATAAACTCCGAAGTAACAAAAATCACTGCTTGGACGGATTCTACAATCGTTCTTGACTGGCTTTCTGCACATCCTAGCAAATGGAATACTTTCGTTGGAAACCGAACTGGGGAAATACTCACTAATATGAACAGATCCCAATGGAGACATGTGGCATCCCATGATAACCCAGCTGATTATGCGTCCAGAGGAGTCGAGCCAGACAAACTGCGAGATCTAAGTTTATGGTGGAAAGGTCCAAATTGGTTAGCAGATTCAAGTCGTTGGCCAGAAAATATACAATCAAAGTCAAATACCATGCAAGAAATAAGAAGCCAGTCTCTACACATCCAAATCCCTCAACCTAACATAATAGATAATCTGATCGAAAAAATTTCTACATTCAGCAAAATAACGCGAATTTTGGCATACATTATCAGATATATCAATATAAAGCTAAAGCGAATTCCCAAAAATTCAATTTCACCATATCTGCTTAGCTCAGAACTACGAAAACCGCAATGTCTCATTTTCAGTCACGTACAATCCAAGCACTTCAAACCAGAAATAAAACTAATCGCGTCCAAGAAAGATCTGCCAGGCTCAAGCAAATTAATACACCTGAAACCATTTATCGATGAATCAGGACTACTTCGAGTCGGAGGAAGAATTATAAACTCGTCCATAACGTATGACATAAAACATCCAATAATATTGCCGGCAAATGACAAGCTCACCGAATCTATTGTGAGAGAACATCATCTTCGTTACCTACATGCGGGGCAAACACTCATGATAGCTACACTGCGCCAGAAGTATTGGATTATTGGTTGCCGTAATTTAGTTCGAAAGATTGTCCATAACTGCGTGAAATGCGTAAAATATAGTGGAAAAGAACTAAATCAAATGATGGGTGATGAATGCCAATATGTGTTTTATCGAGTGATGACATGGACTATCTAACACCAGCACATTTCCTTATTGGCCGACCGATAACTCAACTCCCGACCGAGGATCTATCCAACATCAAACCCTCCAAGCTGTCCAGATGGCAAATGATACAACAAATGAACCAACACATCTGGAAGAGATGGTATCTGGAATACCTCACAACATTACAACACCGCAACAAATGGCACACAAAAGAAAACAACATAAAAATCGATGATATTGTGCTGATTAAGGAGAACAATCTGCCTCCATCAAAGTGGCTAATGGGCAAAGTTGAAGAAGTACATCCAGGATCAGATAATAACATCAGAGTTGTTACACTAAAAACAATCAATGGCAGTATCAAACGTCCAATCCACAAATTATGCCTGCTTCCAGTACATTGAATCAATCGATTCAAGGCGGCCGGTATGTTAGAGACAGCAAATCCACTTTCACCAAATCAATCGATGACGTCAAGAATAACCTAAAAAATAAACAAGAAATTAAATTAGAATTACATTTGTATATAAAATCATATCATATTTAGCACTTATCTTATTATAAATAGTTTATTTTCAATCATTTAACACCGTAACCTGTAATAATTAATTATAATTAATTTATTTCAATTTAATTTAAACTTAAATTACTTAACTTTAATTGTTTACATCTTTCACACTATCAGAAATGTCATACATAAAACATAAAAAAAAATCTAAAATGAAATCAAAATCATTATAAATGTTAGACTAGGAAAAACCTAACAAATGTTTATCTTTATATTTAACCCTGTAAAAGACATAGTCTAATAACAGAAATAGGACATCTGTATTAAATTTTAATAACTAAATTGTAACATATTGTAATAAAAAATAATTTTCCTTCTCTTGATCGCTGACCACCGAAGTGAAAACTTCTATTAAAAAAAAGCAACCAAAGTGAAATATAAATTAATAATTGAAATCATTTTACAATTGTTTTATTTCTAAAAATATAAAATTGTTGGAATACCAAAACCATACAATATAATCAACCAAAAGGAAATTGTGTTATTGAACCACCATTTTACATCAACTTCATATATTGTTCGTGGTACCGAAGTTTGGTGTAAAACATCCTTATTGGCAATATTTTTTAAATAAAAATAACATGTTTTTATTTTTTTTTTCTTATTAAGAAATAATCAGCTACATGCTAAAAACCCAAGATTATCTTACATCAATATCGAAAATCGAAGCGTAGTTGGGAACGTCAAGAACATCAGACCTATTCCAAAGTGAAGTATTGAAGCTTATTGCTGATTAATTTCTTAATTAATTTTTTATATTATTAATATAAAAATTGTTGAATTAATATAATATGTATATATTAGATTATTAGAAACTTAAAAATTAAATATAAAACAAAAACTTCTATACAAGGTGTTTTGTACTTGTATTTGGTACCTTCAAACATATTTTTCTTAATTACTCCAAAGTTTTAGATAGTCTAAGCCAATCATTTGTAATATTATTATTAAGGATCAGAATAACCTTTGTTTTAATGTATTATGTAAATACGTAGCCCATTCCATTATTTAAATATTAATGTTTAAACTTTGAATTTTATTTAATATCACTAAAATTTCGCATTTTTTATAGTTTTTTACTTATAAATTATGAAAATAGTAAGTCAGTTTTAATTTTTGATTTTTCCTCATATCAATACAGCTACAAAAAGAATATCATAGAAACATTTCATTTGTGATGCCAAATCTGCAAAATACGGTGGATGAGGAAACAATTCAAAATGAAATTGATGCAATTTTCCCCTCACCATTGTTGACTTGTGAATGTGTTCGTTTTGCCTTGATTGTTTGTGTTTTCTTTTTTTTCAGATAGTCGATGAGTAATATTCCATCTATGCCCCAAAAAATAGCGGCCATAACTCCAGCTGCATGTTTTTGGTCGGCTTAGACCTCGAAGTCTACTATGTATTCGGATCGGATAGTAATTTTTTCTGAATTCAGAAATTTGTATAGAAAGAATGAAGGAAAAATGGAATTGGTTTCATATTAAAATTACACTATCCGATCGGCTTTACTTTCTGATCCGAATACATAGTAGACTCCCAGGTTCCATCCACCGTGCAGCTTGTTGTCTAGACTTGGGTGTAGTGATGAATTCATGTTTCATCAACCGTTATTAATCGATGCAAACGTTGCTGTGAAGTGGTTACTCTTAAGCGTTGTTGATCGATAGTGAGCGAACGCTACACCTACACAGGCTAGCAAAAGTAGGTTAAACAATTATTTTATTTTTTATTTTCTCAGTTATTCAATCAGTTTTCAAAATAAAAAAACATGGATTATAACATTCCGTAATTCAATATTATTTTATTTGAATATTAAAACAATATTTTAAAAAAATCGTCTTTTTTCAATTAACCCTCAGGGTACTGACTGGGTTACCGTAACCCAGACAGATTTTGAAAGTCGCGCCATTTGAAAGGAAGTGAAAGGGGGGTCCGGAGTGGGGGGTAAAAAATCTTTGTGGTAGTGTCTGTGTAAGCCGTGAGTGGCAGCCTCAGTCTGCGCTTGGTGCTCGAGTGTTATGAGTTAGAAAGTTGACCTCGGGTATTTCTCACCCAGTCAGTACTAAACGTTACAAAATTCGTATTTTCGGGAGACAGAAAATTTTTTTTTTTTGGAGTTTTGGCTGGAGTAAAATGTTTTGGTTTGTACAATTAACTATTTTTTATATTGTTATTATTAATTAAATATTTATTATTAATTAAACATTTATTATTGTGTATTCTACCCTCAAAATTATGCTCTATGCTTATGTACAGTAGAATTCGCTTATAATGAACGGTCCTAGGACAAATAATTTTGTTCATTATAAACGTGTGTTCATTTTAACCAAAAATTTGGTTATAATGAATTATAATCAAATGTTTGGTTATTATAAACGGTGTTCATTATAACCAAATGTTTGTTAAATTCTTTCATCCTTTACAATTTAAATCAAAATAACACTCAAATGAAAAGAATTGATTATGGAATGGAACTTGCGATGCAACTTGTTAAACCTGCGCTAGCTGCTAATAACCAAATGGCTAAACAAAAGCGCTGCAACTTGTGTCCGAGTTCTCTCAACCACAAAACATTTTACAAGTGCCTCAAATGTAATAAGGTTATGTGCAGAGACCATGTAGTCAAAATATGCTGCGAATGTGGAAATACAGTCTGATTTTGTTTTTTTTTTATATTTTGAACAATAAAACTTTCATTCAACAATCAATTTTGTTATTTATTTATATTACAGTTTGTGCCTTGTTACGATAAATCAATCATGGAACGTTTTATCGCTATCCTAAAAAACGGGTGATTTCAAAGCTAAAAAAAATATAGTTTTTGGAATGGATCAAAAAACTGATTCGGCCATTTTAAAGAACAACTTTTTAGCTTTAAAATGTAACAAGAAAAATTTCGATATCTTTTCTTTTCACAAAGTTATGCAATTTAAAAAAAATAAGTGATTTTTCACAATTTTTTTTTTCAAAATGTTTAAACTTTTGAATGTATCTTTGTTTAAACAAATTATTCGATAAATCTATTAGCATCCTCGTATTTGTGACAAAATGGACTATCGATTAAAAAAAGAAACGTTTCAATTGGCCAACTACAGCCCAAGATATAGCCAATCAAAGTTGCCGGGTTAGGCTAACCCATGTCAGTACTGAACGTGACTTTTTTATAGTCTGTACCCTGAGGGTTAATAAAACTTGTAGAAAAAGAAATCAACCTATTATGCGCAGCAAAAATAGGTTTAAAAAAAAATTAATAACCGCAATGTCCTCCTTTTCTTTCTGCCATCCGCGCAATTCGGGTTGGTAAGGAGTGTGTATACTTCTGACATTCCGCAGCACTAATTTGAGACCAGGCTCCAGTAATGAGAGCTTGCAGCTGAATCAAATTTCTTGGAGCCCTCTCTGCTATACGGTATTTTAGCAAAGGCCACAGGTTTTCAATGGGCGACAGGTCTGCACTCTGCGGTGGCCAAGTAACACGTTTACATTTGAACTCCTCAAATAGTTTGTGATTGATTTAACTTTGTGTATTGGTGCATGGTCCTGTTGCAGCACAAAGTTCTCACCAATTAACGTCTTTCCTTCCCCATGCATCCCCAAATCATAATGCCTTTCTCAAACGACTTCAGAGTGGGCACTTAAATGAGATAAAACTTTCGCCGTAGTACGCCAAACGAACATTCTGCTATGACTATGCTTCAGCCGAATCATCGATTTCTCGGTCCAAACAAATGAATCCCAATAGTTCAAGGGCTTTAATGCTTGGTCAGTATAAAACTGTATCCTTTTCTTCAAATTTACTTTGCTAATAAATGGCATTTTGCGCGCAACTCGACCGTGCTTATTATTTTCATGAAGTCGGCGTCTTACATTTAGTTGGGACTATCGGCGAATACATTTAGTTGGGACTCCCTTCGTAACTTAACCTGGATTTTCGGGATCCATTCATTTCTTCCTATACAATTCTTCCCGAACAATTCTTCCCAACATAATTCTTCCCGAACGCAATCCTTTCCGAACAGAATTCATACAAAAAAAAACAAATATAACAAATAAAAATAATATATTAATAATTTAACATGTATATAACATATTATATAATAAGTAACGTATTCAATAATTTAAATTAAAAGTTACAATTGTAAGCTATTCCTTTTAAGTAAGACAGATTATCAATTTGTTTGTACTTCATTGTTACAATTTTAAGTTGATGGGCCATATCTTTATACTTTTCAGCAGTTTCACAGTGCACTAGAAACTAAAGGTGGTCTTCTTCCATTTCGACGATCGGGTCGGCCAATCCACATATCCTCAAAATAGTCAACAACTTCATTGACTTCCTCGGGAATAATTTTTGCGTCAATTAAATCTTCAAATACCATAATAACTTCCTGCACTGGGATGAAGGCTAATGCACATAATAAACGAAGTTTTAAAGCGAATGCGGAATCGGTGTCATACCTTTGTTTCAAGCCAACCTGTTGCACTTTCCGATTTCTGATTGATTAAAATGAAAAAAACATCCTTTAATACACGTATGTGGAAATGCTTTATTGAATGCATTAATAGCTCCTTTTTCGAAATCAATCATAATGGTTTTGGGGCTAAGTTCAGAATTTAATATTAATAACTCCTGTATGCATTTAGCATATGTAGATTGTTTCTTGTTCGTCAATTAGTGCGTTTTTTTATTCGCTATCCGGAGTTGCTATCGAGAGCCGTCATATGAAAATAGCTTCGGATAGCAGCTCCATATAAATAGGTAGAGCTAAATACATATTTTTTATTTCACGTTTTCACTTATGAATTGAACTAAAAATTATATATTGACGTTAAATAAATGTAATTTACCAATAAATAGCACGTCAAATTTAAATTTGGGTGTAGAAAATTGACTGCTCCGCATAGCAGCTATCGGGAGCGAATAAAAAAACGCAGCTAATATCGTATATACGGCTGGTACAATGTTGGAATTAAAAATTCCGTGAATGGTGTATAATTGTGTAAATATGGTAGGAACAGTTTTGAATGTGCCATCAACAAACCAGTGTTCAGAATTTTTTAACATACTTCTGTCTTAGTTCCAAATATTATAATCCTTTCTTCCGATACTTCTCCATTGTCATACAAAACAAAATTTTCATTTTTGGTGGTTAAGTTATATGTATGATTATGTAAGTTCTTTTGCGGATTTTGGTGGTAATTTAGGAGTACAATTCGTATTCAAACGGGCTCTTCTTATAGTTTGCTTAATCGAAATAACAGATGGAAGTTTTGGTGCTACTTGCGATGGGATTATTGTTGATGTTGTTGCAATAATTTGGTACGGGGAGTCAAAGGAACGCTTTCCTCGTTCTTTCAATACGTACACAAAGTCTTGTGCTTCTACAAGTGCCGAATAGTTGTGTTGATTTTTTTTTTTTTTAAATGCCAGCATCATTTGTATGAAGTCTAGCACTGCATTTCTTTTTTTCAAAATCGATGCACTTCCAGATAGTTTTACAACTATAACTTTTGTCATATCCTTCGTTTAATAACGTTTTCTCACTTTCTCTTTGATAGAGTATTCCATTTTTTACAATTCAAACAACTAGTTTTATTAAATTATTAATTTGGTTTGAAAATTTTTTCTGGGAAGAATGGATTTTTTGAAATATGCCTATTATAACAATTTTCCCCAAACACAATTCTTCGAAAGAAAGGAATCGGACTAATACATTCTGGTTTTATTAAAAATCGCGGCGATTATTAATAAAACGAGAATGTATTACTCCGACTCCTTTCTTTCGAAGAATTGTGTTTGGGGAAAATTGTTTTAAGAAGAATTGTGTTCGGGAAGAATTATGTTGGAAAGAATTGTTTGGGACTAAATGAATGTAAATCGGATTTTCGGTGCAGATATTTTTGGGTCGGCATTAAGGTAAATGTCCCAATTGCGGATCGCTAATTAAAACTTAAGGGTTTGACGGTTTCTATAATAAATGTAGTGCTGAAATATAAATAGTTTTTTTCAGTTTATTCGGGTATGAGTAATTGTTTTAAAACTTATTTCATAAAACAAAGTAATTTTCACTTGTAGGGTTCATTTTTTAACAAAAATGTGAAATACTGCTACAGTACCTAAAGTGGATCGCCTTAAAAATTCGATTCCCTAAAGAGGATCGTTTGCTGTCCATAATGTGGATCTCAAAGAAATTCTCACTCGGAAATATAAAAATTAATATTTTTTTGGATGAAAAACTTTTTATTTTTGTAAATAATAAAAAAACATAAATAATAAAAAATACTAATAAGTAATATCCGACTTAAATAATTCAAAAAATAAAATAAACATAAATAATATTACATAAAAATTGATTGCATTGGTATTTGGTAATACAAAAACTCCACAAAAGTAACATAATATCACAAAAACATAGATAATTCATATACATACTTAAACTTAAAAAAAACTTCTACCTAAATAATTTTTAATTTAGTTGCTATTACGCGCCGACTTAATCTGCAGGACAGAATAAACTCCTCTCGCATTAATTAGCTCTGGTTCCGGTATGGCCTGGATAACATCGGTCTTGTTGTACCAGCAAACGTCATCTTTGTCGGGCCATCTCCAATTATTGCCCGATATGCACATTACTTTTACGAAGTATTCATTATTTTTCTTATCTTCTATGATTCCGGGGAAGAACTCACCTTCATAATTCACAATTACATATTGTTGAATTTTAAATTCAACTTCAACCCTTGACTCTCTCATATCAATTTGTTCTGGTTTTGTAGATTCCCTTTGACTTCCTTTAATGTTTTGCTTCTTTTCTTCTCGTTGTCTTTTCTTTTCTTCTTTTTCAGTTTGTTCTTTTATTTTTTTATCTGATTTCAACTGAGTAAATTTAATCCACTGCTCAGAGGATACCACTGCCGGTAGTTTCTTTTTCTTTGATGGAATTGAGTCCACAGGTGAAGGTCAAATTAAATTTTGCTTAAACGGAGTCGGTAAGTTGTTATTGATTGAACTTTCCGTTGATTTGATTGGCGTTTTAGGTTCATTGTCTACTGTTACTGAACCTTCGGAATCAACATTCAATGTAATGTTAGTATTATCACCCAAAAACGCGTAACCATACTAACACCAAGGATTGAAACCGAGGATATTCATCGAGCTTTAGAAGTATTCGGAGATGGATGTAGTCCTGATGGCATTCCAGCTTCATTATTGAAAGATTTCACATCGTTGGTAACTCCTCTGTGTCTTCTATTTAATCAATCATTACAACTAGCCGTATTTCCAACGAAATGGAAAGTAACAAGAGTAACACCAATTTTCAAAACAGGAGCAAGAAATGATGTCTCTTGTTACAGAGGAATTACATCAATATCTTCAATACCCAAATTATTTGAACTGGTTGTATGCAACTCATTCAGATCTTTGGTTCCTCGATTCATCTCACAGTGTCAGCATGGTTTTATACCCAAAAGATCAACATCATCAAATCTTATTGAATTTGTGGTTATATAAACCACCTGTGGCTGCCCGCTCTGTTGTAATGAGCTTATGCTCAAAATAGAGTGGACTTGCTTATACAAATTTGTAAAATAAATAAATAAAATAAAATAAAATAAATAAATTACCAGCAACACCATTAAAGAAATTGAAATGCATAAGCAAGTTGATGTGGTGTATACTGACTTTGCCAAAGCCTTTGACTCCATCAGTCATTGTAAAACGTTGGAACAGTTATACAGATTCGGTTTTTCTAAACAGTTTGTTGCGTGGTTTAAATCATATTTGAGTAATCGCATTCAGTATATTGAGCTTATAGTAATAGAAGATCAGAATCAATTCAAGCTACTTCAGGAGTACCACAAGGCTCTCATGTTGGTCCTTGGATCTTCATAATTTTCATCAATGACGTTACTGAAGTAATACAACATTCTAAGGTATTAATGTTTGCAGATGATCTCAAAATCTTTAAAACAGTAGAAAACATCGGCGATACCCATAAGCTACAAGAAGACATCGACAATCTAGCGAAATGGTGTGAGTCTAATCTCCTCAGTCTCAACATCAACAAGTGTAAGAGTTTATCGTTCCATCGAAAAGTTAACCCTGTTACACAACAATATCAAATAAATGGCGTAGTTTTACAAAAAGTATTCGAGATTAAAGACCTAGGGGTTACTTTCGTTGAAAACATGTGCTTTACTAAGCATATTGAACAATGCGTTGCTAGAGCCAATTCCATGCTTGGTTTTATTAAGCGTTGGACTGGGGATATTCATGACCTAGAGACAATCAAGATCCTGTATTATGCCTACGTGAGATCTCAACTTGAATATGCTGTCAACATCTGGTGCCCTTTTTACGTCGAACCTATCAGAAAAATCAAGAGTGTCCAAAAAAAGTTTATACGGTATATAACGTGTAAAGACGGATGGGATTATGACCATGACTTACCGCACCACGTTAACCTGAAGCGATTACCATCATGTGCTACTGGATGCAAAACCTATCAAATGACAACATTGGCAAATAGACGAGAGCTTTTAAAGTGTTCGTTCATTGGAAATATTTTACTTGATCAAATCGATGCACCATCCATACTGGAATCAATTAAAATAAAGGCACCGAGTAGGAATTTAAGAGATCATTAGTTCCTTCATCTAAATAAACACAGAACAAACTATGGTGACAATGAACCGGTAAACATGATGTCGAAGAGTTTTAATAAAATCGACCATCTGTTCGACTTTTACTTAAGTAAAAACAGCTTTAAACGTAGGTTGAAGCAACATTTTGCTCCAACCTAAAAATATTTTTAGGTCAATTTTTATTCTTTTTTTGTTTAATTTAATTTTTATTCTACCATGTTCAGTATGTTATAAATTCAAGTCATATTTGTAGACTTTTCTCAGTATAAATAAATAAATAAACAAAAACATTTCCAAATCAACTTCCATTCCATCGATATCTAAATTGTTAACTAAAGTAGGTTCTTCTTCCATTCCATCGTTATCTAAATTGTTGACTAAAGTAGGTTCTTCGATATTTATGTTAGTCTCCATATCCAGATTACTACTATCGTTAAAATCACTCAAACTAATTTTAAAATATCTCCAATATTCAAATAATGAAGTATCCTCTTTGTCACCATTCCAGGAATTGCACGTGAGCGACTTCTCGAAATTAACTAATTTTTCAATTCCTAAATATCGCTGAAGATGTTCGAGGTTTTGCTGCAGTAACATCAACATTTTATTTGATCCAGAAGCAGTAGCGCTTTCGTTATTTCCCATTTCCTTAGATGGTACTACTTGACCTTCATTGCTGAGCAATTTACCATAATTAATCGCGTTGGAGTCGAAAGGACACAAACCGCAAGCTTTAAATCCGTTCCTCAAATTCTTTTCGAAGCAAGGGATTTTTAAAATTGTGGAAAGCAATGGTGCAAAATCTTTCCGTCGCATTTTTACGCCATTATTTTCCATGCGCCACTTTTTAACCGCCGCTCTCCATTCTTGTTTCAAAGGGTGGAAGTAAGCTACATCCATTGGTTGTAGTATTGATGTAGAATTAGGTAAAAGAGCAATCAATATGATTCCCTTCTCGTTGCAAAACCGGCTCAAATTTAACGTCATATGTGATGTGTGGCCATCGACAAAAAGTATAATTGGAAGTTGTATGTTATTGCTTATTAGCCAAGGGAAGAATATATTGGCTATATACTCAAAAACAATTCCCCTGTCATCCAACCCGAGTCGCTTCTTCCAATTCCCCAACTGACCGGCATACTTTTAGCTACGCTAACAGGAATCCTCTTATACGGTAGAACCACCATTGGGGACCAAGTGTCCCTAGTGCATTACCCATGACAAGTGTTGTTATATTTTCTTTCTCGTCGTTGGCTACTAATGAGTAAACTGATTTTTGTCCTTTTGGAACTAAAACAGAATTCTCTTTTGGACTTAAAAAATATGCAGTTTCGTCACAATTGAAGACACGTTCCGGATGATCCAATATAGTATCCGTTTGTTTCTAGGTAAACTTTGATTTCAGTGAACCATTCTTTTATTTTATGCTCGGTAACTTGTGCACGACTTTTTATAAGATATTGTGACACTCTTTTAGAAACTGAAGGATTTCTTTTTAAAAACCCTTCGTACCAGTGACGACCTATCAAGAAAAGTTATAGTGTAACACGGGCTGGAAATAATATTAATTGAGACTTATTTACCTGGTCTACCGCCTCTAAATTTGTATGCAATTTGCAAATCTTTAGCAAGTAATTGCACAGCATCTAATAAATTATCTTTCGATACGGGAAATCCAATTTTGGCCATGTGGTCAATCCATGAGCATAGATGTCCCTCCTGTTCTTTAGAAAAGACACTTGGTGCCCCTTGTTTTACGTCAGCGTTAAGATTATTTTTGAAGTGGTTATATAAAGTTGTTTTGGCAACGTCAAATGTTTTACTGGCCGTATGAACAGTCATACCATTAGTTACAGCTTCCAGGGCATTTTTTAAGGCAGCTTTAGAATTCCCTTTAGCTCCCTTACTATTTTTAGTTGTCATTTTATTGTTGTTTTAATGAAAAAACCTAAAACCTAAACCTAAAAAAAAATTGATTAACACGATCTCCTTTAAGTACAAAAGAATTCCTTAGCAGCACCTAATTTGGATCGCGCGATCCGCATTTGAGACATCAATACAATTTTTTAACAATGATATTCTTTATTAAATTTAGTTAATAAATATTATCTAGAGAGTAATTTTAATTGCAAAATATCCGAAAAATTAAGTTGCCCTAAATTGGATCTATACTTTTTGCTTAATTTAATACATATTTTAACGATAAACTTTTCCGCCCAAGACTAAAATTATTTGTGTTTTAATCAGATTTATTTTTCCAAAAACAGAAAAATTATTGAAAAAAATCTAGATCCAAATTAGCTCATCTCAAAGTAGCATAAGTAACATATAATTTAAATTTAGATTTCATACTTTAATTGCAATTATTAATATAATAAATTTGAGTTTAAAATTGGTATGTTATGAACATAAAGTGGATCACACGATCCGCATTTGGGCAAGGGCAAAAAATAATGTACATAATGTGGACCTCCTTAATGTAGATTAAACAATCGTTTTTTGCTAAAAATAATCGTTTTTTTATTAAGGGAGAACACCACTGTGACCTACCATTTTCAAGTGCTTAGTTTGGTATTTTTTTTTGAGAAATGTGTTGGGTTTAGAGAAAAAAAAAACTTTTAGGCTATATTTGGTATATATTTAAGTTAACAAAAAAAAAATTTTATGTAAAAAAAAATACAAAATGGCGGCGCTAGAGTAGCTTTAGTAGAAGGGCTTTTGCCTAGAGTCGCTCCGCTGCACGCAGTAGAAGTGTCTTAAATTTTTTCCTGGAACAAAAAATAAAATATTTTCATGAAATATATTAGTTTTAGCATCGAAGTACATGAGGAAATTAAAAAATTCGAAAAAATAAAAAATTGAGACAAGTTTGAAGAAAAAGTTTCATTTTTCGACTATAATTTTCGTATAAAAAGTTGTACATATATCTTTTTTAATTTTTAATGAATCAAAAAAAACTCATGTACTTCGATTTTAAATCTATTTAAGAAGCTACAGTTAAATTTTCAAGTCGATTGAACAAAAATTGATTGAGTTCTGCTGCGTGCAGATTTCCTAAACGCGGTTTCGAGAAAAACGCGTTTAAAGTTTTTGGTATCAATAACTTCTCAATAAGAGCTCTCAGGAAAATGCTTGAAAACCTTCTAAAAAAATTTTTTTTTAGCTATAAACGAATTTGTATCATATTTTTGAGGGTCTAAAGGATTTTTTAAAGGCAAAAAAAAAATCGATTTTTTGAAAATCTCACAGTGGTGTTCTCCCTTAAACAATAATTATTTACTTACAGTTAAATACTAAAAATCAATAAAAAAATTAATTACACAACCTTAAAAACCTTATTTTATCATTGCACTTTCCTTAAGAAATTTATTACAAAAAATCAGTTACATCACTTGATGCTTCACACCTGCGATATGATGAACAACTAAATGATAAAATTAATTTTTGTATGACAGTTATCCCGCCAAAAAACTAATACAAGCAATATAACATATGAATGTATATTTCTTGATATTCAATACATGGATAAATTAAATATTTTTCTTATTTTTAACAAAATAACGTTCAACGATCCGCAATTGGTACAACGATCCACATTATGGACGTTTACGATATCGATTAAATTTTCTTATCCTGTCGTTTTGTAGTTGCTCTTGGTTGGCCATGGCGCTTAATTGGTGCTACTCTCCTTCCATTTTAAAAGCTTTAATTACTTTAAAAATTGCAGTTTTTTCTTCTGCGTGTACAGCTTTATTATAAGCTGTCGTTCTTCAGTAGTAAAATACTTAAACGTTCCCATTTTCTGGAAGTTTCAATAAACATATTGTTGATTCAGACACTTAATTGCACAGTATTAATAATTCGCCAAACCATTGTACTTACGCTTGTGCTTCAGTTTTATTTCGATTGATAATCGACTAGATGATTGAATGATTTACGAATAGTTGAGGAAAAATTCGGTAATTAGGTCCACTGACCTCCGAAAGACTTGATAATTGAATTTTTAACCTATTTCTGCGGCGCATAAAACGTGATTGTTTCAAATTTTATACGGTTATTTTGGTTATTTATTTTTTAATTGTGCTTTTTATGTAAATTCACATATAACATACACAGTAAAAAATTTCCATTGAAATTTACATTCTTTTGAGAGTGGGCAAGAATGTAATCACTTTTCACGTAATTTTACAGAATTTTGTAAATTTAGATCTTTGGTTTAAAATTCAATTTTTGTCACTGAAATTTTAATCTTTAATTTTACACATTTATTATGTTAAAATGACAGAACTACTGATGCAAAATTAAATTCGAAGCTTAATAATAAATAATTTGTGTCTATAATTAAATACATTTGCCTTTTCTTGTAAATTTAAGTTAAGCAATTTTTACGTGAAGTGGTGCCAAAATTACTGAAATTAGTATGTATTTTTGAAAGAGGGTAAAAAAAAATTGCTGTTTAGGGTTTGTTTTATTTGTAATATTGTACACACCCAGCCACACTCACAGCACCTTTTTTTTTAATTCTTTTATTTTATTGGAAAGGAAGAGGATAAGATAGATTGTTGATGCTTAATGCACTTCACACCATACACATATACCTTAAAAACACAACACCCAATTTTGACCTTCTTCTTGTCACCACCGGGAACCGAACCCGGGACCTTCGGATGAATCAATCAGCGCTCTACCACTCTACCACCGAGATGGATATATCAGTGATAATTTATAATTATTTTAAATAAAGTAATAATTACATTTTAAATGTATATTTACTCTGGGTCGTTTATGTTGTATTTTTTAATTAATATTTTTTTTTACTTAGCCCTTTACGTACTATTATAAAATTGTTTCTCGAATAATTTTGTCCAAATTTTGAATTCCTTTGTTTGAGTTTACATGACTATACGAGTAATAGTGACCTGTATACAGATTATAATATTAACTTATTAATATTACAAAATTACATTACAATTCATGTAATTTTAAGGAATTATTGAAAGTTGATGTAAATGTATTGGAATAATTTAAATTTACGAGAAAGTTTAATTTTACAGTAAAAAGTTCTTAATATTCCAGTTGAAGTAATGTAATTTTACTGCAAAAGTTGAAATATGCTTGAAAACATATTATGTAATATTTAACATATTTCCTGCTATTTTCAATTTGTATGTATTAATACATAAAATATTTATTTTTACTAGTACTTTCAATGCAAAAGTTAATTTATCATGTAATTTTAAATGAAAAAATGAATTTTACAGTAAAATAGAAGTAATAATTGCATTGAAAATTCAATTTTTTTTAAAACAGTGTAGTACAATGCTATACACAAAATAAATTAAAAAAATATTGGGGAATATTAGAGAAAAAATAGTTTATTAAAAAATTGTGCTTTCGTTAACATGATAACACTATAAATAAAGAATAGAAAATGTGGCGTTCCAAAAAGAAAATTTGGAAATGAAGGAAAAAGCTTAATTTACCAGTTACATATCAACAATGAAATGTTTGTGATTTTTAGAAGATGTTGTAATAACTACTTTATGTAAATTTACACGTGAAACACATGTTCGGTTAATAACTTAATTTGTTCTTAATCCTGCGTGTGTACACTACATTTTTTGAGACACGTTGTGTACACTGGGTCTTTTAGGGAACAGTTCGGTTTTCTAAGTTTTCTAAGATTTCAAAAAATTTGAAAAAGTTCTGGGTTACTTCTTGAAGTGTCTACTATACAGTCCAGGAGTTGCGAAAATTCAAAGTTTAAAACCGTTGGTAATAAAAATTGAAGAATAGTCGAAAAAGCGGATAAAATCGCATTTTGTTACAAAATTCGTAACTACACTAACCGATGTACAAGAATACATTGTTTTTTGTTTTCCTTCCAACTGCAAACAGAATTAGTTTTTGTAAATTAATTTAATGTATACCCCCCGTTCAAAAGTTTAAGACCACTGCAAAATATACCGTTTAATGACATTTCAACAATCTTATTCTAAAATTGGGTTTTATATTATTGACAAAATCATAAATTTTTAATTTATCAAGCTATTACAAAAAATAGTATTGATTTTACATTTGTTGTCAGCAAATGCAATGTGCATTGTGCAATGTGGTCTTAAACTTTTGAACGGGGGTGTATTTTATTATTTTGAACAATTTTATACAGTGACTCTCATAATTGATCACACCTAATAATTTTTATGTTAATTTATTATTGATATTTGTGATGTTGAAAATGAATTGTTTTTTTAATTTGTTAAATAAATATTTAATAAACTGTTGAATTTAAAAAGGAAAACTAAAAAATTTTATTTTATTTTGGTGTAATAAAATAGTAGCGTCTTATGAAATCGTGATCAATTGTGAGAGTCACTGTATTTTATTATTTAACACCATCAAAACGTGAAACTAAAAATATGGCCGAAAGAGGCCGAAACTTTTGTTGTTTGTGTGTTTTTGTTGTTTTCGTGATTTTGATTGGTCCCGGCAGAAAACGTTCAGTAAAAATGTGTACCGGATGACACCGGAGGCACCCAATGCGCGGCGAGTTCATGTTGGTGCCGGAGGAATATTATGAATGAATATTGTGGTGGTTCATTTGGTGAACCGCCACAAGTCCGTAAAAAATAGCCAACACAGCATCAAATTACATAAAACATTTATTTTAGCCATGAAAAAAATGAAAAACTACGAGCAACGCAAAAAAACTGCTTTCAGTTACCTTCGAAAATACCGACGTCGTGTGTACACTATATTTTTTAAACTGCCAGACCCCGGCGTCATTTAGGCCTTTAGTACCCACTACTACCCTATTTTTTAGAGGAGGTAACCGAAGCCCGCTTAGAGGAGCCGGAGCCCGTTAGAGGGAAATTTGAGTTTCAAATTTCGACTGTTCCTTCAAAGACCCAGTGTACACACGCAGAGTTAATATTGTATTCTTATATTTAAAAAGTTTCATTAAAGATATATTTTACCAAATTATAGAACACAAAATTTTAAGTGCTTATCTGTTCAAATAAAATCCGAATGGAAGCGATTTCTTGTAATTTCTCATTTTTGGGACGAGGAACGCTTAATGATGGAATATCCGACATAATATTTCTTTACAATTATTGTAAAAAGTGCGATATTCCTAAATAAATAAAACCTGTTAAGTTAAGAATACGTAAAACGTCCAAAATAAGTTTAATGACCGACCACGTTCAAATAAATTTTATATTTTCAAAAAGCAATTATAAAATGTAAATATTTTGCATAAAATTTGATAGAATGGTAGTAAATTTTATAAACCACATATTTCACATTGCAGATCGCCTCGTCTTTATAATTAATTCCTAATAATTTCCAGACATAAAACAGTTAACTACAACATTCTCTCGGGATAAGTTGCTAGCAGACACAATTCTAAATAAACAAACGTAACATAAAAATAGTAGTTCTTTTATTTTTGGTAATCAAGTGAAAAGTCAATTATCAAATTTATTTCAGACAGTAAGGCACACACCTTAAAAACTGTAATAAAATGGATTAAAAAAATAAATCGCGTGCACATTAAAACTAACCATTTGTGATTCATTTAATCAATTGTAAAAATGAATTTCCTTGAAATACATATAAATTTACTTATACCATATAGTTTAGTATGTAATGACTCCTTCAAGTCTAGAATTATGTAATTTACTTTATTGTTGGTTATACGATTACTAGAAAATATAGCTCGTATTAATTATTTTTATCCACTATAATCTTTTTATAATAATAATTATTTACGTCACAAGGCGGTAAATGAATTGTTACAGTACGAGTTCAACGTTTAATTATAATTTTGAACGAGTACTGTAACGATCATTTAACGTACGTGTAACGCACAACATTTTATTTCATACTACATGGGACATTAATTCGATTTTTTCATTTTAAATTAAATTTTAAAGTAAAAACATGAGTTTGAAATTTAAAGAAGATCAATCCAATGTATTATCAAGTTACCCTAGTTACGCACAAATAAATGAGGGATTCTCTCTACAGTGTAACTATTGTAAATCGCTATTTTGCAGATTTTAATTTCAATTGAAATTTATGTGGAGGTTAATTATTTTAAAAATCGCTATTTTGTAGATTTTTATTTTTATTAAAATGTATATTAATTATTTTAATTTACAATAAATTATCTGCCATGAATTCTTTATGCATAAATTGACACCTTAATTGTTCCAATCAGATGAGGCGTTCTCTCGCTACATTGCTCTCAATCATTGTAAATCGTTATTTTGTAGTTTGTAATTTTAATTAAAATTTATATGGAGATTAATTATTTTAAGTAAATCTTTCGTATCGTTTAAGTAAATCGTATATTTTCTGTAAATCGCTATTTTGTAGATTTAATTTAAATTACAATTAATGTGGAGATTAATTATTTTAATTTATAGTAAATTAACCAATGTTTCTTTACGCAAATATTGGCTTCAGAATTGCTCAGATCGGATGAGCCATTCTGTCGCTACAGTTGTTCAAGCATTTAAATCGCGCGAAATCAGAGGTTTGCGGCGGGACTTGCCTCGCCGCTTGATGACATCATTATTATGCGTGAGGCATGAAGCCTAAGGACCAACCTAAGAAATTATACATTTAAATTGAAGGAATGCAGTTGATGAGTAATTGGCCATGACCAAGGGCAAAATTTCTGTCAATTTTCTGTTATCACGTCAAAAAAATATAAATTGGAAAAACAAAAATAAACCTTGAGCATAATCGAACGCCGGACCTTAACCGCTCTAATCCAATACGTTATTACTGAGCCGCATCCAACGTAAGACAATTTATTTAATTTTCATTGTTATATTGTTTCAAACATAGTATGCTCAGTTTGGACAAGAAATTTTTTGTTTACCGAAAAATTCTCATGGCTTACTACAACTCATAATATAAAAGTTTTTAAATAATTATGTAGTAGTGTTCACATACATTTAGGCGCATCATAAACGCGTAACACGTATTTTCTTGTGAGGACCAACCATACCTCAATGAGGGCAAGCGACGGGATAAATGAAGTAAATTACAACAGCCGAGTCAGTCACCGGATCTCAATTCAATCGAAAATTGTTGGAATCAAGTAAAAGTAGCTATTAGCCGTCTTCCAATAGGCAAAATTTGCTACTTGGAAGTACTTGCGAGTAGATACCCAATGGAACGAGAAATTGAGTAACACAAGTAAAACACAGCCTTCTGTGTAGTTGTTTTTTTTGTCTTTTGTAAAGTTGTTTATCATAGTAATGGCGATATTTAAAATTAGATTCAAAATATGACCAAAAACAATGGACATGTAATAAAAAGAAAGAACTGATATTTACCGCATTGATATTTAAACACATTTTTCTTAAAAATGTATCATCAACAACAAAATAATTTTGTATTAATTTTGACATTTTACATCATCAAAAATTAAAAAAACTCGAACGTAATAAAAAACTCTCGAAAAATATCGAAAAAGGTCTAAAAGCCATCTATTGGAATTTTCTCAACTAAAATCCACTAGCGCAAATTTTATGCGTAACTACTTCTGTTTTCTACACCATCGTATGAGCATGGGTAGTTGTGAGTAGATACAAGTACTTGCAAGTAGTTTGCTTTCGCCAATGGAAGACGCTTATTAATAATGAGAAACACAAATATAAAAAGGAATTTTGGAATTCAAATATGTCGAATTTGGAATAAATGACCGGTTACAAATGCCAGGGGCTGGTGGGCTCTAGGAATGTGCCGATAAAGGGTAGTGGTTCGAAAAGGAGGTGATACGACCAATACTATTTAATAAAAACGCATATTAGGTTTAATCATACACAAACAAGATTTAAAATGATTGAAATTAACTGTCCTATTAGTATTAACGGGTGGTATCTAACGTTTGCAATTTAATTTGGCTCTAAATTCAAAAACGAATGAATATTTTTCAAAGCGGTTTGTTTTATTAAAAATAGTATACATTGCCATTAAGTATGGAACACATTTTCATTCAAATGACTTCCACGGCTGGCTTTACAGTGTCTCATTCTGTGAACTCAATTTTTCAGAACATTATCGATTGTATAGGCTCTTATCTCATCAATGGCAACTTCGATTGATATTTCAAGTTTTGGATAATCTCTAGATGGTTAGCGTAACACTTATTCAATAACCATCCAGTTTCACGAACTCGCTTCACAAATTGATCCACAAATTGCCTTGTAGGCATTTCATTTCTACTAAATTTTCCATGTACGTTTCTTACAATTTGGGTATATGACTCACCACTTTGAAAGTAAATTTTCAATAGTACCCAATTTTGTTCAAGCGTAAAGCGACCCATTTCGTAAACTAATTTTCTGTCATAACACGAATGACGTAAGTGTTGCCACACCCGAAGTAACCGGTAGTTGAAATTGCAAACGCTAGATGGACCATCCTTTATTTTGAACAGCTGTCTATTTGTGATACGAGTATAAAATGTTTATTTTATTTTTTTTTATATTCCTTTTATAAATTAAATATGATTTTTGTAAATTGATATTTGTGCTATGTAAATAAAATAAAAACATTGAAAATTGATAAGTAGTTTTTTAGTTAATTAGGAATTTACAATAAAATCACCGAGTGTCCTATTAGGTATTTTGAACACCACCGTTTGTATATACAGGGTGAGGGAAAAGTATGGAAACCCCTAGAAATAATCGTCGTCCTAACTGTGAATTAACGTATCTAAAATTTTTCAAAATCTCATCTGTGATACCAAAATGTCCGTCTTGAGAAACTGAAGCCGAATTCTTGCACCAACGTTAATTGGCTCTTAGGAGACATCTTCGTCCTAACGGTGAACCAACGCAGGTGAAAAAATTCAGACAGAGTTTTTCTCGATGAACCATTTTTTATTAGAGATGAGATTTTGAAAAATGTCAGATACGTTAATTCACAGTTAGGACGACGTAATGTTAAATCTTAGATAATTTTCAATGAGGAAAAGCCTATTACAAATAAAAATATAATCGCCTAGAAGAAATTGAAAATAAAGTCATTGCTCATATCATTTGTCATCGAGCCGCAATACCCAGAGCGGCACGGCGCGCATCAAATTAAATATACATTAATTTATTTATGTACAGTGGTAGACATTCGTTTAAACGCACTATGTTTTTTGAATATAGTTCTAAGAGTTAAGTGTTTTGATATTTTTCAAATAGTCTAAATTGAGTCTATCAACTTTAATCTGTTGCTAAGATAAACCATTAGTAAAAATTTTAATGGTTTACTTTAATAAATTGAAACAATTAAATTTCAGGTAGACATTCGTTTAAACGCACTTCTGAAAATGTACTAAAATAATAAACAATATTAACAATTTTTCATATATTATTTTATTTAATATTTGGTCTGGCCCCGACCTTTCTGAATAACTTCGAAAATTCGAGTAGGCATTAAATTTGTTAAATTTTTGAGGTTTTTTTTTGATCAATTGTGGCCCAACATTCACGGATGGCACTTTTCGAATCTTTAATTGAATTACATTGCTGTTCATTTTCATAAACTTTTCGAGGAAGGCCCTCTAAACATTTTCGATAGGATTGCAATCAGGACTGCAAGCTGGCCATTCCAGAAGGGGAATGTTTTTGTCGAAAAACCACTGTGTGGTCTCCATCGAAGCATGGATCGAAGCATTGTCTTGTTGAAAATAATCGTCAATAAACCGTCAATTATAATTTTCTTTGATGTTATTATCCAGATAATTTATTAAAACGTCCTCCAAAAGTTTCACGTACATGGGCCAATATCTGTAAAATTGTACAAATAGAAATTTTTTGTTTTATTTTTTTTTTACATTTTTTTTGCACTTAATGTTTTTGCTCATTTGAAATATTTAATTAACAACACAATTCCGTTGGCGGCAGTTAACTTTACTAAATATTTTATAAGTTATTTGGGAAATTGCAGTCGTCCTTCCTAATTTATGTCAGCTTTGTTACCGGATAAAAAAATTCAATATCCAAAATCTTATTAATATTTGGTTTCACTTTCACATTTCCCTTTTCATTGTATTCAATTAAAGATTAATATAATTTAAAAAAAAATTAAAAATAAATCAATTTATGTAAAAAAATTGAAATTTTTGTCAGCTGAGTTACCAAGATCACATTCAAGAAATTTTCTTTTCAAATTAATTTATTTTTAGGGTTGTGGGTTTAAGATATCAAGTTATTTCCTAAATGGTATTTTCTCTAATGATTCGGAATTTGCATTTTAAACTGTTAAAATTACATTCATTGATTAAAAAAAAAAAGAAAAGGTAGGATTTCGGGACAGAAAGTAACGCAGTGGAAACAAAAGTAACACAATGGACAGTTGTATGATAAAATACATCCTTTACTAAATAAAATAAATAAAATCAAAATGCTTTTCATAAGCTATAAATATTTAAAAATAACATAACAAAATGAATTCTTTCCATAAGAAAAACAAAATAGTAGATATAAATCTAAAGATAATAAGGATCTAAGATATTTCTTCAAGTACTTTTATTGAATTTTTAAATTCATAAAATATCCGACTTGCTTTTAGTTCAATGCCAGGATTTTGCAGTTTTTTTATTATATGTTTAGAATGGACATCCACAACATCATGGTTTTCTATTTTGAAAATGATTTTAGCGCTACTTATTTATTTTAAAAAATTACTTTGGTTTCACCTTCATTATCTATTTCGGTTTGGGCTATAGCTACGTATCTATTAACAATTTGTTTGCGTTTATTATTAAATAACTACAAAAATTCATTTTCTAAACAAAGCGCAGTCTATTTCCATAAAGAATGTCAACTGCGTTACTATATTGTCAGTCACGTTACCAAATTTAAGTAACGTAGCTGACTGGTAACACAGTTGACGTTTTTTACGAAAATGAATTGCACACATTAAAATTAAAATATTTAAATCATAATTTTTATGAATATTTATCGTTAACATATTCTTGTTCTATTACTTAATATAATATATAGATTTTATTAAATCATTTAATTAAATTTTTGGTAACACAGTTGAATTATATTAAAAATACATACCACAGTTTCGAGAAAACATTGACACTGCAAAGTGATGCTAACACGCGCACATTCTAGAATAAACTGATGCATTTATGGAACACGTTACGAACGTCGAACGTATTTTATTTTTTTGAAATAACAGTTTTTTGTTTTTATTTTTTCGGTAACTTAGTTGAAGTAACACAGTTGAAAATAAATAGGGACACAACTTTATAATTACAAAAATCACAGAAAAAAATAGAAACTATTAATTATGATTAAGGATAAGCATTAAGAAAGGTTGAATCTTGAATAATAAAATTACAAAAATTAATTAAATTTTAAGTAATGGTCAAAATTTATAATCGTAGAATTAATATTGTAGTTTGGGACATTGAGTTTTTGGAATACCATTGGCATACTTTTAAAATTTCTCGAAATTTGTCCTTTGATAATTTTCTAATTTAATACGTTTTAAAGTTATAAAGATTTAATAAATCGAAACTTTTCTTTTAAATTAAAAAAAAAGTTCAAATTGGAGAATAATTAGAATAACTAGCTCCGGGACACCATTGTACAATTTTACAGATAATGACCCACATATGGAAGTTCATTCGTGTCGTTATAAAGCAGATGGGAAGCTCCTCGTTATAAGAAAATGTTTCACATACCATAACACACCGTCACAGAATTACGCTTCGACCTAACGACGCGACGCCATGTTCCTCCAAATTATGCCAGTAGCAACTGTAGCAACATATTTGAAAAGTGCCATACATGAATATTGGGCCACACCTGATCCGAAAACCGTCAAAAATTTAACAAATTCAATGC
Source organism: Tipula helvola (assembly GCA_963556165.1). Classification (NCBI taxonomy): domain Eukaryota; kingdom Metazoa; phylum Arthropoda; class Insecta; order Diptera; family Tipulidae; genus Tipula; species Tipula helvola. The sequence continues at coordinate 198,038,702 of OY744481.1, read as the reverse complement.
TTACTCGAATTTTCGAAGTTATTCAGAAAGGTGGGGGCCAGACCAAATAATAAATAAAATAATATATGAAAAATTGCCAATTTTGTTTTTTATTTTAGTACATTATCAGAAGTGCGTTTAAACGAATGTCTACCTGAAATTTAGATTTTTCAATTTATTAAAGTAAACCATTAAAATTTTGACTAATGGTTTATCTGAGCAACAGATTTAAGATTATAAACACAATTTAGACTACTTGAAAAAAATCACAAAACTTTACTCTTAGGCTGCTTTCCAAACACCGACTTATTGACTTATTCGAACTTATTCAAATAAGTCTGCTGAAAAGGTGACTTATTCTTTAGTAATTTTTCCTATAGAAAACTTATTTATTTTTGGTGTCATGGAAACATTCTGTCTAATTATTGTGTATTGTCAAAAAATTTCGAAATAAGTCGATAAAAGCAATTGGAATGACTTCATTGACTTATTCAAAATGGCGTCAAATAAGTCAATAAGTCTGGAATAAGTCGGCGATTGGAAAACAGCCTTAGAACTATATTCAAAAAACATAGTGCGTTTAAACGAATGTCTACCACTGTATTAATAGGGACATTTTATAAAAAGATTAATAAATGTTGTGGTTTTAATAGAAATATTCCAATTTTAAAAAATGTATCGAATAAGCTTAAGCATACATAAGTCTATTGGCGATTTATTTTTTGTCAACATCACACATTTTTGCTGGTTTCTCCTTAGCGACTAGAGCTTGAACTCTCCCAGTTCACCATATTTTTTGCCAACAGCGCTATTGGCCATTTGTATGAAATTAGTGACTGGAGCTTGAGCTATACCAGTTGCCCATTATTTGTTTTTCATCTTCGCTATAAACCAAAAACATGACTTGAAAACTTTAGAAGTTCGAAACCAAAACCAAAAGTTTCATTTATGTTTGAATTAAAATCGAACCAGCTGAAAATATTCCTTGGTTTCCATCTCTAAATAAAATCACTGTTGTATGTATGTAAGTATTTATGTATGTGTCCGTAACACTTTATTATATAAAAACTAGTGTCGGTTTTAGGTTGTTGGATCAGAGTCTACGATATTCAGAATTGAAAATTGTCGTAACAAGAACAAATTTCAAACAGCAAAAATTAAAATTATTTGACGTTAATCTAAATACATAATCGTGGGTGACCATTATTTTATTGTAATATGGTATGATGTTACGAAGATATGCTGTGTGATTTGGTTTACAGATCGTTGTAAAAAATCGTTGATTGTAGCGTTTACCATTTCATTGGTAATATCATGAAATCCTTCGTAGTCACTAAACATTGTAAACATTCCACTTTAATTTGTGTGCATTCAATGCATCCACTGATCTCAGATTCTCAGGTATAATCAATAAAGGTATCGGTAAACGATTTGACTACTTCTTCATCGGATAGATTCTATAGTATGGCCAGGGGCCTATTTGTGAATTCGAACCGAACGTGTTTAACTCTTCGAAGTATAAGATTCGTATTTGATTTAAATAAGTAACGGATGAATTTGATTCAATTCAAATTATAATTCAATAATTCGAAGACTCGAATACGTTCGAATCGAATTCAAAAATAGCCCCTGGATCCAAAGTAATTGTAGCGGTTCACCCAACTAACCACTACAAACGGCGGCACACATTCTACATTGAATGCTTATTGGGTTGAGTTCCCCTTCACGCTTGGCTGGACCAATCATATCAAAATGCACACACACTACACACAAAACAAAATAAATTAAATAAAATCAAAATCAAAAATTAGTCTCGTCTCGGATTTAGTAATGAGCGCACGCGCGCTCGGTTAATCATAAGAAAGTAAAATACATAAATGGTGGTGCACGAAATAATATAAATGTGTATACAAAAATATAAACTGTTACAAATTAAAATATTATAAACATATAAATTACATTATGCCACTTACAAATAAATTAACAAAATATTTTAATTTACATAAACAATAATTGTAAACTGTGTGTGTTTAATTAATTATATATATAGACATTGACCTATATAATATTATGCTTGAAAATTTCTTTTGAATATTGCCAGTATTCCTAAATAATTAAAAACAGTCTCTTTTGCAATTATCAGTACATATTCCTAAAAGGTTAAATTCCGTTTCTTCGTGTTTTTTATGTTAAGTATGACATACCTAAAAAGTTTTTGAAAAATTCAAAATCCATTATTTATTTATCGATTTGCATATAATTAACCACATGAATTTATTAAATGTGTTAATAAATCTAATACAAAATTATTTTTATCAAAAAAAATAATTTTTTTTTTAAGTTTTCCTCATTTCATATTATGGAAAATCTTCGTTAAGAAATGTACATCACTGGTTTCATACAGATAAGAAAAGTATCGTAGCGATTAATACACTTTTGTATTTGGTGGCACATGAACGTAGCATGTTCACCGAACAGAAATCCACCTTCCATCGCTAACCTTGTTTGAGGAAATTAGCCAAATGGCGTCGGAAGTCAATTACTCCGGAGAGAGAGTTGTATTTGATTAGAAACTGTAATGAAATTCTTTCTAAAGGACATTATGACACTTTTTCTTTAAAATGTTATTGTAAGATCAATGGTGTCTTATGCGGATCTAGTGTGGTGGCCAAGGACACAGCAAACCTGTGCTTGCTCCTGTCCTAACAATATTCAAAGACATCTGTCTAGATGTAATGGGATCAATGAAAACCAGCCCCGCTGCTGCTCTCGAGATACTATTGAGGGTCTTACCACTGTTCTTACATATTTAGAAGGGTAGCTGATTTAAGAGTCCCAAACCTAAAAACACAAGTCATTAAAACCACCGTGCAAATTGAATTGGGCTGATGAAATGGTCATCTTCTCATCAATAACAGTAAAAAACAATCGATTTGTCGAAGGAACTTACAATTACACTATTTCGAGAATGACCTCGTGAAGAACATTATATCCTCCCAGTCTCAGGGCAGGAGTCAGTCAGGATGATACTCTTATCAACTTCAATTTTTAATTCTAAATTGGCCTGTAGGTTTTATTCAGAAGCAAAAGTTTATTTTATTCAAGTTTGTTTTATTCAAGAACCATTCAAGAAAACAAAACTACTCTATTGTGTCTTGCGAGCCACTTTGCAACACAAACAACAGAATGAGCCAGCTCGCCGTTTGTAAGAATGTTAGCAAATTGTTCTTACTTTGGTCCCGGGCTTAGCATTGCGTACTCAACAATATAAGAAATTAATCTGGAAGTCCTTAACCGGGACGATGCAAGCCAAAAATCTCTTGAGTCCCTAGAATAGAAGATTCTAATTTAGAAGATCTAAATTTCCCGACCCAATAAGTATACATGAGTAAGTGGCATTTATCAAAGAGTTAAACGTTCACGTGGCATTCTAGCCAGGGATGCACAACAATGGATCTTAACTGTTGCAATGCAAATAAAACACAAAAGGAAATAATTTTTTTGATTTTTGAAACCTACATACATTTATTTCAATAACTTAAATACAGAAGAACTGTTCAATTTGTCTCTTTTTGATTTCAATTTCACATTTTTTTTTTGGTTAAGTAATTGAGATGTACCGTGTTGATTTATGTATTCAAATTTTATAAAGTTTACAAAACTGTAAATTTTAGTTTATCACGAGATTTATAGCTTATTTGCTTGTATGTTCATTTCATTACCAATTGTAATTTTAGTTTTGTTTCACTTCCGATCACCTAGTGCGCGTCTTTTATAAAATTAATTACATATTCCAATTTCATACGAGTATCTATATGTGTTATATTATTAGCATCAAGATTACAAAATGGATTTTTCAAAATTATTATTTTTTATAAGCAACTTTGTCATTGGCCATCGCCACATAAACTATAGTATAGCATCAGTAAAGTAATTTATATTAAAAAAAAAGCTGGGTATTTTTTGTTTTAATTCAATGACCCATTTTTTCATATGGGTTTTGTTTGTTTTAATATTAACTAATTTCATATGCCTTTCTACTAATAAGTTTGGGAATAGAATTAATTTTTGTTGGTTATTTGGTGTTATTTATAAACACTTTCTCTAAACTATATTATACTTGTTGTAATGATATTATATGAATGATAATGATTGAAATGAATTATTTTCATTCTTTTATACATATTATATGATTATTGTTATTGTTTGTATTGATTAACCTTAACCTCATCTTTTTTTTTAATTTCATCATTTAATTAGTATGTATGAGTATTTTTCTTCCTTTAATTTCTAACACAAAAATGACATCATTACTACTAATGTATTTATAAAAGATGAAGATGAAGACGACAGTAAAAATTAAATTTTATGTAATTCATAGTGTGAATACAAATAACAATTTGTTTTTCTTTTTTTTCGTTAATAGGTCGTCATCACATCATCATCATAGCAAACAATCATCTCAAATAAATGGCGGAGGCCCAAGAAGACCACAAACTTTATCATCCCCCATAGATCAAAAACATTTAATACCACATCAAATTCAACATATACTAACAGTACACAAAGATTCTAATGGATATGGAATGAAGGTAAGATTATATATTTTTAATTCACATTTATAGTACAAAATATTTATATACAAGAACTAGCGAGTTGTTTATAGTTTTTAATGTTGATAACCTTTTTGATTTGTTTGTAGAATTGTAGTTGGAAAATTGATAAATTTAGATAAACATTAATATAATGTAGGTTAGTTGATTCGTTTAATGTTAATGCGCTCGATAGATTGATTGTATAATGATGACTTACATCATTTTATATATTTTATTTATATCCATTTGCCGCGGCAAATGAATTGTTTATTAAATGATGAAATTCTTTAAATTTCATATTAGTTTAGATGTTCCGTTAGTATAATTTCTAATTTTTTTAGTTTAAATTATTGTTAAAGTTTAGACAATAAAATTAAAAAAATTGTATATTTTATAATATATACTAATAAAACAATGCATTCAATTGGTCTGCAAATATTCACCCACACTTTCCTTGGCAGCAATTAAATTTTAGTATACTACATTATAAAATACCATACGGTAGCAAATACTTTTTCTGTATTCAATTTGGAAAATTTACTTAAAGATTAACAAATTTTTTTTTAAGTTGATATTTTAAGGTCATTTTTATATTTCAAATTGTTTGTCATATGCATCGGTCAAGGTTATCGTTTGACAAAAATTTGTTTGTTTTGTATACTTAATATTTTAATGTTTTTTATTTGTACATACACAAATGGTTTACATTAAATTTTCAGTTTCAAAATATTTTTTATATATTTGTCATGCAAAAACATTCACTGGGGCTCTAAGTTAATAACGATCGAGCAAAGATAAAATACTCCTCAAAGCTATCAGAAAATGCTGTTATGGAGGCTTAGCAACTGGAAAACGGACCTACTTACGTCAACTGATTCGGCAAACTGGCAGCTCTGATTGATTACTTCATAATTAGGAACATTACAGAGGTAATGTATGCACAAGCAGGCGAACATGGGAGTAAAGCTCTGATCAGTCTCCGATACTCCTGACATTAAGCAAAAAATAATTCAGGAAGAAATAAATCTAATTCAGTAAATAAATATACTTATTGAGAATGCTCTAGATAAACGTATTTAGGCAGACCTTAGAAGATTACATTAAGGAGCGAGGATCAATTGAATCGTTTATTCTTGAAAGGGCTCATGTCCACTTTTTCAAATTATTCAGGAAATAAAAAAAACTATATATTGTCAACAAAAATAAGTTTAGGAGGGAATTTGAGTTTGTTGATGAAAATGTGAGTCGCTATGAAGCGTTAAGCTGAATTTTGAGGTTATTTGTCAATTATTTCAGCTTTTATGCTCAGTTTTAAAGCATGGACATGAGCCCTTTCTAGAATAAACGAATCGTTTATTCTTGAAATAATTAAAAAATAACCCCAAAATTCAGCTTTATTTCATTTTTAACCATTCTGTAAACAGCCTCAGAGGGGATAATTTCTAAAATCAAAAACAGAATGTGTATTTATTAAAAATCATAAATTTCAAATTAATTAAATTAATAATTTATATATTAAAATGATGTCGATGTTTGTTTTAATTATTTAATGTGAATTACAGTTAATTGTTACAAGAAAGATAATCGTTACATAACTAATGATTAACTCTCTCTTTTTCACGTTTCTTCTTTTTAAATATTAGTTTAGTATAAAAGAGCACATGGCCTGGACATGTGCCCTTTCTAGAATAAATGATTTTTTTTGCAAGGTAGGTGCCGTTCCATTAACCATATGGTAATTTCGTCTTGTCATAAAACGTATGTAAGTGTCTATGATACAAAATCGTCATAATACTAATTTTGACAAAAAGTGGACATGAGCCCTTTCAAGAATAAACGATTTAATTAGAAAAGATAACCGGGACAATATCCCTGAAGTTAAAAATAAAATCAAGGGAAGCAACTTTCCTATTCAAGTTACAAACTGAAGTCGTCCAAGATAAAACTAAGTTGAATAATCTCACTCAATAATTAAGAAGAGAGAACAAAGAATTGTAAAATGAATCAGTCGTAAGAAAGTTAACTAATGAGAGCACTATTGACCATTGATATTGAAAAACAACCAAAATAAATAAAATCCTAATAATGCAGGTTTCTTCAATAAGAATAGCAGGTGAGAATTGGGCAGAACTAACGAGAAGTTTTGCTGAATTCGCCGAAAAGATATTCCAATCACATGACAACCAAACAATGGAAGCCGAATAATAACCGTACAAAAAGGAATATTCGAAAGTAAAAAAATTCTACCGACTCCACCAAATGAATTCTAGAATGAGAAAAAAGTAAGTATGACTTAGAAAAAAGCTTCTTTTTACAATCTTATTACTGGAGATATTTTAAAAGCACTACCAAAGAAAGCTCCACTAATGCTCACCAATCTTATAAATGCAATCTTTAGAGCCAAATTTGTACCTAGCTTGCGGAAAATGGCAAAAGTAGTCATCATCATGAATCATTATTCTAAAACTTGAAAAACGCCACACGCTACACCGAAAAGTTATTGGTAAACAGCTAAGTTCGATATTCAACAGGAAGAACTTCATCCCAAATTGTCAGTTCGGTTTTCGTAACCAACACTCAATAACAAATCAATTATGTACACAGAATAACCAATATAATGAAGAATGCACAAGAAGAAAAAAAAGTCTGACGAACGATATTTTAGACTTTGCGCATGATTTAAAAAACACTGTGGCGACTGTTGCTGAAATACGGAAGATATAATTAGCTTTTACCCAAACACATAAATGGATAAAAATATTTCGAATTAAACCAACTGAAACTAAATGCAATCATATTAAATGTACAAACAAACGGCCGGTTACCATAAATCGATAAATAATACTGTTAGCGAACACAGTTAAGAATCTCAAAGAAAAGTGAAGAGCTAAGGGTTAAATCCAAATGATATAACGGCAAAAGTAAGAAAAGCGCCTCTTACGGAAGATAGGAAAAATAGACCAGATACATACAAATTGCTTACTTTTGTTCTTTAAACCATATGAGGTTTTATTTATCAATATTTTAAGTTTTATTTGGGGGGGGGGGGGGGGGGGTTAAAAATTGTTAAAAATTGCATGACATCATTAAAGGACGTCCCCTAAGTCCAAAAACAATTTGTGTAGGAGACAATGAAAACTATTTCCCTCTTCTTATCGTCTACATGCAAACACTAAATTTTTTTCTAAATTTCTCCCCTTAAAAAATTTTTTATAATATTTTATAAATGGCAATCGATGCAAATTCTCCCCTCTTTCGTTTGATGTGAAAAAGCAAAATTGGAAAAAATGGACTTAAGGGGGAAGACTCATGTAAACAACTGTTTTTCAAAAAAAAAATTACTAAAAAATGAGAAAGTTTATTCAATTGCAATAAAGTACATTATAAAATTGACTATACAACTCATCGGAAAATACACCAATCAGATAGTTCAATTTTTCTCAGTTACGCTGTATAGCATCGCTTATTTACATTGCTAAGTGGAATTTTGCGAAACACAACTAGTGTGTTTCGGTCGCAAACAAATAAATCTTCAAACAATTAATATTTTTGACATTTCAATACGAAATTCAGACGTCAAACATCTAATTGTAATAACATAAAATGTAAAACAAAAAATATATGTTTGTCAAATCAATGTGAGCATTTCACCTAAAATATAAAATGAAATTGAAGCAAATTAGTAAACATCAAAACGTTTCCTTGACTCCCTACAGTTTAAATAGCCCAACAATAGGCTTTGGCTTAGTGGATTTACACACAATCGTATTTTTTGGCTTGTTGCATATAATAATTGCTTATCCTAAGATTGCATTTTTGGACAAAAGCGTAAACCAAACTTGAAAACCAACTCTGTCCATGACGCAAAAAATCCAAAAAACTTAGAACTTCGATAATGAGCCCGATTCTGGGGTGACATGTTTTGCCATCACCTTCGATTCGTTTTCGATAGTGTTTTGTCTCTTGTAACAAGAACAAAATTGCACTCGATTTCGCATTTTCAATTATGCTATTTCTATAGCTTTCCCAGTTTGCTCAAATAAAACAACATTCTATTTCTACTTTCATTCATCACTCTTTATCACAAAAAATTTTGATTGCGATATTTTTCGATGTGAAGTCTCGATGTATACAGAAGGCTGAGGTCGCATTAGAAAAATTGTAATGAAAGAAGAAAATAGTGTACAATTTTGTTCTTGTTACAAGAGACAAAACACAATCGAAAACGAATCGAAAGTGATGGTACACCATGTCACCCCAGAAACGATAAAATTCATGTTGTTATTTTCCTATATGAATTTGTATCGGAAAAACAAAAATAACATAACAACATAAAATTTTATTTATTTAATTTTATCATTTGTTTGCCACCTCCGGTGGCACAGTACTTAGCATGCTTGCTATAAACTCCGGAAGTTCCGGGTTCGATTCCTTAATGTAAGATCAATGAATTAATCACTCATTATCTTAGTATTTATTCTCTTTGGTTATACATAGTTAAAATACTTTAAGGTGTCCAAATTTACTCAAATTTACTCCGTTCTCAAAAGTCCAAGTCTAAATTTAGTACCACTTTGTGGATTTATAATGGTTCGGGTACCATCCAATATATGAAACAATAAAATACCGCTAAAGAATTAGTTCCTTTTACCGCTGTTTTTTACGACATAGTCAAAAACATTGGTATTCGCAAATTGTAGGAACTTCGCCACTGTAAATAAATACATTTGAATTCGCCGCTATAAGAAAAATAGTAGCCTTTGCTAAATCGAAATGTCAAAAATGAAATCATAACAAATGATTGGCTTGAAAGTCAATCGAAAGAGAGTGAGATTATATGAGATTATTTGTAGGTTACCTGATAGACATACATATACATATCGTCACGTGAGTTCTATCTTGTCCTATAGCCCATTTTTCCTAAAATGAGTTATTAATGTATTCTGATGTTTTCGACCATGCTCTTTCAGAATTGTTGGCTAAAATTGCCGTATCTCTTATAGTTTCGAAGATAATATTTTTTGTTATTGTCCTATAGACCAAAAATTTTCTTATTTTTTTACACGTTTTAATTCTTGTTCGTCCCATCTGTTAAAATCTTCCAAGTGGGACACATATATATGAAATTTACCTAACGTAGCATATGAGTTCTTTAGTGTCCTATATCCAACGTAAATGGACGTAGGACCCAAATTACAAGCAAAACAAAAATGTTTATTTTATAATTTGTGACCTATTTCCAATTCCAACATAATATTTTTTCTGGTATTTCTGCTAAAGCACTTATAGCATACGACCTAGAAAATGTGTTCTCTTTGGCAAAAGGGAATATTTAAATTATTTTTATAAAATAAAGTTCAACCTTTATAATTTGACCGGATATTACCACACAACCAAAATTACGCACAGAACATAATATAACAATATAACAAAAATCGCACAGAGATATTCAGTTCCTGGCCATTATATAGGATTCAAGGACTTGTTACTGTACATAGCATTATAGACAGGCATTTAAAACATTTAAGCTACCATAGTCCTGTTTCACTGATTAGGCATATAAAGTCGATGCAGTACGATAAAGTGCACTTAAAATTAATGCAGATGCTGTGATTTTTATAACTATACAATCAAGCTTCTTTAGGATTAAACTTTACTAATTGAAAATTTACATTGGCAACCGAAACATTATATCCAAAAGATGATACATTAACCCTGCATTACTAACCTATGGGTCCAATGGACCCAATTTAAAATTTCTTTTCAAAAAATGAATGTTTCGTAATTGTAACCAACTTCACGTCAAAATGTAATTTAAATTCCGGTATTTCCCCACATTTTAAAATATATTTCATTAGTGTTTTGTCAGTCGGAGTGTCAACAATACCTCTTGCAAAATGTGTCTGGGTCTGTTGGACCCACGTTAGTATCGAGTGTGTATTATTTATGGGTTATTTGGACCCACGTTATTATTCACGTATTTTTTTTTTACATAAAGGTCTGGGTCTGTTGGACCCACGTTAGTATCGAGTGAGTATTATTTATGGGTTATTTGGACCCACGTTATTATTCCGACTTTGATCGATTCTTACAGAGCTCGAATTGGTTAATATGCTCTAATGAATAAAGCAATTTACACGATATATTTTTGTTGCCTTTTCAGATTTTCAAAATCTTCTTTCTGAAACTATGACTGAAAAAATTAGCCACTGTGAGATATTTTCCCGAACCGTTACCTTTTCATTATTTTTATGTGATAATATGAAGTCTATTATTTATTTTTGAATAAAAATTACCTGTGAACAAACTAAATAGATTTTTTTTTTAATTTTAAATTGTAGTTTTATTCAATTTACCAAAAATTAATAAATGTATATTTTGGGCGCTAAGGTTTCTCTTTAAATTGAGTTTTAAGATATGGGTCGATTGGACCCATGTTTAGTAATCATGTAACGTAAATTAGCGTTAGTAATGCAGGGTTAATAATTAAATATAAAGAGAAGTACGGTGAAATGGAACCGGAACAAACGATTCCTTTAATTGTTCAATCAAGCCGACGAGGTATATTTAAAACTTTCGCTGTAGTAAAGCTACCCAATTCAGCACAATTAAACCACCCGGTGTAATTTCCAAAGAGAAAATTAAAGGCATAGTGTCGATGTTCGACTACATGCTACTAGATGATCAGGAATTCTACAGAGCGATTTTGAAAATACCACACAAAAGCCGTGACACCTAATTTAATTTTCACGTTGACATACCCAAAATATGATTGAAATTAAAATATTGACTGAAATACTTATATAAATCGGGTCTAGTGTCCTATTATGTGTACCGAATGAAATTTGTGATTTGTACATGAAGAATTAAAACTAAACGACAATATATAATCATTATTTTTCTGTACTTGTTCTATTGCACATATTGTACAGTTTTTAAATAATCGTATTCATTCAAACTTTTTGTTCATTTTACGGCGAACATTCACCTTTTCATAATCCCATTTATTATGTATGGATGTGATCTTAAGCTGCATTGGCAAACTGTTTGCCAAACCATATGTTTTTTTGCCAAATTTTTCAACAGCTATGGTAGTAATTGCTCCGTCCAGATCTTTACCTTTTTTTTTTATGTAATATTGGGAACCTGGAAGTGTCGAGAAATCCATTTTGACGTAGGTCTCGTCGTTCATTACGAAACAAGAATCTTTTCTTTCGTTCAACCATTTGTTGTGTTTCTTTGCTCGATCGATCCCTCTATTAAATAGTTCAACACTTCTTTTGGGGATTTTTGACTTCTTGTATGTCCGTAGATTATTTCTGGTTTTAGCTCGTTCCACAATCGATTTGGTTGTTTTGGTTTTTCTGGCCAAATCTCGCACAGACATCGAGGGATGTTTCGAAATGACTCTTACAATTTTCTGATCCAACATTTTATTTGGAGCACCTGATTTTTCTCCGGATCTGGGCTTGCGTGATACAGAAAGATTGATTTGACATATTTTTTTACATTTGTTACCGTATTATTGGAAACACCGGCCAATTTACCAATTTTTTTATTGGTATACTCGGGATGATCATTGCACAATCTAATTATTAAATCACATTTTTCTCCCTATGATGCGTCCATTTCGAAACAAATAAAACAAATGCCCAATTTGACATTTATTCGTTTTTTTAAATTGTTTTTCTACAAAATAACGGTACCAGTTTTTTTCTTTTGCGTAGTAACCTATGAGATAATATAAATTTGGGAATCACAAATTTCATTCGGTACACATAATATATCCGATGCATTTCATCTTTATTTTACATAATAATAAGGTCAATTTCATATAACTATAGGAATTGTCCTACATATATCCATTTATCCCATTTTTGCTCCAAAACGTTTTCCTTGCTCCAGTTTTAGGGATAGCTGCATTTTTATCGTTGGAGCATTTAAAAAGATACCAAGGCTTTGTATAGGAACAAAGAACACTTTGGAATTTATTGAAGAAGTTAAACGTATTTATGCTTAAAATTTAAAATTTGATTTCTGTAAAGTTTTACAAATGGCGTATAGGACAAGATAGAAATCACGTGACGATATGTAGGTAAGTAAACTATTTTTCACAGAATAGCATCCGACAATATACCTTCAGTTTGTTTGCATGTGTGAGGTATTTATTTTAACTTAGCAGAGACGGTAGAGAATTGCCGGTAGCAAGGCGTACCTTTTGCATTATGGCGCCCCATAGACCGTTGTCATAGAGGCTACGAAATCTTACAAGAATCTGAACACTTTCTCAAATGAGATCAGATGTTGTTTCCTGGACTCAATGGCAGTTCCACAAACCTTCACCAAAATTCAAAAGAAAAAAAGTTATTTTCATAAGAATTACAGACACCATCAAGCATACGTATGTATTGTCCTATTCAGATCTTAAAAAAAAAATTTTTTTTAAATGTTCTGCGCAGCTTCCAGTGATGTAGAAAAAATTTTTTTAAAAATTTTGATGAGTCGCATTTATCTTAGATAGTAAACCTAATTAAAATAATAAATAATCATTCAAATGTATTATATTTCAGTTTTAATACACAAAAGATTCAAAATGTTTATGATTTTATGTTATTACAATCAAATTTCATGTGAAAATTAATAGGTGTAAAAAAATATTGCACGTCTATGGAAACAACGTCAACATTTAATTTTCGGACGGACTAAGGAAAATAAATAACTAAATGCCAGTCATATCGATCAAAACCACAATAACGTAAAAAATTTGTTAAATTGCATTAATTCTTCGATTATCGGTTTCAAACGATTCTTTTAAAATAAAATTATAAAAACATTTTGTGATTCAAAACGTTATAACATATAAATAATAAAATAAAATTATATAAATAAAAACCTAACCTAAAAACTGAAGTACAAATACAACATAAAAATGTAAACAATTAAGCCGAAATAGTACATCACTGTGTATGCGCCATGTTTTTTCTGCGCGAGAACTGTCAAAATTCCAGCGACATTTGAATACTATGTACTATATATTGATTCGTTAATAACACAAAGAAATCCTATTACATAGAAAATTTAGTTAGTGAAAATCTCAAAAACTACAAATTAAATCATGTTGGATTATTGCAGGTAAACAGATGTTATCGAGAGTAGTAGGTCCTGAAAAAATTATGTCGATAAATTGTTACTCTGCCGAGTTATGGGCCAATAAAATCAAGATATGTAGCTTTACGTTAACAACTTTGTCACTGTAAACTTACAGAGCATAATTTACGTTTATAGAGTCTACTTACATTTTGTGAATACCATTTTAGTACTAAGGCCGTGAGTGAATATGTTAAAAATATTTGGTTAAAAATTTGGTGAAAATCAAATTATTGTCGTGAAATATTTTTATCTACCAAATTTAATATTGCTGTGTGAATTAGTTAAAAATTAAAATTGTGACAACTGAACAACAAAATGAAGCGCATTTATAACAATGATTTTTCTAGTTTGTTATTTATTTTATTACTTTATAAAAGGCGTAATTTATCAAATGAAGCTGTTTTATGTATCAACTGAACCAATATTAAAAAAATGAGGTTATGTTTTTTTAACTCGCTTGTCAAATTTTATATACGGTGCCTACCATGATGCATTTTTTATTTATTTTTTGTGGTGAGTAAATTTTATAATTTTAACTTTTATGTCAAAATTTTAATTTTTAACTGGTTTTTAACTAATTCACTCACGGCCTAATTGGAAATTTTACGGTTATAGAGCGAATTTACATTTTGTGAATTAGGGACCTTAAACTCTGTTTAAAACATCTTGTTTTTTTCTTCTTTTAAACAGTTGTTTCAAACTAAAATTGAAATGTTGGTTTTCCTTCAAATTAATTTTGACTTACACAAATTGAATTTCTCGCCGACGATGTGTATATCTACGTGTGTGATTCTAAATTCCATTTGTAAATCCAGTATTTGTTGATGGCTTCTAATTTCTGGGAAAATAATTTATAGCTATTTCTTCCTACCCATTTCGTATCATATTGTACCGTATATTTTCTTCCAGAATAATGTGTTTATATTACAATTTTCCCTCGTTTTCTTATCTTTCTCTCAATATGTTAAATCAGAAAAGTTTATTGATTTGCTGTAGTTGGTGTGTATATATTTTAATTTTTTTTTTATTATTTTTTTTTATTGTAAACACATAAAATGTGAGTTTATTAATAAGAAAATGAATAAAACAAAAATTTGTTTTGTGTTTAGTTTTATATTATTTCTTATTTTATTTCTTTTTTTATGAATTAAACTAGTTGAATTGGTTTCGGTTTTTAAATAATTTTTTTTTTGTTTTGTTATAAAATGTGTAAATAATGATTGTTCGATTTGTAAATAGGTATGTATGTATGTATGTAATAATAAAAAAATCAATTGATAAATTTGAAATTGTACTCGTAAAGTTGTAATGAGACGGATTGACCATAAATCAATTATTTTCTATATTGAAAAATATGGTCGAACGAGAAATGAAAATGAATAAAAATTTTCATTACATAATTTTTGCTTCTTGTTAGCAAATTAACAAGTGTTTGGCGTCTTTGAAGTATTATTTTGACTATAAATAATTATTGATATTATTTTGTATTTATGTAGCTTTGTAATTTATTTGTAAATTAATTTAAGCAATAAAACTAAGTAATTTAATTTTAATTTAAAAAAAAAGTTATGGCTTGATTTAGGAGAACTGTAGACGCTGCTCAATGCTAGCTACCCAAGTTTTTTATTAAATGGTTACGGTAAATATGATTAACCGAACATTATTTAAGATTACTAAATACCTTTTCGAATGATAATTTTTCTTTTTAATCGATCAATATTTATGATATTTGGTGCAAATTAATTTTGATAATTTGTTTTCTATCGGTTTACTTATTATTATAAATGAATTTAGTTCCGTTGATGAAAGTTGATGATTGCTTGAAAAATATTTCGAATTCAAATGGAGTGTAAAATTATTTGAGTTTAAGTCATGCTATGTTAAATTTTATTTTATTTTACTCTACACTTTAGTGTAGAATGGACCACCAGCCAAGCCTTTTGGCTGCCCCCAACTGCTTTACCCAAAGAAGCATTTTCACCAATCCAATAACACTGTTAAAATTAGAACCCACAAATATCACTACAAGCAAATTCCCAATGGTCATAATGTATGTAGCTTATTCTTAATGATTTTTTATTTTAACACGTCAGTTAATTTAAATCACTTGTCACAAAATAAATATTAGTTGAAATCGAATTTAAAAAAATATTTTAAACAAATAGGCAAATATGAAAAAAATGACACAACATTAAAAGTTATTAAAAAACAAAATAAAAAAATGGGCTACTTGAGATATAATATATATTTAGAGCCCGTCCTCTCCCTCCTCCCCCCCCCCCCCCCCCCCCGAATTTCACATAACATAATCAAAATGTATCACCATGTGGCAAAAGATCTGCAAAATAACCGTTTGCGGCTGCTATAGATTCCACGCCCAACGAAAAATGCTTTTCTCGTAGGAATTGTTTTAGGTTTCGGAACAGAAAGAAGTCCCTGTGACCCAAATCTAGTGAATACGATGGATGTTCAAGCAATTTAATTCATTGAATTTTGTTACCCGGGTGGTCGCTCAAATTACCCGGGTACTCGATAATCGGTATTGGATACCCTAGCTATGGCCCCTGCCCAGTACGATAGTCCATATTGTAAAATTGAGTCAACTAGGGCAAAATAGACCATTTTCATTAGATAAACCGGACAAAACAATCGAATCACATACATTTTCCTAGACACCAGTAACAATCTAGACTTCAACTCTTCAATACGCGCCTTTCAATTTAGATCACTATCAATCAGGATGCCCAGATATCGAAGTTCATTAACCACTTCTACACGGAAGCAACCATTAGAAATACAAGGCGGACATCGGTTTCATCCAGATTCCAGACACATGGTAATTTATCTCAAGTAGTTCTGGATCTCTATTTCTGAAGTGTTGTAGCTTAGTTTTCTCGCTCAAAAGCAAGTTATGAGCTTTTAACCATACAGACAATATAAACAAGTCATGCTCAATGCCTGAGGCATTACCTTTTATGCTAGGGTCAGTGTATACAAATGAAAAATCATCTGCAAACGCAGTCGAAGAACCACAAAACTGCTGACTGAAAATTTCGTTAACATAGATTAGGATTAGTAGAGGTCGCAATACAGAACCCTGCGGAACTCCTACATTGATTGACAAATCCTCACTGTTTTCCCTTTTATTTGCACTATCTGAGTTCGACCAGTAAGATAGGACGAAAACCACTTATGGATTAAACCTCTAAAGCCACAACAATAAAGTTTTTTGAAAAGAGCTAAATAGAGAGAGAATAAACTGCTATAAATAACGATGTAGGCACAATGAAAACTAACCAAACTGAAATCTGTATGCTCTCTGTATTGGCAAATATTCTGATGCACATGAAAATAAAATAAGTGGTTGTTTATTAAAAAAAACAAAACAGAAACTTGTCCAAAGAAGACAAAGCTGTTTGTAGAATTATAATGCTCCGTGGTTATCTGGTGTTTCTCAGCTATAGACATATGGTAAATTGTATCCATTGAGTCACCGATGTGCGTAAAATAATCATTGAACTTTTTCGCAATGGCAACAAAATCAGAGATTGCATTTTCCTTTTGATCAATGATTTCTATTATTTCAGCTGGTTTTTGGTAACAGTTTAATATTTCGTTGATTGTTTGCCAGTTTTTTCTTGCATCTTTACCATTATTATTAAATTGTTGTTTATAAAACAATTTTTTTGCTGGTATTTATTAGAAGATTTACTGTATCACATGGGTATATGCTTTTAGCCTATTATTATTAGTATGCTTTTTCGACCGGTGATAAATTTTATTTCTTTTGCGTATTAGCTTTAATAAAGAATCAGACATCCAAGGCTTCAGCTTGATGGATCTTCTGCCTGACGCATTCATCATAGTACATTTCTCAAGATGATCATTAAATATATGTATTAATGAAATTATCAAAAACCGTCTTAAATAAAAAATAATTTCTATAAGAAAATAATGCATTCGAATTTATTTGAATTCAATTTTTTATTAGTTTTTTATACTTTTATATTGATTCGCCGTGACACACTAAGGCCAATTCATCGAGGACACAGTCTAATGGTTATTTGCCTTTTTCGAATTATAAATGATTTTGTGTAGATCAACACATCATCATGTAATGATTTTATAATATGTGAAACTCAGGGGGGGGGGGGGGGGGGGAAGTGATTCAATCCACTCTTCCCTACGCCGCTGTGTGCGTTTGCCGACACGCCATTCTTCGCCAAGGTCACGACAAATTGTGAACATGTGGTCTTCTGTTGATCGATGATCTAGAAGAGCGGCTTGATTGGAGGAAGGTTGAGCTAGATGCTGATCTAGTCGATCTAGTAGGATTTTTGCATAAATCTTGTATCCCACATTACACAGGGTGATCCTCCGGTAGTTCACGATGGTGTTTCTGCTAGGAGAGTAGGCCACTCGCCTGTTTTTTTTTTTTTGAAGCTCTTGAGCTCAGAATGAAATTGATATATAGGGCATGTTTGATAATTCGCACGGTGCAGTGCAGTGCATACTGTTTTCCTTGTCTACTTTGATTTATTTTCTGGCAAATTGAACTACACCGCACCGTGCGAATTATCAAACAGACCCATAGGTTTTCCTTTCTATGTTGCTTAAGGTGGTTGATTTTTTCATCCTTTAGTAGTGTAAGATTTAAAGATCTGTAGGTATAGGTTGGTAGAGATGTGATAATCCTATTGCTTTTATATTTAATATTTTGATATTTTAGTGTTATTATCATAATGTTGCCCACTAATTTTTCAGGTCATATAGGAATATTGAGTATTAGCTGGTGTATTTTTTTATATAATATAAAAAAAATATATTACATTATATATTATATATTATGATATTTTAGTGATACATATTATCATAATAATATTGTCATTATTTGGTCACTGGTTGCCAGTGTGCTGTTTTTTTTAAAGATCATATACAGTGGACTCAAACAATTGTCCCAATATTATTAACATATAAATAATAATGTTTTTATTTTGTTTTCTTACCTCAAGGTAATGCATTTCTCATTTTTTTATAGGAAGACAAAAATCATAGTATACAAAAGAGAAGAAAAAAGAATGGTACCATTTGGTTTTTGTTATTATTTTCCTCCTTTTGTACTTTAATAGCAATTGGGACAATTTATTGTTTTAAAATTTTTCCATGATAGGGTTTGTTGGTTGTTAAATTATAAACTTAGATAATAATATTTAAAATTAGTACTTATCGTATTTAGTAGACGCACAAAAGTTATTTTTTAATTGAAAAATGTAATTTTTATTTGTGTATTCAAAATAATAAGGGCTGAAATTACTTGTTGTAATAAGTTTATTCATATTAATCTACATTTATTTAATGCTCTGAGAGCTATTTCTAGCCTAGGTAGCACAAAACGCCAAATGAGAGAAATGTAGAGTCAATAATACGGAACATGCATCCACTCAATATTTTGAGCTAGCTCAGCTAGAAATATTTTTTTAAGATATTTCTAATTTAGATAAAAAATGTATTTTTACTTTTAGTACAAATATTATTTAGTACAAAGTAAAATTTTGTATTTTGAATGCACGTTAACACATAATAGTTTCGTAAGGCTAGGCTATAAAAATATTTAGTGAAATACATAAGTCGCCAGAAGTCAACATTTCCCAACAGAATTGATATGGGTCTAATAATTTGGCCAGGTACTGTAAACTAGGAGAGTTACACTTAATATCATCTCGGCTGGATTCGGAAGGCTATGTAAATATTTTAAAAACCCAGTTTTTGGGCAGTTTGACGATGTTTGGAGCAACAAAGGAGGAAATTATATTCCATAGTATATTGTCCCTGTCTTAACTGGCTAGATTAGAGCAGGAATACATTTCTTAGTTTGAATATTCAAATGTAAATACCTAACATGGAACTTCCATATCTGTTCCATATCTTCCATTCTTTCCTGTGATTCAGCATTAAATTGCACTTTGTTGTGTCTTTGCTATTTCGCCGCTTCAATAATAACTCATATTTGCATTTTTTTGCGTAAATGAGATTTTCATGTAGAAATGTGTGGCAATACAGCGTATGTACCTTTACACAAAAGATTATGCATCTAAAATAAACTGATAAAACATAAAATTGAGAGATAGAAAAATGACTTCTTTATTTATGGCAGTCCATATTAATATGAAACTGTTTTTCTCGTTTCCTTTGAAAAAACAATTTGTCACGAAGGGCCCGATTTATTTGGTTAATTTACAATTGGAGCCAGAACGAATTATATCCAGAAAATAGACCAGTAAAGCTACAGTGGTAGACATTCGTTTAAACGTACATACTATGTTTTTTGAATAGTTCTAAGAGTAAAGTGTTTTGATTTTTTTCAAGTAGTCTAAATTGTGTCTAACATCTTATATCTGTTGCTAAGATAAGCCATTAGTAAAAATTTTAATGGTTTACTTTAATAAATTTAAAAATTTAAATTTCAGGTAGACATTCGTTTAAATTAAACGCACTTCTGAAAATGTACTAAAATAAAAAACAAAATTAACAATTTTTCATATATTATTTTATTTCATATTTGGTCTGGCCCCGACCTTTCCGAATAACTTCAAAAATTCGAGTAGGCATTGAATTTGTTAAATTTTTGAGGGTTTTTGGATCAATTGTGGCCAACAGTCACGGATGGCACTTTTCAAATCTTTAATTGAATTATATTGCTGTTCATTTCCATAAACTTCTCGAGGAAGGGTCTCTAAACATTTTCGATAGGATTGCAATCAGAACTGCAAGCTGGCCATTCCAGAAGGGGAATGTTTTTGTCGAGAAACCACTGTGTGGTCTCCTTCGAACCATGGATCGAAGCATTATCTTGTTGAAAATTATAATTTTCGTTCATGTTATTGTCCAGATAATTTATCAAAACGTTTTCCAAAAGTTTCACGTACATACGGAAGTTCATTCGTGTCGTTATAAAGCAGATGGGAAGCTCCTCGTTATAAGAAAATGTTTCACATACCATAACACACCGCCACAAAATTACGCTTCGACCTAACGACGCCATGTTCCTCCAAATTATGCCAGTAGCAACTGTAGCAGTCGGGAAAATCCAGATTATTTTTTTTTTCGTAAGCAAAAATCACTCTCTGCCAATCCGTTATCGACGACATGTATTTACCAGCAAATTTGAGCGGATTATTCGTATGCATGGCCGTTAAAAGTGGTTTGATCCAAAATTTTGTCCATTTTATGTTCAGTGAACTATTAAAAATACGGGCAATGTGTCGGATCATCACAGGAAGATCCAATAGCCTGCATGATAGACGGTTTCGTGTAGCTACTTTGCGAATTAGACCTTTCTGGCGAGCTGAGATCTTGGATAGGCAATAGTCCTGATTGCAATCCTATCGAAAATCTTTAGCCCTCTAAAGAAGTCCCTTCCTCGAGAAGTTTATGGAAATGAACAGCAATATCATTCAATTAAAGATTTGAAAAGTGTCATCCGTGAATGTTGGGCCACAATTGATCCGAAAACCGTCTCTCGAAGTTATTCAGAAAGGTCGGGGCCAGACCAAATATTAAATAAAATAATATATGAAAAATTGTTAATTTTGTTTTTTATTTTAGTACATTATCAGAAGTGCGTTTAAACGAATGCCTACCTGAAATTTAAATTTTTAAATTTATTAAAGTAAACCATTAAAATTTTTACTAATGGCTTATCTTAGCAACAGATTTAAGATGATAGACACAATTTAGACTACTTGAAAAAAATCAAAACACTTTACTCTTAGAACTATATTCAAAAAACATAGTATGTTTAAACGAATGTCTATACCACTGTATTTATACACTCCCGAGCAACTGAATCGACTAGACCATCAAAACGCATATTTTTTTAAAATGGCTGGATCGATTTTCGAAAAACAACCTTCTTTTGACAGCCTTGTATTTTATCTTTTCAAGGATACCTTTATCATTAAAATCCATACAGCACTTTTCAAATTAAAGCAGTCTTAGCAAAATGCGATGTTTCGGTGAAAACAATTGGCGTGATGCAATCTCCAGTATTATGTCACGTTGACCGATATTTGTCGTCACTTATGAGTCAGACGTTGACCTGAACAAATCTCTACCAGTTTAATTCATTGTTTCCTTAAAATCATAGATACCACTCCAGAAAAATCCGCACAAGTTGTTGCTTTATTGCAAGAAGGACGCAATCAACAAGAAGTCGCTCGTCAGCTTAATATGAGCCAATCTGCTGTCTCAAGAGTATTCCGAAGGTTTCAGGAAACTGGTACCTTCAATCGAAGACCACAAACCAGCCGGCTTCGGTGTACATCAGAGAGGGACGATCGATTTATCGTCCTAACTTCACTGCGAAATCGCCATCTCACGGGCGTCGATGTGCAGCAGGAGCTAAGACAAGTTCGAGATGTAGCTGTTAGTCAATGGACAGTAAGAAGACGCTTAAAGGAAGCCAACCTCACTCCAAGACGGCCCGCTATAGGTTCAAAATTGACAACACGCCACCGCAAATAGCGACTCGAATTTGCTCGCGAACACATCAATTGGAACATCGAGCAATGGACGTCCGTTCTATTTACTGACGAGTGCAGAATATGTCTCCATGGTAGTGATATGAGAGACCGGGTCTACCGGCGTCCAGGAGAGCGATTTTCGCAGTGCTGTTTTGGTGTATGGTGTGGGCTGGCATATCGTTTGAGGGAAAAACAGATCTCGTTTTCGTACCTGGTGGAGGCCGTGAAGGAGGTCTGACCGCTGAACGATATATCGAGGGCATTCTCTTGGATCATGTAGTGCCCTATGCAGGATATATAGGGGAAGATTTCATATTGATGCATGAAAATGCCCGGTGTCACACAGCTCGAACCACTCGACAGTTCTTGGATGAGGTCGGACTCGAGACGATGAGATGGCCAGCACTCAGTCCAGACATGAATTCAATTGAGCATTTATGGGACGAACTAAAACGGAGGGTCCGAGCTAGAAATCCGGTACCATCTAACATCAGTGACCTGAAGATTGCGTTAGAGGAGGAGTGGGGTGCGATCCCCCAAGTATTTGTCAAAACCTTAATAACGTCAATGGGGAACCGCATGCGAACCGTTGTAGATGCAAGGGGGGGCCATACTTATTATTAACCAATAAAATTATTTTTGTTTTGCTTGAGTTTTTTGTTGTAATTTAATTTTAAACACCCCCAATATTTTTTGCTTAATCATCAATTTTGGTTGCGTTTTCATTCAAAATTAATTACAAAAAAAAGTACTAAACCAATTTTCATAAAAATAGTGTCATTTTAAAGCAAAAATATCAGGCTTTCAAAAAAATAATGTCTTATGAAAATCGATTTGACCGTTCTAACAAAAATCGTCCTTATGTGAGCGCTTAAGGTTTTAGTCGATTCAGTTAAAAGGAGTGTAGTACAGTAAGTACAGAGAATAGGAAGAATGAATTATAAAATTTATAAAGTTACAAATTTTTTTTTTTTGTTTTTTTTGTTTGGTAAACTTATGTCGTGTTCTTTTCGTGTTTTCAAATCAATGCGAATTTTGTGGTGTGAAAAGTACATAAAACAAAATTAACGTTGTTTTGTGTTTGTATTGGTAATACAACAGGTTTTTTTTACTTGAATGACATTTCTAAACGTCAAATTGAAATTTGGCGGCTGGAGTGCTTTAATCCAGTGTTTTGTATTTTTGTTTGAATAAAATTAATCCAGTGTTTTGTTATTTAATTAAATTAAAAAAATTAAACACAACAATTAAATTAAACACAAAATGATATTATGTACAAATCGATCGAGACACAAAAAACGCTATATTATTGAAAACTTTTGACAACTAAAATTGTCGTTTCTATTTTTGTTGGTGTTAGTAGCTGCGGATGTGAAATTCATGAAAAAATCCGCATTTCGTAAAATTGATGCACATCTAAAAAACATTGACGTTTTTTGGTGAAAAGAACACAGTTTTTGGATGTGCAGCAATTTTTTTTGACGATTTTGGGTGAAAAGAATTCAACATTACAAATCAAATTTCATTGAATTTGTTCAATCGTAAGTCTGTATTAACGAAAATTTACTCTAATTCTAATACCTATATACATATACATAGGGTAACTTTGAGTAATTTTATCAAAATATCACAAAAATTGGTAATTTTATCAAAATATCACAAAAATTGTTATGTTATCGTAATTAAAACTCAAAATCGATTAAAACATGTCAACATTTATCAGTTAACAGAAAAAATGTTTTATTTACCTGAAATGTAAGGGAAGTGCGATTTATTAATAAAAAGGTAATTTCGCGGTTATATGTATGTTGTCACTGTCAATCTGTCAGTGAAATATTTATTTGTATTGTTTCTGTTTCTGGTGAGATAGGGAATTTATCTGAAAAATTGTTTAAATTAATTTTTCGTTATTCTGTAATTTGAGAATATTAAAAATATTAAGAGAATAAAATATAATTATCGCTAATTTTCGGTATGTTGATAATCATTAATAATTTATTTTTGTTGATTCTAAGGATAAGATACGTAAACAATCAATTTGGGTTTCTTTATGTGATTTATTTAACGGGGCTGTTTAATCGATCAAGATAATTTACGGTAATTATTACGCATATTAATTTAATTATTTATTATAGTCGTGGTGGGATGGGATTTTATTTTATTTTTGTTTTGTTAATTTATTGATTGGGGTTTCCTTGTGCATAAATAAATCATGGATTAATTACTGATTTATGTTGAATTAATTTATATGTCATTCAGATTTTTGTTCAATGGCTCCCTATTATGTATACATATGTAATTTGTTGGTAATAATTTTTAATATTGAAAACATTTAGAAAAAAATCGGGACACAAAAACCGAGATAAAAAATCGTCACAAGAAATCAAGACACAAAACCGATATCATCAAACAGTAAAGTTGCTTAAATTCGAAGGACAAATCGGTGAATCTCATTGAAATGTGCAGAATCAGCACAGCTTCTCATTTACTTCTACAAGTAATAATCGTTGATTCAATCACATTCGGCATACGTTTTTCACACAGAGTTGTGTTCCGTTGCGCAATTTCGGCGGATTTAAATTACGAAGAAGTATTATTGGTGAACCAATTTTCAAAAATAGAACGTGCAATGGCATTCCAGGTAGCTTCAAAGAATTAAGAAACTCTCTTGGATAATTGACAGCAAGGTCCTCTATAAAACACAGGGTGTTTTGTGTGGGCTCTAATGCGATGTTGAAGAAAATCACTAGATGATTGCGTTGTGAAATAATTCCTGTAAAATGATTTAACGTTTTGTTCCTTGACAACGTTGATTGGTCTCCGTGTCCTCTTTGCCCATGATGTAAATTTGTAAAAACTTGGAGCCGTTGTCAATTAGAGGACGGAATGAAACGACTTTATGGTAAATTTGTCCTCGTACTTTAAATGTGAACTGAATCCTCTATCGTTAACAACATGTGTTGTTCCAAAAGATGTCATTTGAAAGCATGAGTTGTATTTTCGAATGTTTTGTAGAAAGTGTTTGAATAACTCTGTAGTTTCAGAGACGTAAGATAGAAGAGGGGTGGTTAACCAGAGGTAGCAAATTGACTTTCCCATTCGAACAACACATTCCGAGCAAATAAATATTATCGACTTGCCCAATTAAAACATTGGGGTGCATGCTCTTCAATCAAAGTTTTCATTGTAATTGAAAGCTGGCAAATTTAAATCGGCTCTGAATTTTTCTCTTGAGTAAACATATCGTAAGCGATTGTTTTCAAGCCGTGTTCATGTAGAAGTTCTGTTTTGAAGTTGTTGATTGCTCAATTCATGTTGCTCAATTCTTTCAGCTGCTCTTAACTCTCGACTTCTCGTGTAATGTAATTCAAGAGGAATTTCACGTTGATTAAGTGATTCAACTCGATTTGTAAACGATTTGTTCCAAGACGAATTTCGCGTTGATCAGGTGCTTCAGCCACTCTTGTCGATCTTCTGTTTTTTTGCCGTAATTTGTCCAATAAATGTTTTCTCGGTGGCATTTTTTAGGCAAAAATGAAACGTTGCCTACAAACAAAAAGTAAACTGAAAATACAAATCGAATAAGAATGTTTATGCACTTGAAGTAATATTTCACCTGAAAAATATTGACCAATAATTATATTGTTCTAATGTGAGTAAACAGTCGGGAGTAACGGGTATTCGCATGTGTACAATTGAGTGGAACGTTACACAAGACACACTTTTCACTGCGAAATGTGTTTGAAAAAGACATTACGATAAACAAGAAATTTTTAAAACAAAGCCGGTTTTACGCGTACAATATTTTGTAGTAAAGGATATTTCTTACATGTAAATTTTATAAGTACATATGTATATAAAAGATTAGTACTTTTCTCCCCATTAAAATTTGTATTATGATCATTTAATTTTTTGTACTGTAATTTTTTTTGCGTGGTATACTGGTGGCCGCTTGCAGAATTATTTACCATGGCTAACCGGTGGTACACCCGAATTATCGACCAATAAATTTAGTGCCGAATATTAGTAAAGTTTTTGAAATTGTAATTTATAATCAAATACTAAACTTTACTCAACGAGCTGATTTACTACCAGACACACAGTTCGGTTTTAGGTACAATCACTCTACAGTACATGCAACCACAAAGCTAATATCAGACGTGATTAGGGGTTTTAACGATAATGGAGTAACTGGAGCAGTTTTGATAGATATAGAAAGGGCGTTTGATTCTGTTTGGATTGAAGGATTAATTTTTAAATTAAAAAATATGGGATTTAATATAAACATATTATATTTTCTACTTGAAATGTTGAAAGATAGGAAATTTGTCATTTCGGATGGAGCGGATTTAATAAGTTGTGAATTCAAATTATTCAATGGACTGCAACAAGGCACAATATTAGCACCAATTCTGTTCACATTATACACAGCAGATATACTAACCAAAGAAAGTTTAAATTCGAAACAATGTCAAGCGTTAGCATATGCTGACGACGTAGTCATTTACTCTACATCAAAAAATATACAGTCCATACAGAGTACATTACAAAACAACTTAAATTATATAAATGAGTACTGTACAACATGGAAACTTATAATTAATACATCTAAATGTGAAGTAATACTGTTTAGACCTCCATTAAACAAATTAAATAACAATATAAGAAAAAATTGGAAGCAAATATGTATTAAATTAAACGACAAACAATTAGAACAAAGATTAATAGTAAAATATCTGGGAATTAATATTGATCAATATCTGTATTTCGATAAACATATTACAATACAAATCGAAAAAGGTCGAAAAGTGTTCGGAATGCTTAAAAGGTTATTTTTTTCAAAATATTTAAATAAAAATGTAAAATTAATATGCTATCAACTGATTGTTAGACCAATTATGACATATGCGGCACCCATTTGGTATAATGTGTCGCCAGCAATAATGGAAAAAATGCGAATATTTGAAAGGAAATGTCTGAGAGCATGTTTATCACAATATAGGAAAAAGGAAAATTTAAAACATTTAATATCAAATAAAACGTTATACAACCAAATAAAATTTGATAGGATAGATATATTCATAATAGAACAAATAAGAAAATATATCTTAAAATCAATTACAAATTTAGAAAATTCCATGATTTTTGCACCCTACCAAACCGATATGAACCCTTACAAATACATAATTGAAAATAAAATTCCACCCCAAGAATCATTCATTTATTTAGATAGAAACTCTTATATTCAGGACCAAAACACGGCAATACCCACAATCTATCATATAAAAAGACGAAAAAATATTAAATCAATCAATCCTAATGTATTCACGGACCAAACACAGTTACGATTCAACACAAATTTATCAAATAAGTCATTAGTTAAACACGAAAAAAACAAACAGAAATATTGGTGGTTATTTTAATAATAATACTATAACAGTATGAATTACTAATTTATTAATAATATTCATTACTCCCTATTCTATCATTTCTAGTCATATTTTAATATAAAGTAAGTTCAGGATATTTTTCTAATACCAGTTTTTTTGTATCCAAATAATAAACCTATTACCTAATTATAATTTTAGCAATAAAAAATTATACATAATAAGAATAATAATAATAATACTAATAATTACAAATTTAAACGAATTGAGAGCCGAACATATTGCCTAGTTGGCCAAAATTTGGTGTAGATTACAATGTTAATTGCTGTAAGTTTTTAATAAATTATGTTTCACTTACTTATATAAAAAAAGAAATGTAAATACTGGAAAATAAACTATAATTTTATATAAAAAAAAATAAAAAAAAAACCGGTGGTACACCGGCAGGGACCCTGTTAAGTACTAGTTTGCAAAACTTTTATTTTTATTTTTAATTTTATGCGATAACCTAGCTAACTAAAGATTATCAGAATTCGGAAACAAGCATGAATATGACCTCGAAATAGTTTAACATCTTTGAAAAATCTGGTTTTAGTAACATGTTCATGCAGAAAGAGCATCTATTCAGCTAAACATTGAAATTGAATTGTTCGGGAATGGAATGCTTATTATAAAACATTATTTCTCTTAGAAGAATATCGATTATATCGATTTTTGTCACGTTTATCTCTTATTGGTTTTACATTTTGATCAACATAAA
This sequence comes from Tipula helvola, assembly GCA_963556165.1. NCBI lineage: Eukaryota > Metazoa > Arthropoda > Insecta > Diptera > Tipulidae > Tipula > Tipula helvola. The sequence continues at coordinate 198,010,309 of OY744481.1, read as the reverse complement.
AAGAAACAAAAATTACTGTAATTTTCAATTTTAATACAATAACTAAAATTGCAAATAATCCTAAAAACTTGTATTAGTTATAAGTTTATTAAATAAATCGTACCTAAATTATCTAATTTTAAAATTTCATGCATATGTTAGCAATGTGATTAACAGTAGACACTTTAATTTTACAAAGTTTACCAACCTTAAGGGGTGGGAGTACACGCAGTCGGTAAGAAATTTTACCTATTCCAACGAACGAAATTTTTTTCCTGTAGAAATTTTAACCTGGTTAGACCAGTTGGAAAATAATAACTAGCCACGCACAAGCTTAAAATCGATTAAAATTGATGGCAAGAATTTTATGAATTAAATAAGAACTAGACTTTAAAATATATCTTAAATAGACATCCTTATCACTCATAATACATATATGTATGAACGCCACTGTATATATACAGTGTTGTTCAGTGAAATATCACACTCTAAGATTTGTTTGCAAATTCTTCATTAAACTAAAAAACTATTTATTAATTTTCAATTTTTTTTTTTTATTTACATAGTATAAATATAAACGTACAATTAAATATAAAAAATCGTATTTAATTAATAAAAGGAATATTAAAAAAAATAATTAAACATTTTATTTTATATGTTAAATAGGCTGTTCAAACTAATAGCACAGTTAATATCAAAAATCATTTCCAGCCTAATTTATGTATGATTAAACCTAATATGCGTTTTTATTGAATAGTATTGGTCATGTAACCTTCTTTTCGAACCACTTCTCTGCATCGACACATCTCTAGAGCCCACCAGCCCCTGGCATTTGTGAACGGTCACTTATTCCAAATTCGACAAATTTTAATTCCAAAATTTCTGTTTATTTTTGTGTTTCTCATTATTAATAGCTACTTTTACTTGATTCCAACAATTTTCGATCGGATTCAGATCAGGTGACTGACTCGGCCATTGTGTGACCTCCACTTTGTAAGCGTTAAGTTAATATTTTGCTTCTCTCAAGGTAATCTTTGTATCGTTATTTTGACTGAAAACCAAAACACCAGCCTGGTGGTTTATCGTCTTCGGTATAACCGAGCATTAGATCAGTGAATAATATGGATGTAAACAACCGCCATCGTTCCGGGCAATTAATTATAACGTTCCGCGCTAGAAAAAAATCTCGCTATGCCACAATGAACAACCACCATTCTTAATTGTCTTTTTCGTATGTTAGCACGAAAGTTTGTACTGGACTGAGATCGTTCATAATGTCGGCCTTCAGAGCCAAACAGATTTACCTTTATTTTGTCAATTCATAGTATTTTTCTCCACTTTTTCACTCCAAAATTTTGTTTGGATAAAGAAGGAACGGCTCGGGTTTTTCAATCATTTTCCTGCATCTGTTTGCGAATGATGCCTTCTGAATAATTAAGATTTAAGAACTTCTTTAATTCGTTAGAGGTAATAGAAAAAATTTTCATTGTAGTTCGGACAATTAGAGTGCCCAGAAGGCTGGTATTTTCAGCAATATAACGGCCAACCTTCAATCTATTTCGAGCATCTGTTTGCAAATGATGCCTTCTGAAAAATTAAGATTTAAGAGCTTCTTTAATTCGTTAGAGATGATAGAAGAATGTTTCATTGCAATTCGGATAAATAAAGTGCCCAGTATTCTGGTATTTTCAGCAATACGACGGCCAATCATACGTCAATGAGAGCAAACGACGGGATTAATTAAATAAATTACAAGGGCCGGATCAATCGCCTGATCTGAATCCGATCGAAACATTTTGGAATCTAGTAAAAGTAGCTATTAACAATGAGAAACACAAAAATAAAGAGAAATTTTTGAATTCAAATTTGTCGAATTTGGAATAAGTGACCGTTCACAAATGCCAGGAGCTGGTAGGCTCTATGGGCGGCCCGATGCCGAGAAATGGTTCGAAAAGAAGGTCACAAGACAAATACTATTCAATAAAAACGCATACTAGGTTTAATCATACACAAATACGGCTGGAAATGAATTTTGATATTAACTGTGCTATTATTTTGAACAGCCTATTTATAAAATAAAATGTTTAATTATTTTTTTTTAATATTCCTTTTATTAATTAAATATGATTTTTTATATTTAATTGTAAATTTATATTTATATGTAAATAAAGAAAAATAATTGAAAACTAATAAATAGTTTTTCAGTTAATAAAGAATTTGCAAAAAGATCGTGCTATTTATAACACGACACGGATTAGATATTTCCAAATTCATTTACCGATATTCTATTTGCCATTTCCTTTTTTACTTTATAGAAATTAATATAAAAAAATATCGTCGACCTAACATATGACAACGTATGACATTTTTCGAAAACTCACCTTTGGTACGAAAATATTTGTCGTGAGAAACTAACCTGGAATTCCCGCACTCACGTTAATTGATTTTAAAAAGAACTTTAAAAAAAAATATCTTACGTTAATTCACTGTTAGGTCGAAGATATAATACTATTTTATAATATGCCCATTTTGAAATAATATCATTCATATCCGATGCTGAGTATTTTGAAATTCCTTCATTTTGAATTTTTGTACGAATATGTTCGCTCTGTTAAGTTAGGGTAAAGTGACAAGCCATTTTATTAAAACTAAAGGAAAGGTTGTTAATGATTAGCTGGCTGATAATATTGAAAATATTATTATATAGCGTATTGTTACGTTAAGTTCTTACTAACTCGCTAGTTCAGCCTTTATTGTAACTATAAGTATTATCAAAACTAAAATTTAAAAATAACTATTTAAATAATTTGACATAATTGTGTCGAATAAAATTATAAAAAAGGTGTGCGCAAAATGACAGTTCAGCATTCTCTGTATAAATGTAGGTTAATACATTATTTACTACACTATTGACACCTTTAGTTGGTGTTATATTTGGGTCAAATTATTAATATGGTCGTCAGCAGTAAAATGAAGGTAAGAGTATAGTTCTTTTCTACTTCAGTGTTGATTCTCCTCGTGATCTTCTACCAAATATATAAATGCACGATACTACTGCGTGCCATTAATTATGTTTATCTTTTTTTAATAGAAACTGGTTAAAAGAAAATGATCTACATTTCTAATATCAATAAAGAGCTATCTGATTCCAAAAAAAAAATTGAAGGAAATGTCATACATCGTAAAACCAAATTGAGAATTATCAGAGTTTTTGGAAAGTCGCAAAAGACACGAAGCATTAAGCGCCAGCTATCAATTATTTTAAGGCATAGTTTTTTGGAAGTTATACATAATATAAAAGTTTTATATATGTTTATACGTACTTCAAATCTACTACCATTTAAACAATTTAAACATAAACTACAATTTTTCGTGGTTCATTTGTATATTTAAATTAAATATTGATTCAGGACCCTCAAACTTCCTGCTTGAACAAAATTTTCCCATTTAAATTAAATGCGCACAATTTTTTTTCGTAATTATTTACTCACAAATTTTTTTTTTGTCTTTTATTTTATATATAGGTGTCTGGTGATAAGCCTGTCTTTGTTGAAAGTGTCAAACCAGGTGGTGCTTCCATGAAAGCCGGTTTAATTGCTGGCGACATGATATTAAAGGTAAGTCCCAAGATATGAACTTGTTTGCATCAATTATTAATATAATAATTTTAACATATTGGTTCCATTTGATTATAGGTTAATGGTATTCAAGTTCAAAGTTCCACACATACAGAAGTCGTGCAATTAATTAAATGTAAGTTGTTTATTTTTAATTGGCGAATTTAAAATTAGCATAGTTTTTTGTTGTTTACATCGTTAAATGGAAACGTTGTCATTCATTTTTTGTATTACACCGCACATCTGCGAATAATGTGATCTGTTTAGTTTTTAGAGTCGTTTGAGCGTACATTTTTTTGGTACTGCCACCCGTGTAAAATGCTTAACCTGGTTTGCTATAGTCCAGCATTTTTTTTAATTGCAATTCTTGCGGCTTCATTGTTGATTTTTTCTCCGAAAAAACGAAACAACAATTTTATTTTTATCATAACTCCGTAAGTTTTTATGATAAAAGGTTTTTTCAAGTATACTTTAAAAAAGGTATGACAAGTTTTCCCCCAAATTCGTAGCTTTTCCATTATTTAACGTTGAAAGGTTCGAATTCAGTTTTTGGCGAACAAACAGTCAACTTCAACGAGCCACAACTCGGCTTGTATTGCATCCACATAAATAAAAAACAATGGATTTGTTATTTTATAAACGTAAGGTTTTTGGGTTATTCGTGAACAATCGCTCTTAAACATGTATTTTTTAGATAAAAAATCAACATTTTTAATCGCGAATAACTTGCAAAATATTAATTTATTGAAAAAACTTCATAGAACATTTATACCTAGAGTCCGTCTTTCTATCGATTTCTTCTGTTATTTTGAGTGTACTAATTTCAACCCACGTGAAGGGGTGGCATTCATCCCCAGGGTACACATTGGCACTATATAACTTTTGTTCCTTGAGCCATTCCCTACTTACTGTCCAAATTTCACGTCAATCGGTTTTGTTCGTAAGAATTCTGAGCGAGAAACTGTGACACTGGACTAAAAGCAATGGTCGTGAATGCCTCAACATGACAGTCGTAAGAGTTATTTATACACCCTGCGCCATTGAAATGTTCGATTTCGATTATTTACTATTTCATGCAATTCTCTCCTAGATTTTACCTCATTCGCTATTTTTTTTTTGTTTTTTTATTTTTCAGCATATTTCACGCCTTATTAGGTATTTAAAACCAAACTAAGGATGAAATATTCATTCGGTTTCAATTAAGTAGTCAAAGAGTTAATTTTACAAAGTGTCGCTCTAATTTAAATGCTAACGAAAAAGCCAAAATTTTGCAAGCAAAAGAAAAAAGTACACACATTCACAAATTGCAAGAGTAATTTAGTATAACCAAACAGCAGTTAGAAAGTTTTTAAGGCACTATTCCGAAAATCAAAGGATAATTTGGCTCTGATGCAAAGAGGAGAACTTCTGTTTCAACAAATCGAATTTCAGATATTTAGATCTTAAGCAAAGGTTTGCTACGGCTTTGGAGCTGAGAAGTTAGCTTCTAATAGCAACAACCGACACTATTTCAGTTCATACTATTAAAAGGAACTTGGTTTATATGCTTGTCGACCTGCGATAAAATCATTACTGACAGCAAAAATGGCAGCTGCCTCAAATTCGCAATAGAATGAAAAAACTGAATGCCCAGGGACTGGCGTTGGTTCATATTCTCGGATAAATCCAAATTCAATATCTTTGGACCCGATGTAAGGACAAGGGTTCGGCGACGAAAAGGCAAACGGTATTTAACAGAATGTATTTCGCCGACAGTGAAAAATTCACCATATGTTATGGCCTGGAGAGCCATAACAGCCTTTGGAGTTTGATCACTAAGCCTTCTGGATAGTTCAGAAAGCGGAGGAAAATATAAAAAAATTATAGAAACCTGAATCGTGACTATTGAGGACCCGACTCAATATATCGGTATTCCACTCTTCCAGGACGATTACTCTCCGCGAGTTATTGATGTTATTTGTGAAGTAAGAATGCTTAATTTTAATGTCTATTTTGTTTAGGTAGCCGAATTTAAAAATAGCTTGGTGATTGAGTCGTTATCCTGGACAGGAAATAGTCCTGACCTCAATATTGCTGAAAATATTTGGTCCTTCATGGGAAAGAAGATTACAAATTACAAGCTGAAAAGTGCCAAAGAGCGGAAAAAACTTATAGAAAAAGTCTGGTTTGAAGAAATAACAATATATTATTTAATCAAACTTTAGAATTCAATGCTGATCGAGTTTAAGGCCATCATAAAAGCCAAGGGCTGGGTTATTAATAATTGATTTTAAAAAGTTCAATTTCTCTCAAAATATTTTGGTTGAGATGAATTATTTTATTTCTGTTAATTCTTATTTTGAATAAAAATTACCATTGTCAACAAAAAACTAATTTTCAATTGAAAAAACTTTGTTAAAAACACTGTAAAGACATACCAAATTGTTACGAGGTAGGGCGGTAATATTCCTTATCCGACGTTATGAAGGTCTAAAATGTCGGATTACCGTTCTTTTTATTTGAATATATTCGGAATAGTGTAAAAATTGTTTTGATAATCAGAATCTATCATTTTTGCCATCTACTTTTGAAGCAAACGGTGGTATTTCCAAAATTTACTTTAAAAATTCAAACCGAACATTTCAATGGCGCAGGGTGTATGTATATTTGGTTAAGTAATATTTGTAAGAAAAGCTAGCGAATTTTTAAATCAAGTAAGACCAAAACCAGCACAAGTGTTTATACAAGCCTAAATGTGCAGATACAAAACCAACACAAAAGTGTTTATATATGTAAGCCGAGCTACTCCCTATACATAGAATAAAGAAATATATATGAGCCGTTTATTTTGAAAGTGGGGCAAGTCCACATTTTGTTGAAACGAGAAAATGAAGGAATAGAGAAACAATAAATGCAAAAATATACGGGATTTTGAATTTTCTTATTTTTTGAACAAGTAGTAGGGATTTTTATTTTTTTATTTTGACTATAAATTGTTCACCGTTAGAAAGATTATACTTTATTTGTCTATTGTTATCATTAACTTAAATTTTTTGAAAAATGGACTTGCACCACTTTCAAAATTAACGGCTCATATATTGGGGATTAGCTTAGTGATTTGTCGCCATTTACAAACACGTTATAAAATTCACCAAAAAGTAAAAGCAAAACAATATTTTACGTTTGTATATGTTTATAATGAAAACCAATAGGAAATATACTTTGGAACAACAGCAACATTTTAAATTTCTGGCAGGTTGTACATTATATTTTCGATTTTCAGCTTCGAGAGAAGCAGAAGATTTTTTTGGAAATTAAATATTGTGTAATAATAGTTGCTTTCCAATCGACCAACCGCAAACACCCGCTAGTGAACCGCTAGTAGAATGGTTTTTATCTTCGCTAAATTATCTATAGAAATTTAGCGAAGACAAAAACCATTCTACTAGCGGTTCACTAGCGGGTGCTTGCGGTTGGTCGATTGGAAAGCAACTAATGACTACAATGACAAAATTATTAAACATATTTCGAAGTTGTGAAAGCCATTATAATATTAAAAAAAATTCTTAAAATTACAAAATTTTCATTAAAAAAAATGCATTTTGTGTTTTATCGGCTGCATGTTAACAAAACAAAAAAATCAATATTATATGAAAACTTTGTAATTTTAACAAATTTTTTAATATTTAGACAGCTTTTTCAACTTTGATGTATTCTATAATAATATTGTTATTACAGGAATACCCCTTTTGTGGAAAATTGGAAATATCGGTTTAGAATGTTAGGCCATCATGATTCCATGGAACAGGCCCTTAAATCTATGCTCAAGAATTAAAAGGGCGCAAGTCGACTTGTGTCCTAATTAACTTTTATGCATTTTCCGTTAAATTTTCTATTAATGCGTTTTCATCATTAACCCTGTTTTTGATTTTTTGTAACTCAATAAAGTTTTTTTTCTAATAAAGTTAAATGACATTTTCATTGTGATATCGTTTCTATATTTAATGTTTATCCGTCTTTGATGCAAAATTCTTGATTTGGTTGATTGTTTGAACTCGAAATTTGGTAATTTTAATTTAAATATTTATGAACTAAAATTCACTTGAATTGAATAATATTATTCGATAATTTGCGTCCTCAATATATTTAGAATTAATGATTGGAAAATCATAGAAGAAAATCTCTCTACATTTTCAGGTAGGATGAGAAAAGAAAACCACCATTTTTCGCTACATATGCGATCAAACAATAAAATATTTCTGTTTATAGGAAAAAAAATTTAAAACAAATCAAGACTGCCTTGATTTTTGTACCGGCCCTTCACATGACAATCGCCGTATATAATACATATAGTAATCACCCCTATTATGATTGTCGAATCGATCGACAATCGACACGACTCTGTATTGCGTTTTCGTTTTTTCATTTGATAAAAACAATACAAAAAATGAAAAGGCAACACAGAGTCGTGTCGATTGTCGATCGACTCGACAATCATAATAGGGGTGAATATTTACTATTAGGCACCAATGGGACTTACCACGTTTTTCTTATCTGATCAAGGTCTACAAGTCCTGTCTTTGTTTCATGAAAATCGGATAAGTACTTTCCGAATTAATATTTGTTAACAGACATCAATAGCGGAGATATCAGGCATCTCTAACGCTTTACTTGAGTTGAGATGCCTAACAATATTGCTGACACGATATTGCTGAAAATATTTGGTCCTTCATGGGAAAGAAGATTACAAATTACAAGCTGAAAAGTGCCAAAGAGCGGAAAAAACTTATAGAAAAAGTCTGGTTTGAAGAAATAACAATATATTATTTAATCAAACTTTAGAATTCAATGCTGATCGAGTTTAAGGCCATCATAAAAGCCAAGGGCTGGGTTATTAATAATTGATTTTAAAAAGTTCAATTTCTCTCAAAATATTTTGGTTGAGATGAATTATTTTATTTCTGTTAATTCTTATTTTGAATAAAAATTACCATTGTCAACAAAAAACTAATTTTCAATTGAAAAAACTTTGTTAAAAACACTGTAAAGACATACCAAATTGTTACGAGGTAGGGCGGTAATATTCCTTATCCGACGTTATGTAGGTCTAAAATGTCGGATTACCGTTCTTTTTATTTGAATATATTCGGAATAGTGTAAAAATTGTTTTGATAATCAGAATCTATCATTTTTGCCATCTACTTTTGAAGCAAACGGTGGTATTTCCAAAATTTACTTTAAAAATTCAAACCGAACATTTCAATGGCGCAGGGTGTATGTATATTTGGTTAAGTAATATTTGTAAGAAAAGCTAGCGAATTTTTAAATCAAGTAAGACCAAAACCAGCACAAGTGTTTATACAAGCCTAAATGTGCAGATACAAAACCAACACAAAAGTGTTTATATATGTAAGCCGAGCTACTCCCTATACATAGAATAAAGAAATATATATGAGCCGTTTATTTTGAAAGTGGGGCAAGTCCACATTTTGTTGAAACGAGAAAATGAAGGAATAGAGAAACAATAAATGCAAAAATATACGGGATTTTGAATTTTCTTATTTTTTGAACAAGTAGTAGGGATTTTTATTTTTTTATTTTGACTATAAATTGTTCACCGTTAGAAAGATTATACTTTATTTGTCTATTGTTATCATTAACTTAAATTTTTTGAAAAATGGACTTGCACCACTTTCAAAATTAACGGCTCATATATTGGGGATTAGCTTAGTGATTTGTCGCCATTTACAAACACGTTATAAAATTCACCAAAAAGTAAAAGCAAAACAATATTTTACGTTTGTATATGTTTATAATGAAAACCAATAGGAAATATACTTTGGAACAACAGCAACATTTTAAATTTCTGGCAGGTTGTACATTATATTTTCGATTTTCAGCTTCGAGAGAAGCAGAAGATTTTTTTGGAAATTAAATATTGTGTAATAATAGTTGCTTTCCAATCGACCAACCGCAAACACCCGCTAGTGAACCGCTAGTAGAATGGTTTTTATCTTCGCTAAATTATCTATAGAAATTTAGCGAAGACAAAAACCATTCTACTAGCGGTTCACTAGCGGGTGCTTGCGGTTGGTCGATTGGAAAGCAACTAATGACTACAATGACAAAATTATTAAAACATATTTCGAAGTTGTGAAAGCCATTATAATATTTAAAAAAATTCTTAAAATTACAAAATTTTCATTAAAAAAAATGCATTTTGTGTTTTATCGGCTGCATGTTAACAAAACAAAAAAATCAATATTATATGAAAACTTTGTAATTTTAACAAATTTTTTAATATTTAGACAGCTTTTTCAACTTTGATGTATTCTATAATAATATTGTTATTACAGGAATACCCCTTTTGTGGAAAATTGGAAATATCGGTTTAGAATGTTAGGCCATCATGATTCCATGGAACAGGCCCTTAAATCTATGCTCAAGAATTAAAAGGGCGCAAGTCGACTTGTGTCCTAATTAACTTTTATGCATTTTCCGTTAAATTTTCTATTAATGCGTTTTCATCATTAACCCTGTTTTTGATTTTTTGTAACTCAATAAAGTTTTTTTTCTAATAAAGTTAAATGACATTTTCATTGTGATATCGTTTCTATATTTAATGTTTATCCGTCTTTGATGCAAAATTCTTGATTTGGTTGATTGTTTGAACTCGAAATTTGGTAATTTTAATTTAAATATTTATGAACTAAAATTCACTTGAATTGAATAATATTATTCGATAATTTGCGTCCTCAATATATTTAGAATTAATGATTGGAAAATCATAGAAGAAAATCTCTCTACATTTTCAGGTAGGATGAGAAAAGAAAACCACCATTTTTCGCTACATATGCGATCAAACAATAAAATATTTCTGTTTATAGGAAAAAAAATTTAAAACAAATCAAGACTGCCTTGATTTTTGTACCGGCCCTTCACATGACAATCGCCGTATATAATACATATAGTAATCACCCCTATTATGATTGTCGAATCGATCGACAATCGACACGACTCTGTATTGCGTTTTCGTTTTTTCATTTGATAAAAACAATACAAAAAATGAAAAGGCAACACAGAGTCGTGTCGATTGTCGATCGACTCGACAATCATAATAGGGGTGAATATTTACTATTAGGCACCAATGGGACTTACCACGTTTTTCTTATCTGATCAAGGTCTACAAGTCCTGTCTTTGTTTCATGAAAATCGGATAAGTACTTTCCGAATTAATATTTGTTAACAGACATCAATAGCGGAGATATCAGGCATCTCTAACGCTTTACTTGAGTTGAGATGCCTAACAATATTTCCTCGCTTTCTTCTTTTATTAAATTGCGATTTATTTGAGAATAAAGATAGAATTTGTATGTATGTATTATGAAATAAAACGTAATTTTATAAAAAGAAGGAAGGGAGGTAATAAATATTATTTAACTATAAATTGGATATTTTTTGTGAAACCGGGCAATAATATAACAGTTTTTAAATAATTTGTAGAAGTGTTCACATACATTTAGGTTCATCATAAACGCGTACCACGGATTTTTTTTGTGTAATTACTGTAATTGTAGTTATAAAGCTCAATATTTAATTTATAGTATAATTTTTGGTCATTACATGAATACTAAAAAAAAAATAATAATAATAAAATTGGATGAGAATCGAAGAACCGAAGACCTTTGCCGCTCTAGTCCAGTGAGTTACCACTAAACCAAAAAACATATTAAACTTTCATTGTTATTCAAAATGTATCAAAAAACTAATATAAACAAACGCCGAATTTTTAATGCCTCTAAAAAAATTTGCGTTATGTTACAAACTCTGGGCTATTATATAATAGAATACCGAAATTTAGCGAAATTATAGTAATTACCGTGATAAAACTTTATAGCGAAATAATCAAAGAAAAATATTTGGTCTACTACATAAATAATTAGCAAAAATTTAAAAATAATAAAAAATTTGAAAAACAAAATATAACAGATTTCAGCAGGATCGAACCGTAGACCTTTCGCACAATGCTCCGCAGCATTACCACTACGCCACAAACGACATAACATCTCATATTCAATTTCCATTGTTAAATTGTTCTATTATTTCAAAGCATAACGACCACTTTTTGCTAACGCTCGATTTTGCTTCCCATCTAATTTGTGTATCGCGCGGCTATATATGAAAATCAATCAATCAATTAAAGGAGTAAACTCCAAAAATCATTTTGATATAATAAAATACACTTTCGTTAATTGATAAATTTAAAAAAATTAAAATTCATAATAAAATTCAAAATCACAGTTTTCGACTGCTAATAATTTCAGTTTCTACATCTGAAGTTCTAGGAGTTTCATGTTTTTGCATTGCTTCTCCTAAAATATATATGAAAGACCCTTTCTCATAAATTAAATCGACACAAATGTTATTTGTACTAAATACCTTTTAAAAGCTTCATGATGTAATATGCCTTTACCGCAATATTTCCATATGCCGCTTCGTCGTAATTGTCGTCTTTAAACAGCCTTGTAAATATTGTTGAAGTGATAAATCAAAATCACTAATGCCTCTAAAATTCCTGATCTGTAATTTAGGTTCGATAATATTATAAAACTTTACAATTCATCAAGTTAAAATTTAAATTTACAATACTTATGCCCGATTTCAGAACAAAACAGCAATTCTTCAGCTAAATAATATTTCCTCTCTTCCTTCTTATATGAAATTTCAATTAGTTTCATAATTCAAAATCAATGCTACCTGATTATTTTTCTTTTTTACATGAGCATTTTAAACGGAGAATTTAATATTTATTTGAGCGATATTAAAAAGTCAAATATTTAATTCTACCGTTAAAAAGTTCATTAAAAAAGAAATATTATCAGGTAGCATTGATTTTGAATTACAAAACCAATTGAAATTTATTTCATATAAGAAGGAAGAGAGGAAAAATTTAGCGTATTTACTTCAGACATTTACAACAACAATTGCACTAAATAATCCCTGAGAGGGATTAAATAATCCGAAATAATCCCAAATTTTGTTTGGGATTATTTAATTCTTATCCCATTTTTTAGTTTTCGTTCTTAACGATAGAAGCCGCCAGATGTCATAATACGTGTTAAGTTTATATTTTATTTCGAAAGGTTGGCTTTTGAAAATTAAATCAAATTGGCTATTTTCTTGGGAACAAAATAAAACCAAAATAATTCGAATTAAATTTTTGGTCAACAAAATGCGCTTATTATTTAACTGAGGAATTGCTGTTTTGTTCTGAAATCGGGCATTACTAAAATATTTTCCTTTTTGATAACTCGCACGGTGTGGTGCAGTGCATACTGTTTTCCTTGTCTATTTCGATTTATTTTGTAGTGCTGAAATAAAGAAACAATTATTGTACACTGCACCGCACAGCAGTAAAAAATTGTTAATATGTATGTGTAAAAAAGTGCCCGTAAAGTTTACGTTTCTGTTAAAAATTGAGAGTATACGTTTTTTTGTTGGGAGGGTAGTCTTTTTTCTTCTTAAATACTTTCCTTTATTGCCTACTAAGATTAAAGGTTTTTAATCTAACAAATTGACATCCACCGAAAAATTTGTTTTTACTAATTTAGAAGTAAAATGTATATCGAGAAGTAGTATGTATATCGACATTTTTAATATTGTGTAATTTCACTAATCCTTCTTTATAGCCGGGTGTCATTGAGGCATCCTTATTTTGCATTACCCAAAATTAAATATCTATATTCTATATAAATGTCACTTTTACTTATTGGGAGGTTCAGAGTCTTAACAATTCTATTGTTATAAAATGATGATATAAAATGTATTTCTTATTCACTGTAAATTGATTAATTATCAATTGACAATGGCATATTGTTGAGATCAAATAAGGTACACTGATATTCATTGAAATTTCTTTTAGCCGTCTTTTGAAAATTAGATTTTAAAAACAGCCAGTTTCCTATTCAATTATTACCTCTCGATTTTAACCTTCAAACTCCATATCAATTTTAAAGCAGATTCCAACTCTCAAACTAATATAATCTACCCACATAAATAATTTGCATTTAAAAAATGACTTGGGACGTCGTTTAAGGTTTCTAACCATTCCTGTTGACACTTCTTAGAGAAAACTTTAAAATTCATTTTTTAATCGTTCAAAACAAAGAAAAACAATTGAAATATACATATTACGTGAATCATAGAATGACGGCTTATCTAATCAAAATTCAAAGACAAAATAATTAGCGCTAGTTATCAATATACATATGTAGTTAACAAATAAATTACGTTTAAATCATTATTGATGATTACAATTTAACCGATTTTTGATGTCGTAATCTATGTACATTCTTCATAGACATTTTACAGATGAGATAAACAAAAGCTAGGTTTGAAATCATGCAATAAACGTGTTTCCTTGACTAATTTACAACAACAATGGATTTATTTAAACATAATTCTAATTTTTGGTTATGATACCACCAGGTTATAATACATATTAAATTTATGTTTTATTTCGAAAAGTTGGCTTTTGTCAATTAAATCAAATTGGCTATTTTCTTGGGAAAAAATAAACCCAAAATAATTCAAATTCAATTTTGGTCAACATAATACGCCAAATGATTGAAACATTAAGACCTAGCCAATCCTAAAACTAGGGTTTCCAAATAACAGCATTTTTCGTAATCGCGGATGAAAAGATATTCGAGAAGAATCCGACGGATACCGCTTAACCGAATAAAAATAAACAAGGTTGTTACGTACATCCCAATATTTTTGTTAGGGCAATAAGTAAAGGTGAGTCATTTAAAAAGATCTAGACATTTTCTCAAAAACTAACAAATTCGGCCGAGTTTTGAAACAACCGTAAATCGTGAATGCGGATTCATTAATTTAACTTTTATGATCGTTCGACAACCGCCTGATGTAATAAACATCCAGCAAAATTCACAATATAAATTGTTAATGCCAGAGTCAACGGTGATGTTATCATTTTTACGCAAATCAATTTATTTCAACAAATCGCTGCTTATTTCTAAAACAAAAGCTAAACCATTTTATTGCCTAAAAAAAATTAAACACTAGAATCGCCTAAAAGCCTTGCGCCTGCTCAATTAAAACTTAAAGTACCAGTTTGAAAATATACCGATGCGTATTTTATTAGCTCTGCAAACTGTACAAAACATTACCACCTAAACGGGACTAAGCTGATGTTAAAATAATTGGAAACTCTTAAGGACCGGATGTCGAGTACAGTTAACAGCGCCAATGTCCGCGGATACCGTTTACGGATATATCCAATTACGAAACCCTACCTACAACCAAGAATAATACCACGTGAGAGGTAGAAGTTGCTCGCCGTGTTAGTAATTCAAATCGGCGTTGGAAGAATTATTTGAGAAAGTAATCGTATCAGTAGGTTGAAGGGAGTTTTCCGGTGAAGACAGCGAATATATTTAGCTTCAGTTCTGAGAGAAAGGTTCATAAAGGGTGGTAATGTAAAATTGTTTAACATAAGAGTAAGAAGATAAACAAAGCAGCAAATGTCTGCTTTATGATTTTCCCACCTGCTGAAAATATTAGTTGCTGAATAGTAGCCATTCTAGGATTTACTACTTCTGGAGGGTCTTTGTCGTTTTACAGGTTGTCTGGCCAGCTTAGATGTTGCGACAAGCTTAGTGGTATTCACGTTAAAATACTTTAAAACATTTGGAAAATAGATCCTAGTAGGGTCTAATTGAATCGGTGATTGAAAGAACGATATAACCGCCAAAAACACCGTTTGAAGCTAAATTAGCAAAATTGCTTTAAATTAGTAGACTAATCTATGAGCTAAATAACAATACATTTTACATCCGCCTGAATACAAAATCAGACTATGTAATTTATGATTTAGTGTAAGAACAATACAAGTGCGGCTTTTGTATTGTTGTTTCACTCATTAAATAACAGGATGAATATTATTACCGTAAATGGGGTATATCCTCCAACCGACCGTAAATAAACTATTTGCGCTAGAAAATATGACTATTCGATTGAAAATTATTATTTTTTTAAGTTTCAGTTGGTTTTGCGACTGAGTAACAAAAACGCTCACACTGCAATCCCAAAGACCCTAGACCGATTAGCTTGTCTTCCTTCCTTTTTAAAACACTAGAAAGACAAATAGAAGCTCATATTAGAGGTACGATTGTACCGGAAAAGCTATTTAAATCTCGCTTATTGCAAGGAGAGACCTATAGAGACCGCTCTTCATTCTCTTATATACTTTAATGAAAAATCTTTCGAGTATAGAGACTATGCAATGGTAACCGCTTTGGACATTGAGGGAGCCTTTAACAATGTGCTTTCAGGGGCTATAACTCGGGTACTTTCGAATCTGGGAGTGGATGAATCACTTAAGGACTGGATAGATGAAATGCTAAGCGGCAAGATCATAAATGGCAGTCGGAGGAAATCCTCCGCCAGAAGATTTGCTAGCAGAAGCACGCTGCAGGGTGGCGTACTGTCCCCCTTGCTTTAGAACTTGGTCATAAATGATCTGTTGCTGAGACTGGAGGATAGTGACTTCAAGGTGGTTGCCTATGCGGATGACATCCCTATTGGTGTCCGTGGCAAATATCCCGGCACACTTATGCCCGGTCAGGTTATGCAAAATGCTCTGGGCATTCTTTCATCATGGGCCAATGGTTGTGGGTTGAATGTGAACCCACACAAAACCGAATTGATTCTCTTCTCCAGGAAATATAAACTTCCTTATATCGATCCTCCCACTTAAAATGGGTTCAACTTGGCTTTTATAAATGAAGCAAAGTCTTTGGGATTCGTTTTGGACAATAAATTAAACTGGAAACCTAACATTATAGAAAGGGTAAACAAAGCTACGGTAGCGCTATACTCTTGCAAAAATGCCATTGGAAGAGGTTGGGGCTGGAGCCCCGTATGGTACATTGGCTTTATACCGCAGTAGTCAGTCCCATTCTTTTCAATGGGGTAACAGGCAGTGGTGTTCTTAGGAGCCATCCACTCAGGCACGGGAGACTCTGCTATTTTTGACTCCTCTAGATATCTTCGGAAAACAGTGGGCAGCTTATACTGCCATACGATGGAAATCCACCTTAATGTGGACCAGCATCAATACAGGGCACTCATCTATACTTTGCAACAAAGAGATTCCCAAGACCATCAACTATACTATACCGTCACTATCTTTCGACACAAAGTTCCGGACTAGGGAGGACTGGACGATGGATGCAATTTTGTTATAAACTTCTTCACTGATGGTTCAAAACGGGTTGCAAAAGTCGAGGCTGGGGTGTTCTGCGAGGAACTTATGTTAAACCTCTCCTTCCATCTCCCCGACTACTGTAGCACTTTTTAATAATTATCGACTTGTGATATTCGCATATATACGGACAGTCAGGCTGCCTTTAAAGCGCTTCAATCACACCTTCTCACGACGAAAGTAGTCCAGAACTGTCTCTCATCCCTTAACGATATGACAGATCAGTTCAACATCCATATCATATGGGTACCAGGACATTTCATTAGTACGGGGAATATAAAAGCCAATGAACTGGCACGACGTGGTACAACGGACAACATTTCAAAAAGCAGAAAGTAGATTGAAATTCCTCTTGCGTCATGCAAACTGCTGCTTCAGGAAGAAGCTAGTAAGTTGACGAATGACAGATGGTCAAGTAGCAACTCATGCGTAATAACTCGGCAGGTCTGGCCAAAGTTGGCGAGATACATAATTCAAATACATAATTTAAAAAGAAATACAGGCCATTTTTATACCTACCACGAGGTTCAGGCACAAAAAGGCCCAGATGAAATTTGCAGTTTTCTTTTGCATAACAAACAACATACCTCCTGAAATAACAGAACTCCTCATGTTTTCGGATGGGTGTCCAGGACAAAACTGGAACAACAAAATGATGACATTTTTATTGACTCTCGCTTGTTCCAAGCACTTTACAAAGATTTATCATTATTTTCCTGTTCGTGGGCACTCATTTTTGCCCTGCGATAGAAATTTTGGCACTGTGAAGAGACTTATAAGAAGAGTTGATCGTGTTTATCTCCCTGAAGAATATGAAGAGATGATAATGACTTCCCGAAAGAAAAACCCATTTACTGTATCCAGGGCCAATCAGAGGGTGGGCCAGCCGGGCCATACGGCACGGGCCCCCGATTTTTAGGGGCCCCCGAATTTTTTGTTACTATAGATTTCTCATTTGCGCTTGATCTTCGATAGTATTTTGTCTTTATAACAAGAACAAGATGTGTGACAATTTAAAATTTGACATTGAAGAGCGTTTTATTTGCTTCGATTCATTCTCTGGAAAAACCGGAGAAGAAATTGCTGCCAGAATTCTTGAAATTTTGTCGGATATAGAATTAAATTATAATTTATGTATTGCTCGAGCATATAATAATGGTGCAAATTTGGCTGGCAAGCTAAACGGTGTGCAACCCATTCTTACGAAGCGTAATCCTAATTGTATTTTTTCCAGCTGTGGGAACCACACATTAAATCTTGTTGGAGTTGATTTAGCTGAATCGTGTAAAGAAGCTGTACAATTTTTTGGAGTTATACAACAAATGTATAATTTTTTTAGCAGTAGTCCGCGGAGATGGGAGGTTTTAAAGAAACATATCCGTATGTCTCTTCATTCGATTTCCAAAACTAGATGGTCTGATAGAATAGATGCAGTAAAACCAATAGCCAAAAATCTGTTATCTATTCGAGATGCTTTACATGAAATGCATTCCTTTAATTTACCACCACACGCAATCGTTGAATTACATTACACTCAATTGAGAAATATTTAAATAAATTTGAATGTGTTTTGCTTTCTATCATATGGCTCGAAATTTTGACAGATTCGCATCAGACAAATTTGGTAATTGAAGCTCAAAATGCTACACTTGATATTGAGCAAAATAATATTGAAAGTCTAGTAATGAGATTTCGCAATTTAAGCGGAATGTGAAATGAAATATTTGCGAAAGCAAAAGCTAAAGCACGTGAATATGGAGTTACATGTGATTTTGTCATTATTAGAATGATACGGACACAATCGGATGCTGAAAAATACTACAGGATAAATGTGTTTAACGTAATAGTTAATTCCGTAATAGCTGGCTTACAAAGACAATTTCAATCTTTACAAAATATCTGCAATCTTTTCGGTTTTCTTTGGTCATTTCCAAATTTGACTGATGAAAAAATTGAAGCTGCAGTAAACCGTTTGCATTCAAAATACACGAGTGAGTTATCAAACGAGATACTAGATGAGGTAAAATTCCTTAAAAAAATGTATGCAGCTAATTTCAATGCAGATCCGACACCAACAAATTTATTAGAAAATATTCTCAGTAAAACTTTGGTTTATTTCCGAATCTTATCATTGTCTTAAGAATATTTTTAAGTATTCCTGCATCTGTGTCTTCAGCCGAGAGGAGTTTCAGTGTTCTTAAAAGAATAAAAAATTTTCATCGCTCAACAATGGCAGAACAACGGTTAAATGGATTGGCAATGTTAAACATTAACCACGACATGGCAAGAAAAATTAATTTTGAGCAAATCATTAGAGAATTTTCTAATAATAAAGCGAGAAAAGCTCCAATCTAATAATTTCTAATAAATTCTAATAAATACTAAAATGAATTCATGTGATATAAACTTAAGATTGTTTTATTTTATTTTTATGGGGTCCCATTTTAATAATTTGGCCCAGGCCCCCTGCTAGCTCTGAAAGGCCCTGACTGTATCTAGTATTAGCTATTAAGATATTATTAACTTTAAAAACTGGTGGTAAAATTTCTACAAAAAAATCTGCAAATCGACCGAAAAGCCAAGTGTTAACTTTAGTGCTTCGCACTACAGCCAATTTACTTATAACAATGAAACCCTCAGCTACGTGACAACAAGACAGTTCTTATGAGATTTCATTTCGCACGTATTCAAGTTAATTAAGCTAAAAGGTAATCCTCAATTACCATCAGAAGAAGCATCCCAAGAAGCAGTTCTTATAAATGAAAAAAAAATAGCTGACCTTAAAAAAATTTTGCAGTATGTATCTGGGGAGACTTTAGAGTTTTATTACCATATTATATCATGGAAAGTTATCAATGATGATGATGAATAAAAATTTGCAATAATTTCTAAAAATTTGTTCCTTTGTTAGAAATAATTGAATTTATAAAACTTAAAAAACTAAAATTAATAATGATTTTCTTATTTGAGTGAAAGAACAGTACAAATCCAACGCACAATTTCTCGCATATCTTTTTCAGTAATGGACCGTTTGTAATTTTTTTTTCGCCATACTATGAAGAAACTTACACACTACAACTATACAATACAATACAACACTAATAAACTTACGGTTTGGCTGTGAGACAGGTTTTTGTTATTTGTTCAAAATGTAAATTTTGGACATATACTGTTTTTCCACTCACCGATTCAATTAATTCCGCCGCAAATTTGTGTATAAGTATTGAAATTAATTCATTTTCAATATGAAATATAAATGAATTAATTTCACGCGAATTTATTTTAATTTTCAAATATCTGTTCAAAATGAATTAAATTCACGCGAAATAAATACATATTTATCTCGGCGAATTTACTTCATTTTCCAAACTATACGTTCACGAAAAAGTTCTTATTACACGCACTATGCACATACACCTAAATTAAATTACATCGAAATTGAAAAATAAACTAAAGAATCTAAAGAAATTTGATGTAAAATTTTACGAACTTGCGTCTAAAAGTAAAAATGAAACTAAATCTAAGTTATAGGCTTACCTACGAGTACACATGTACATCTAAAAATAAAATGAACTAGAACCTAATTATTTGAATCTATAGTTTGTTTTATTTTACACCTAATAAAATTTGGAAACGAAGGTATGGTACGATCGGTTTCAGCAATTCTGGAAAAAAACTGGTTGGAAACTACTGGAATTTAATTTTAAAATTGAAAAAATTCTGTACCGACCAAACGGCACAGTGGTTAAAGCTGCAGCAGCGTTTGGATCGGAAGTACCGGGTTCAAATCCCGGTAGGGGCGGGATGCAAAAGGGATTTCTCGTCATCTGATTACGATCGGTGATGACGATGAACAGATCTACGACCCTCCTCCCACCTCCCCCAGCGTCAACATGTAGATTTGTCGTAGAATTCATTGGGGCCTCGTTTGATAAATCCAAACATAGAGTTCGCTTTGGCTTTGATATTGTCTATATGCCTATTGAAAGTTACATTTTCATTGAATATTACCCCCAGAAGGATAATTTCACAAACATGTTGCAATCCAGTACTATTGATTTTAATTATTTTTTCTTACAAAAATGTTTATTTTAAATTTATTTTTCTATAATTTTAAATTCCATTAGCATACAAATGCAACAAGACATAAACCGTATATAATCCTCGTGCTCGAGTCGTTTGGAATGTATTAAAACTCGCCAAACGATTGCCGAATGAGCCCAACATCGACATTATGATTTTCGGGTCAGCGGACACAAACACTCATGATCGCGTTGATTGCAAAGATCAACAAGTATGTGAATGGTTATAACTGATTTTCTGCTGTGGATACAACACTCAACACATCGATAAGTCATCCATCCTTCAAATTAAAAAATATCAAAGCAGCAGACTTGACGCTTTACAGGATAGATTTGAAGGGCTATAGAGTGAACATTTTGTTAAAAAAAACTATTTTTATGCAAATCCACACCTCATCTTGCACAGTCTATTATAAATGAGCCTCTAGCTCAAAATAGATTGTGTAAGTATGGGGTTGGTGTTTTATTCAAATTTTTTTTGTAAACAAATCAATAAATAAACAATAAGATTATAGGATTTTTTTTCCAGTCAAACGACATGATCTTGCATTTTTTGATATTTAAATGTAATGAGTTGCGTTCACACCACTCACCAAGGCCATTAATATCTTCTTGTAATATTTCAGTATCGCACCTTTCTCTGATGCTATGGAAAATTTTAATATCATCTGAAAATATAAGCACTTTAAAATTTTTTATAACCTCAACAACAATAAATATTCAGGGTCCAATGTGTGATCCTTGAGGAACACCCGAGGTAATTCTGATAACTTCGGATTTTTTATTTCCAATTCGCATAAGTGCGGTTTGATAAATACGAGCTGAACCATTTTACAAATTTGAAAGAAAATCTAAATGCTGACATATAGAATCAAATGCTCTACTGATGTCTGTGTAAACTACATCCATCTGACAGTGCTTTTCTATTTCTTTGACCGTTTTACTCGTAAGTTCCATTAAATTGGTGGATGCCGATCTGTCTGGATTAAATCCATATCGTTTAACACATAATATATGACGTGACAATATAACTTTGAAGTTGTTCAAGACCCACACAGTAACTATTTGTTATTGCCGGATTCACAATATTGTGAACAATTCACACCACTTTGGTGTTACAGAATACAAAATTCACAATATTGTCAAATTTCACAATATTGATGGATGATGTCGTTGACATCCCTCTGTAACATGTAACATTTTCTCTTTTACCCGATTTAAAGATTGGTGTGATTTTTGATATTTTTCATTTATCTGGAAACACGCCTGATCGACAGGTTGAAGAGATTCTGCAATGGATACACCAAAGTATTTGGATGTTTCTTTAAAATAGATGAGAATTTGTTTTCTGTGTAGATGTAATAATTTCATTAGTAGTACTAGGAGAAAAGATAGGTTTATTGTTGTTTTTATTCAATGCAGCACAAATTCACATTATTGTCTATCGGTCTATCTTATCTATACACAGGTGTCAGTACAGTTGTATGTACTTGTCGGGTACCTTCAATTTCTCTTTTAGATCGAAAGTATTTTCAAAATTATTTATGGTTAGTTTTAATTTAACTTGGACACCAGCTAGATAAGAAGTGTATTTTAAATTATAATATGTAATGTAATAATTGTAGTTATTGCGAATCAAACACTCACCGATGAAAATTTCCAAATGAGAACAAAACAGATGTTATAGCATTTGCTATTATCAAAAATATAGCCTGAAAGTTTTTTTTTCTCTAAACCCAACCCATTCCTCAAAAAAAAATACCAAACTAAGCACTTGAAAATGGTAGGTCACAGTGCTGTTCTCCCTTAACTGTGTCCAAACTTGTTAAGGGTTATAACAACTCTATTTATTTTCTATCTTCAAGTAACAGGGTGACAATCATGTTGGTTCTTGCTCTTTGTGACACTGACGAAATTGAGATTATCGATTTTTTAGCGAAGCCAGAGCTCTGTTAATTAGCAGCCCAACTTGCTTTTTTATCTTTTAATTATGTTACCATTTTGTAAAACGCCGGCTTTTAATTCGCAGCCAAACGTAAACCTCCGGCAAATTTTTATTAAATTGAAAAACTGGTCTCCTCATGGATAGATCACCTAACTTATTTTATTCATAATTTTTTTAGGTAAAGGTTTCAGATAATGTTAAGAAATCATAAACCCCACAAAACTCGGGGAACACGGGAATAAAGTACATATGTACATACTTCTATTTTCTGTATGCCTTGAGGGGGTAAAATATTAGTTAGAGTCATAATAATTAAGTTTTTCAATCGGTTTTTTATCAGATACTTTTCTTACTCTTCATTATTATGTATGACCTTCTCCCATCTTTCTGGCAGCTTATCAATTCCTTACTTGTAAAATTTGGTTGGTTTGGACTGCAATAAATTTTCGACAGCCTGACTGATTTGCTCTTCAGGATTGAAGGTTTTTCTATTCCAAAATTTTGTAAGGAACAGAAAATGTGGTAGTCTGTCGGGACAAGGTCCGGGTGGTAAGGTGGGTGAGGTAAAACAGAATATCCAAGCTCAATAATTATACATATCTTGAGTCACCTTTACTGTATGTGGTCTTGTATTGTTGTGTAAAAGAATGACGTTTTCTGGACGCTTTCAGGACGCTTTTCTTGGAGTTTCTCTTGCATTCTTTGCAGATGCTGAACATATGTATGTTCATCTTTTAACCAATTTCTAACTGCCCGATCGGTTATTAGTCTTTCACCGTATACACTGCATACTTTTTCAGCTGACGTCGTAGCACTACTGCCTTGTTTAATGCACTTTTCGACTCTCCATTTTTAGGAAGTACACTTTAATGTAGCGGGGTGCGCACAAAACAGTTGTAAGAAGACTAACAGAACCCTTATCTATTTAGAAAAGCAAACACTCGTTTGTACCGGTGACTCATAGTGGGTAGATGCAAATAATAGATTCTACTTACCTGCGTCGGAAGTTATTTATGACTTAACCTAAAGTAAATACTTACCTACTTTGTTTTTATGGCACAAACTGTAAACAGAACAATAAAAAAGAAATCTTGTGAATATTATAAATACACATTTTATGTTCAAAAGTTTGTAAGAGATAATTTATGACTCACTCGTAACTCACAACTTGTAACTATAAAATACTACATATGCCAAAAATGTAATTCCGGCGGTTTAGCGATAGACCAGCAAGATTACATAAATGCAATAAGTGGTAAGAAAATGATCAAAAACAGTGCCTAAACGATTAAGACAGAAGTCACCACCATTTTAAAGTTTACTTACATCGTTTTGGGTTGACTTAAAATGATTCATGCAAGGATTGTCTTGAAGGCGCAATGATGACTGAATTCACTTTGTGAAAGAAAGCTGTCGCGCTTTCGACGGAGTAAGTTCTGGTCCTGATTCTCTAAAAAATAAGATAATTTGTAAACGTGAAAACTTGTAAAAAGCAAAGCTGTCTTTTGTGAGTTTGCAATTTTTCGATATTATTTTAGTGAAAGTCCTCTCGAAAAATTTCAAATTCATAAAAGAAAGCCTTGCTTTTTACAAGTTTTTACGTTTACAAATTATCTTATTTTTTAGAGAATCAATACCCTGAACTCTGAAATATTTAATTCCTTCGGTAAACTAACGTAGATCAGTTGAGTGCGTAACTTCGTCGGGTTCTAACCATTTTTTATAATAATAATAAAGCAATTGGGTGCTAGCACCAGTATGAGCAGCCAAAAATAAACTGTACTTGTGAATATCACAGTGATGCCGACCACTGCGATAGAGTTTGAACCTGTAATTCAATTATTGCGGCAGTTACTAAGAATGTGGAGATTTAATTATTCTAACTTTATTTCCCCCATTTATTTACAACAGATTAGGATAAAACATAAAGTGTTTTTTATCATTTGGCTACTGCTTTACCGCGAAAAGAAGAACTAGTTCTCCTATTCGAATTTGAAAAAAAATGAATTTTAAATAGTTTAAACGCTTCCACTTCGGTTTATCTATAATTATTTTTATCTACAATAATGTATCCGATCACCAATACTTTCATGTATAAGCGCAAAGTAATATTGGTAACAGTCAGACTTGTAGTACAATATTGTTGGTTTTGGTTGCTTGTGCTACACATGCATACTTTTTGTGGCTTTCCATTTTAATCTGATGGAAATTATAATCCAAATTAAAATAGTTATGCAAGTTCGGTGTATTTTGTGTTCTTCTCGTATATAATTTACAATTTCTTCCGTACTGGATTTCCCGTTCCTTTTTTTACATGAAATTTTTGACTTACCTCCGCTAAAGATGTTTTCACATCAAAAAGTATCTTGCTAATATTGCCTTACTTTCTACTGGCTACAGAACTAGTATGCTGTAATTACATTAAAAAAATTGCTTCTGGTTTATAAGTTTTTAGCCATTTGTGAAAAATAGTTTATGACGTAAATGTAGTCACTTTTGATCAGTCATCCTCATTTTGAGCTAACTCTGGTGGAAATAGTTTTTTTCTAAGATACATATCGTCGGTTTGCGAGAACAGTGACACATCTCAAAATATCATATTTTTGAGGAACTCGATTTTAATTTTTTTTTTTGGTGTAAAATATTTGAATTCATCAAATTTATCGCGTTGGGGCGATATTAAAGTTGTATATAGATCCGCGCACTATTGCGAACAAGGCAAGCGCTTGCCCAAACAAATAAACTACACCAAATTTATATATGGCGGTCGCACAATACAATGTGTATGCGACCGGGTTTTTATTTTCAATCACGTAATTCACAAAATTTATTGGGGACTAAATCCCACCACCACGTATACTATTTTGGAATTTTAATTCCTTTTAATTAAATGCACAATTTATTATTATTATTATATTATATTTTCGCTGAATTATTTTTCTTCACAAAATTAATTTTAGAAGACGAAGCGTCTTAGTCAAAAACAGAAACTCGAGTGTATTATTTTTTTTGTGTCATGGCGACGGCGTTGTTGATGACGAAAACAAAAGGAGCAGAAAAAGAGCGATGATGCGTCGCGAACAAAACATAACGAGAGTAAAAACATTTTGTGTAATGTCTTTCGTGTGTTTTGTGTATGTCTTTCGTGAGTGTCTATTTGAGACATAGTGAAAACATGGAAACGAAAAACATAGATGTGTAAAGACCAGAATAGATGTCGCTTCGCATGAATTTGGGTAAATA
This sequence comes from Tipula helvola, assembly GCA_963556165.1. Taxonomy (NCBI): domain Eukaryota; kingdom Metazoa; phylum Arthropoda; class Insecta; order Diptera; family Tipulidae; genus Tipula; species Tipula helvola. The sequence continues at coordinate 197,984,176 of OY744481.1, read as the reverse complement.
GGTATTTTGTAGTGATGTACGAAATGAAGCGATTGAATGAGTAAATCGCTACAGGACTCCCCTGCAAGTGATTCCCCCTCCCTAGGAGAAAACTGTGTGATCGGCTGAGATACGAACAATTTTATGCGGATTCCTAACTGATATTTGATCAGTTGAACATAGTATGCCGTAAGCCGGTTTTAGCCGGTCAATTGAAATGGTTTGATTTTTACCATTAATTGACACGGTGAATTGTTTCCGAAGGCGTCGAATGACTTTAAATGGACCTTGATAGGGAGGAGATAATCCCGTGCGAACCTTGTCTGTTCTAACGAATACAAAATCACAGTTGGCAAGTGCTTTTGGTACAAAAACGTCGTCTTGTGAGGACTGACGTGGTGATTTCGGAACAAGATTCTGCATGGTTTGTCGCAGTTGGTCGATGACTGTGTCGCTTGTTGGTAACGGTGAAAGAGGATTTTCGACGAAGAACTCACCGGGTAGCTTGATGGTTTGTCCATAAACCATTTCAGCTGGTGAGCACTTCAGATCTTCTTTCACTGTTGCTCGGATTCCAAGTAATACAATTGGTATTTCGGAGCTCCAATGGATTGTATTGCCTCTGGCCATTAACGCGGCTTTTAGTTGCCGGTGGAAGCGTTCGACCATGCCGTTCGCTTGAGGGTGATAAGCGGTAGTACGTATACGAGTTGAACCAAGGAGTTTTTGTTAACTCTGTAAAAAGCTTGGATTCAAATTGCGTCCCTTGATCAGTGGTGATATTAAGGGGTACGCCAAATCGTGAAACGTAGTTGTTAACAAATGTTGTGGCAATGGTTGCAGCTGACATATTGGTCATGCAGTATGCTTCGGGCCATCGGGTGAATCGATCGACACAGGTAAGTAAGTATGTGTATCCATTAGATGGAGGAAGTGGACCTACAATGTCTAAATGGATGTGCTCAAATCGACCGTGTGGAATTTCGAATTGTCCATGAGGTGATTTTGTGTGCCGTTGGACTTTGGCACGTTGGCAAGACAAACAAGACTGAGCCCAATTGCCTACGTCTTTGTTTATGTTTGGCCAAAAATAGCGAGCAGTAATCAATTTACGAGTTGCACGGACACCAGGATGTGAAATGTTATGTAATGCGTCGAAGATAGTTCGACGGAGTGCTTCTGCGATGTACGGGCGATTGTAACTCGTGGATGTTTCGCAGAAGATTTCAAGGCCAGGTAATTTAACAAGCGCTAGTTGCAATGATGAACTAGTGCGACATTCGGAACCAGAAAGTAAATTCTGAAGTTCTAGGTCAGCTTGTTGTGTAATTGCGATTTTGTTTAAGTCGAATTGTGTCTCGACTGTGGCCATTTCGTTGTCCGTTGTGCGAGAGAGTGTATCTGCAACAACGTTGTCATAACCGTGCACATGCTGAATGTCTGTGGTAAATTGACTAATGTAATCCAAGTGGCGAGATTGCCTCGGGTTACGTTCAGTTTTAGACTGAAGTGCTCTAGTCAGAGGTTTATGGTCGGTAAAAATTGTAAAATCCCGACCTTCGACAAAATATCTGAAGTGTTTTACTGCTAGATATATTGCGAGTAATTCCCGATCGAATGCGGAATATTTCTTTTCTGCATCCGAGAGTTTTCTTGAGAAAAATCCCAATGGCTCCCAACACTTGTTGCTATACTGTTGCAGAACTGCCCCAACGGCAGTGTTTGATGCGTCAGTAGTTAAACTGAGCTTTGAATCGCTCAGTGGGTGTGCAAGTAGTGTTGTTTTCGCGAGCTCAGCCTTAAGCGACGTGAATGCTTGTTGGCATTCGTCGGGCCAAGAGAAATTATTGGCTGTTTTGGGCTTACGTAGAAGTACTGCCAGATGGCTGTGAACTGGTGCGAGTATTTCAGCAAGTTTTGGTATAAATCGGTGGTAGTAATTTACCATACCGATGAATCGCTGAATGTGCTTTATTGAGGTAGGAGCTGGGAATTCCCTAATAGCATTAATTCGTCCTTCAGACGGCAGAATACCATTAGGGGTGATCCTGTGGCTGAGGAAATCAAGAGTGGTTGCGCCAAAGACGCATTTTGCACTGTTGATGTGAACATCAAACTCAGTTAACTTGTGGAAGAGTTATTCCAAGTGGAGTTTGTGCTGTTCCTCAGTTTGAGAAGCCACAAGAATATCGTCAATGTAGACGAAAACGAAATCAAGGTTATGGACGACTTGATTCATGAATCGCTGAAACGTTTGTGCGGCATTGCGAAGACCGAATGGCATTCGGGTGAATTCGAAGAGGCCAAATGGTGTAGTGATCGCCGTTTTATAAACGTATTCAGGAGCGACGGGAATTAAGTGGTAGGCTCTGACAAGATCGATTTTCGAAAAAATTTTGCATCCATGCAAGTGCATGGAGAAATTTTGAATGTGGGGTATCGGATAACGATCAGGTGTCGTGACCGTATTTAAACGGCGATAATCCCCACATGGTCGCCAATCGTGATCTTTCTTTTTCACCATATGTAATGGACACGAAACGGGAGATGCGGATGGACGGCAAATCCCTAATTCCACCATGTGTTGGAATTCCGTAAATGCGGCTTTGTGCCGGATTTGGTCTAGCCTGCGTGGTCTCGACACGGGCAGATGGCCTGCTGTGACGATATGATGAACCACGTTGTGCCGGACTAGCAATTTGTAATTCGGCTCTGCTGTAAGTTGTGGAAACTTTTTAAGCAAAGTGCCGTAGCCGTTGTTGATCGTGAAATGGATCGGTGTCGGTGTGTCGACGCGAACCATGACAGCATTGACTGACAGCTTAGTCGCTGAATCAACCAGCCGTTTGTTCTTCAGATCAACAAGTAGTCCGTATTTGCACAAGAAGTCGGCGCCAATGATCGGGCGATTCACAGCAGCAAGTAAAAATGCGTGCGTGAATGTTCGCTTAAGCCCGAGATCCACCTGAAGCAACTTTGTGCCGTAAGTGTGGATGGTTGAGCCATTGGCGGCCGACAAAACTAGATTTGGATTTCGTTTAACAATACTAAATTCATTTTTAAAATTAAAAACTGGAATAACCGAAAGGTCAGCGCCAGTGTCGACTAAAAAGGTATAACGGTTTATTCGGTCGAATGCGAATAGCCGTGACGTGTATTGGGTATTTCTGAGTTGGGTACCGTCCCAGTGATCTACAAGTTTTTTGTAACTTCAATATCCATTTTGTGGATATTTTGCGACGTCGATGGTTTCGACGTGTTGAAGTTGCAAGGCGGAACGCATTTTTTCGCAGCCATACCAAATTTTGCGTGGTACCAGCACCTACCATGACGGCGTGAGTAGTTGCTGGAACTGCGTGACTGTGACCGTGATCTTCCCGAAGATCGGTCTCGAATCAAACCGTTTATCTTGGCCTCGAGCCGATTCATTCTCTGTTCCATGGTGCCAGTGTTTTGGCTAGTTGAAGGAGTACGATCAGTGCGCTCAGGTGGACGTGATTGTCTTGAGTTAACTTGAGAAATATTTGGAAATTGTTGACCGATTGAAATTACTTCAAACATCCGATCGGCGGTTTTGGCCAGTGCGTCAGTCGTGATCGACTCTGGCTGCGCGATTAGGGCGATCTTGATTATCTCGGGCATTTTCCTCACCCAAAGTGATTTTACGATGTGATCAGGAAAATTTGTGCCAGCGAGAGTGCGGATATGTCTTAACGCATCGGAAGGTTTACGGTCGCCGATGTCTTGACCAGTGATGAGGGCCTCTAATTGCCTCTCCGACGATGGCGCTAAGCGGTCTAACAATGTGCTCTTCAATGTCGTGTACTGCTCAGTGATTGGGGGACTAGTTAGAAAATCAGAAATTACATTGCATGTCTCCGGCGACAAGGACGACAGCGTGTGTAGATATTTTTCTTTTTCCGATTTTATCCCTTGAAGGTTAAATTGAATTTCAGTTAGCAAAAACCAATTTCGGGCATTTCCTGGCCAAAATGGTTGGATTTTGACTGTTTTACTAGCCGCGACCTCCAAAGGTGTTTGATCATCAGTAATCATCTCGTTTGTGTCGTCGGTGGTATGCTTAGTTTCTTCACCGTTCGGCATTTTCAGGAATTTAAACTGAGGTCGAGAGTACTGAACTTAACAGACTTATTGAACGATCCCCGATGTCAAATTAGACACCAAACCAAAAAAAAAAATAATATAGTATATATGACAGTAACTATACTTTCACGAAACGCCACAAACTAAGGGACGAGCCGTCACTACGTGCTTGGGGCTGTACTCGTGAAATGTATGTTTCGGAAGATAAAGAAGAGAAATAAGATATGATTGTGATTGTTATGATATTTCGATGAGATGCGAAAATATAATTGTTTGAAATGCCAATGTAAAAACGATAAAATAATCTTTGAGAAAAGCTATGACTGATAAAACAACCGAAGAATGTACGCGCTGTGGTGGTGAAAATTTTACAATAAAATTTTACAATGGGATTTTAGTTATCAATTTGATATGGAGAATTTGAGAAAAAAAATATAATTCTATTTTGTTTGTATTTAAATTTACGTTAATTAGCAGTCAATCGAAATGTAGTGATATATGTATAAAATTTTACTATATGACTGGCACTGCTAAGATAATGCAAGCAAAAAAAATGTAAAAATAAATATTTAAAACTTGCGGTTTATTATAATTTATGTTGTTGCACCCTGTGTGTAGGTGTTTGTCTTCTCCGTTGATCGTTGCACCACGTGTGTAGGTGTTTTTGATTTACTTCTGTTTAATCGCAATAATTTTGCAATTGTTTTATTATTCCAATTAATTATTTAATGTATTGCTGATAATTGTTGTTGTTGTTTTTCGACCGATGAAAATACGTGCATGTGTATTTAACAGAATGAATTTGACATCGTTTGTATTAGCAAATGAGTAAATTTCCGTATTAAATGTTGTTGATAATTCTTGTTGTTAGTTGTGAATACTTCATTAATTGTTGTACTGTACGTACAATTGATTGTTGTATGCCGTATTTGATGAATAAATAATATTACTGTATTAACCGTTGTATACTGTGTTCCTGCTGAATTAAACACAATGACGTCCTTTGTGTAGTTAGTTTCCTTATTTTGTTGTTATTGGAATTGTTTCTAACCAAATAAAAAGAGAAACTCACGGCAGTATGGTTTTTATATGAAAAAATTATTAAATTTACTGACCTTTTGCTTGATGCAATAATTTTGCATCAAGCTTCATTTGTCTATAGACGTGTATGTTTAGGGCGCGGCCTAGTTTTTTATTCGATTTATTATTAATTTTGTTATATTACCGTAAAAACGGTTGTCGGAGGTCACCAGTTATCGCGTTGGGGCGATGTTAAAGTTGTATATAGATCCGCGCACTATTGCGAACAAGGCAAGCGCTTGCCCAAACAAATAAACTACACCAAATTTATATATGGCGGTCGCGCAATACAATGTGTATGCGACCGGGTTTTTATTTTCAATCACGTAATTCACAAAATTTATTGGGGACTAAATCCCACCACCACGTATACTATTTATTTTGGAATTTTAATTCCTTTTAATTAAATGCACAATTTATTATTATTATTATATTATATTTTCGCTGAATTATTTTTCTTCACAAAATTAATTTTAGAAGACGAAGCGTCTTAGTCAAAAACAGAAACTCGAGTGTATTATTTTTTTTGTGTCATGGCGACGGCGTTGTTGATGACGAAAACAAAAGGAGCAGAAAAAGAGCGATGATGCGTCGCGAACAAAACATAACGAGAGTAAAAACATTTTGTGTAATGTCTTTCGTGTGTTTTGTGTATGTCTTTCGTGAGTGTCTATTTGAGACATAGTGAAAACATGGAAACGAAAAACATAGATGTGTAAAGACCAGAATAGATGTCGCTTCGCATGAATTTGGGTAAATAGGTATTTTGTAGTGATGTACGAAATGAAGCGATTGAATGAGTAAATCGCTACAAATTCAACGTCACATCTATTGAAAACTTTGGGTAGTTTAGAAGTGACACTATGCCAGATAAAAGGTTGTTACATTTAAAGGATTTTTTTCCTATTATCTCAAAATTGGCCATTTTTGAGATGTGTCACTGTTCTCGCAAACCGACGATATGTCTAATTTAGATAAAAAATGTGTTTGTATCAGGAGTACAAATTGAAAATGCGGGATTTTTTTCTATTTTTGAACGTTTATTCTGAAAAAATGGTAACAAATGAATTATTCAAAGTATTGTCCATCGCTAGCCACAACTTTTTCCCATCTTTCTGGCAATTTACGGATACCGTCGCGAAAAAATTCGGCCGGCTTTGCTGCTATCCAGTCATCGACCCATTTTTGGGCTTCTTCGTAAGAATGGAAGCGCTGGTCAGCTAGGCCATGTGTCATCGATCGGAAAAGGTGGTAATCGGAAGGAGCAATGTCTGGGCTATACGGCGGGTGGGGTAAGACTTCCCATTTCAGCGTTTGTAGGTATGTTTTGACCGGCGCTGCAACATGTGGCCGAGCGTTGTCATGTTGCAAAATTACTTTGTCGTGTCTTTGCTCGTATTGTGGCCGTTTTTCTTTGAGTGCGCGGCTCAAACGCATCAATTGAGTTCGGTATAGTGCTCCTGTGATGGTTTCGTTCGATTTCAATAGCTCATAATACACCACACCCAGCTGGTCCCACCAAATACAGAGCATGAGCTTGGCGCCGTGAATATTTGGTTTGGCCGTCGATGATGATGCATGGCCGGGGTAACCATATGATTTTTTGCGCTTCGGGTTATCGTAACGGATCCACTTTTCATCACCAGTGACAATGCGATGCAAAAAACCCTTCCGTTTTTGCCGTTCGAGCAGCAGTTCGCATGCAAAAAAACGGCGCTCGACGTCTCTCGGCTTCAGCTCATACGGCACCCAATGTCCTTGCTTTTGGATCATTCCGAGGGCTTTTATACGATGGGAAATGGCTTGTTGTGTCACTCCCAATGAATCTGCGAGCTCTTGTTGAGTTTGACACGAGTCTTCATTGAGTATTGCCTCCAATTCAGCATTCTCAAACTTTTTCACTTGGCCCGGCCGCTCTTTGTCCTCAACGTCAAAATCACCACTTCTAAACCGCACAAACCATCTCTCGCACGTTGAAACCGATGGAACATGACTCGGATAAGTCTCGGAGACCAATCGATGTGCTTCAGCAGCACTTTTCTTCAAATTAAAGAAGTAAATTAAAACTTCCCGCAAATGCTGTTTTGTTGGCACGAAACTCGACATATTGAGAGCTCAAAAAAACTATGAATTTGACACTGCGACAAATTGACACATACTGAAAATTAAAGCTATAAGACGTAGCTTTGACATGAACATAGTCACAGTACTGCCTGATGCGTATAGCGTTAGTAACGCCATCTGTTATCAATCCCGCATTTTCAATTTGTACCCCTGATACTTTTAGTACATATATTATTTTTGAATCACCTAAAGATACATACTATTTTCGTATGGCAACGCTTTAAAAACGTTTAGTTAAATCCATAAATCGCCAGAAGTCAACACATCCTACCAGAATTGATGTGCCTCTAATAAAATGACAACCCACCCCAATATCTCACTTTACGACGATAATACCCGCCGCGCAAATTGACACGTCGGAATTCAAATTAAAGTATTGTAAGTAACAATACTAAATTTAAGAGAATTTGGTCCAAAATTCAACTACATATTTGTAATACTAATAACGTACATATATTATTCATTGTAATAGGGAAATAATGGTGAAATTAGGAACAACCCTCAAATTTAAAATTTTTAAATTTAAAAATTTATTTTTGAGGCTTAAGCCTAAATTTCATAAACAATATAAGTTAATTTGTTGTTGTGGAAAAATTTTCTATTATACCCAAAGTGTCGTCTTCACGGAATTTCTCGAAAAACCCATTCAATATGGGAGTAAAAACTAACTGTGGCAAAAACGAAACGTCGCGATATTGGTGTATTTAAATAAAAAATCTAAAAAAGAGTAGAGGTAAACTATCTAAAAAAAAGTGTTTTACAAAAGCCAACTTAAATAAATTCCACCTACACTTGGTGAACCGGGTTAATTTTGTTAACAAAACTGTACAACAAAATTTTCAAATAGTTCCCGCCATTTTATCTGTATTTTTTCCTCAGAATTGTATTTTCTCACAATAATTGTTTTCTTGGAAGTTTAATTTTCTCTGAATTGTGCTTCTCAGAGTTGTTTTCACAGAATAGTCGTTTTCTCAGATTTGCCGTTTATCTCACATTTTTCGTTTTATTACAAATTGTAATTTCTCAGGATTGACGAACGGGACGGTGTGCTCCAGCGGATAATAGTGAAATATGTGATAGGCTGTAACAAAAATTTGCTATATGAAGTTATATGGAAATATTTTCTATTTAGATTACATTTTGATTTGTGAAAATTGTAATGATTGAAAAATTGAATAAATCCCCTATGTAGTTTAAAGTGTGATTTTAGTAAATCTGATTCAATTGGATAATTTTTTTCATTTTAAATATCAGAAAGTTGTTCTTAAAGATTGCAGAAATTTAATGTTAAACTCACTATAAATATATCTGTACTAAAAAGCAGAAATCGCTTATTTGCATTTAAGTAATTTTAAGAAAATGAAGGATAAAGTTTTAAAATCGTATGGGAATACATTGAGATTATTATATGTCCTCATAACTTTTTTATTATTAAGCGATTTTCAGCAGTAATATCCCAAGAGCATTGATAATTTCCCGAAATAATTTTATTATATTTTTCAAAAGCACGTTGCTTGGTAACAGCCCGAAGCCGTAGGCTGAGGGCTGTTACCTAAAAGCAACGTGCTTGAGGAAAATATAATAAAATTATGAGGTATTTATCAATGCTCGAGGGGTATTCGACGAGAAAATGTTTTGCAATTTTATTTTATTCTAGTAGTAAGGCTGCTAGATTGTAAATTGTTCTATGAAAGTGTCATTTTGAAACAGTATTTATTATAAAATAAAACTATAAATTCTTTTCATCTAGTAGCCAGAGTATGTTTTTCTAAAATAGCAAGCCTATTAAATCGGTCAATTTCGAGTCACGTGTTCAAAATATACCAATCAAAATAACATTATACTGATAACATCCCTAGGGAAATTATCAGTGTAATGTTATTTTGATTGGTTTATTTCGTACACGTGACTCAAAATAGACTGATTTAACAGGCTTGCTATTTTAGCAAAAAATTTTCACCAAAATTTGATACAATCTAAATAGTGGGCAAATTTAATTATTTATGCAAAATTCATAAAAATTGCTTAAGGGAGAACACCACTGTGACCTACCATTTTCAAGTGCTTAGTTTGGTATTTTTTTTTTGAGGAATGGGTTGGGTTTAGAGAAAAAAAAACTTTTAGGCTATATTTAGCATATATTTAAGTAAACAAAAAAAAATTTGTATGTAAAAAAAAATACAAAATGGCGGCGCTAGAGTAGCTTTAGTAGAAGTGATTTTGCCTACAGTCGCTCCACTGCACGCAGTATAAGTGTCTTAAATTTGTTCCTGGAACAAAAAATAAAATATTTTCATGAAATATATTAGTTTTAGCATCGAAGGAAGTACCTGAGGAAATTAAAAAATTCGAAAAAATAAAAAATTGAGACAAGTTTGAAGAAAAAGTTCCATTTTTCGACTATAATTTTCGTATAAACAGTTGTATTTTTTTTTTAATTTTTAATGAATCAAAAAAAACTCAGGTACTTCGATTTTAAATATATTTAAGAAGCTACAGTTAAAATTTCAAGTCGATTGAACAAAAATTGATTGAGTTCTGCTGCGTGCACATTTCCAAAACACGGTTTCGAGAAAACCGCGTTTAAAGCTTTTGGTATCAATAACTTCTCAATAAGAGCTCTCAGGAAAATGCTTGAAAATCTTCTAAAAGAAAATTTCTTTAGCTATAAACGAATTTGTATCATATTTTTGAGGGTCTAAAGGATTTTTTAAAGGCAAAAAAAATCGATTTTTTGAAAATCTCACTGTGGTGTTCTCCCTTAAAGTCACTTAGACGACTTGCTTTTAAGTACAGATATATTTGAGTCACTAAACATTTTTGGAGCTTTGTTAGACCACAGTTGCTACGCTTTGACTTATTAATACAATCTAAAATTTAATATTTTTAAAAATTATGATTTCAGTAACACTTGCTAATTTTGAAATTTCTGCAATTTTTAAGTACGAGTTTCTCATATTTAGACTGATAAGAATATCACAAATGAATCAGATATACAAAAATCACACTTTAAGCTACGTATGGGATTAATTCAATTGTCCAATTATTACAATTTTCATAAATAAAAATGTAATCTAAATAGACTTCTATCCGGTCCACTTTTTCTATCTTCCGTAAGAGGCGCTTTTCTTACTTTTACAATCGTCAATAACTTCAAATAGCAAATTTTTGTTACAGCCTATCACATATTTCACTATTGTCCGCTTAAGGCGCTTTTTAAACTTTTGCATTTGTCAATTGAGTTTTCGCAGAATTGACGTGCTCTCGCATGTACTTATATTCTGTACGCTACAAATTTTCTTAAATTTAAGTTTGGTATTTTACACGTTCTACACCAGTAGATTACTAGAAATCGACAGGCTAACTACATATTCGAATAAGAACATAAGATATAAAAATAGTTGAGAATTTTTTCCTGGAACAATGAAAAATATAATTTGGATGAAAACAGTAACAAGTTAACTCCAATGTTTGTAGATATTATAAATTCTTAATTTTCTTCACGTTTGGTACTATTGACGATTGTAAAAGTAAAGAAAACGCCTCTCGAGGACAATAGATAAAATGATGCACCTGATAAAATGACATTTGTCACAAATGCGACGAAAGAAAATTTAGCAATGCGATAATTAAAAATTGTTTTTATGGTCCAAAATTGGAATTATTTACAATTATTAGCAATCCGATAAGTAAAAACTGTGTTTACAGATCAAAATTGGAATTATTTACAACAATTTCGAACGTCAAATTATCAGGTAGCTCAGTTTAAAAATGTTCCACTAGGTGGAATCCGTGATGCTCCAATCGTCAATAGAAAGTTGGGTGTTATCTCACACACAAAAATTGTGATAGGCCTACACACAAAATAATGTCAATGTTATTACGAAATCATGTTTGTATTATTTTCATTTTGTTGTTATTGTCTTCTAATAAAAACATAAAAACCATATTCATCCCACATCCCACTCAAGTATACTAGTGCGTATAGTCACTACTTATAAAAACAAAACACACATTGTTGTAATGAGATGATTTACAATTCAAAAACAAATATTTGCATTGATCCAATAGTGTATTGTGAACAAAAAATATATATAATTTAAATGTATTTATTTATAATACAACATGGTTGTAATTAAAATAATTCAAACACTTTTTAATTAAAACATAAAAAATGTATTAGAAGACAATTTAACGATATAAAGAGCGGCGCCTGATAGTTATCGTTTCTATTTTTACTTTCGTTTATTCCAGCATCACCTATCGTAGAGTTAACAGTGCAACGAGGGCACAAAATGAGACCTTCATCGCTGTCCGCCGGTCAATCTACACCCCTAGCGCAAAGGGGTGGCATAACAGCACCGCTCCCCGTTGATGTAAGAATTTTGAATATGTATTTAAAATTTTTAATAATTTTTATTTAAATATTTTAGCGTGAAAAACGTCGTCAAATGGAGGTTGAAAAGCGACATACTTTGCGCTTAATGTTAGAACAAGAAAAGAAAAATTTAGAAAATTTAGAGTCATCGAGCAGTAATAATCGTTTGGGGAAAACGAAAGCAGAAGCAACAATACGTACTTTAGAGGATCAATTAAGACAGGTTGGTGGTGAGGTAAGTAAAGTATTATTTGCATATCTTTAATTTTTTTTCTAAAATTACCGCAATACAAAGGCCGGTACATGAATTTCACAATACATATAATTTACACAGACACTACAGAATCGGCAATCGGTTTAAAATGTAACAATATTAATTTTCTATTAATATTGTCAATAACAATAATTAAATTTTTTGTATAAGTAATTATTTTTTGTTTAGAATTTTTTTTTATTTTTTTTTTTATTTTTCTGTTATCCTGTCTCTAGTACATGTGCTAAATGACTATCTAATACAAATATGACAGAAATTCTATTTCTCTGTAACTTTTCCGTAAAGAAAAGCAAAATATTATTATTATTTTTTTTAAATTATTCAATAATTAATTCACATAATATAAAATTGGTTTTGGAGCTAAAAACAACCATGATTGCTTTTTTGTCTAGTTTAAAACACCAAAAAAAAAATTGCTTGAAATCGTTTTAATGCCAAATTTACTATTCATATTTATGGACTTTTTTTTATAAACATTGTGCGATAACTAAGAATAAACTATTTTTGGAATGAACGAATAAAATGTCGAAAGACTGATAAAATTTTGTTTTGTTAAAATCGAAAATAATAAATTTACAGGACTCATCATTTCAATTAATATCCCCACCACAACCATTACCAACCGCCATTATTTATTCACCACCACAGCAACATCATTCAACACCAGCATTCCTATCCCGTTTTCCGCGCTCTCTTTCATCATTAAGTATTGGTACTAAGAAAAAATCAACGGAAAAGGAAAATTCATCACCTTCTGCGAATCTATTATCTAGTTCAGAATATCATTCGCACATTTCGCAATTGCCGGTGGAGCAGCAGGTGTCGCCGTCTAAAAAAAAAATGAGCGGAAGTGAACGAAATTTGAAACAGGACATACCACCACCACTGCCGCAACGAAATGCACCACGAAAGTCTCTGCCATCGGATGGAAATCCCCATGATGATATTGTGCTCCGAAGAAGCGGCATACTAATGAATGAAACGATGATTTCGGATTTAGATCATTCCATCAGTAGTCCCGTGTCATCGTATCATAATGTGGGCAGTAATAATAATTCACCACAACCTGGAAAGAATAAAAAACGAACAAAAACCAAAATTAAAGCACTTTCCGACCCAAAAATGAGTTCACAAATGTTTATTGATTTTGAGATGAGTGCAAGTGGGGCTGGAGAACCACCACCTTTACCCCCTCGACAACCAGGCATGATGGAAGAAAATTTACCATCCTCTAACGGATCGAATAAATTTGGCAGCAAATCTTCATTGAATTCTGCTCGTCCATTACCTAACAGTATTGATACCATGATGAATTATCCTTTAATTTCTACTTGCACAACAGTACGGGATAACATGTTTAATCCGGCTGCTTTTCCGCTATCACATCGTCCAAATATTGTACAGCAACTTCAGCAGCAGCAACAACAGCAGCAACAGCATCAACAAAGACAACAACAGCACCACCATCACAAATCTTCTAGTAGTAGCTCTGCTAAAAATTCTACTGTAAGTAATTTCTTCACTGTCTCTCACTCACTCACTCACTCACACACAGCATATACACACACATTTTTCTGTTTCAAATTTTGCCAAAAATTAAATATTCACGGGTTTTTTATTAAATTTTAATATTGGTTGTTAAATTTATGTTGTAAATACATCAAAAGCACATTTTCACATTTCACATCGCGAGCAAACTCATTCATCTCATTTTCATTTATCTGCATCATGTTTTTCATATAGTTTTTGAATGCAATATAATTAAAGAAATATATGAGCGGGGAATTATGGCTGTGTACCTTAATTTTCTTATATTTAATTGAAGTGAAATTATTTTATTACTTTTAGTGTATGTACTTTAAAATATGTACACTATATAATACATAACTGTTTGCAATTTGGGAATGATAAAATTATTTGGTTGAAAGATTACGAACAATGAACACACACAAAATAAACTATATTTTGCGCCTAAAAAACGGTTTGTTGTATTGTATACATACATTAAAATTTGTAGTTCTCGGTTTTAAACCGGTGGTGACATAGTAGCAAATAAATTTTTGTTTAAACTTTTACACTTGCGTGTTTTAAATTTTAAATCGTGGGATAGAATTATGTAGAAAAATAATTTCATTTTAATATTTATAATATAGTATTTAAAAATAATAATTAGACAAGAATTAACATTAAATTAAATCACATGATTTTTTTTAAGAAAAAATTAAAAACAATAAAATTTATAGTAAATGTGAATTTGATACATATTTTACTTTTATTACATTTTCTTTTTATTATTATTTATAGATTGGGAAACATATTGAAAATATTTTTTTTTTAATTCTGATTTTATCGATACTCATTTGATTTGCAGAAATTTATAATAGATTTATTAACTTATCGTGTTTATCTGTTGGTGCAGGTGGAAACTAAATGTTTTTTGTTTAAGGAATTTTAAAAATAAATTATATTTCATCAAATAATAAGGTGATATTCAATTTTATAGATATTCTGAATATTTCTAAAATAGCCATTTCTGTAAAAATCAGATTACAATTTATTGACACGAAAATTCAAAAAATATATAATTTTAATAAAAATTAAATACGACTGTGATCAAAAAGTAGTAAGACTTTTCCATTTTAATCGCGCGGGCTTATCCAAACCAGTAGTTTTTTTTTCTTAGGTTGGTAGCAACCTAACAGACATCTGTGTCAAATTTCGCGTCAGTATCTTTAGTAGTTAATGAGAATGATACGCTTGTTTACTTTCATCTAAAAAAGTATGTATGTATGTACATTTTTCGATTTAAAAAAAAAAAAAAAATTTCCAAAACTTTGGAAATTTTGGAAAAGACTTTTGGTGATAATACACTGTTCAGAGCGAGTGTTTTTGATTAGTTTAAGTTGTTCAAAGAAGGCAGAGGTTGAAAACGATGAACATTATTGTCGTTCTTCGAAGTCTATCAACGTCAAGGAAGTCAAGGATTTGGTGCTCAAAAATTATCAAATGTCAATTAGAGGCCTTGTTGACATCACTCAAATATCGTTTGAGTCAGAATTTTGGGCAGACAACTCTTGGCTTGCCGCCCCGGTGGCACAGTGGTTAGCATACTTGCTTTACGCTCCGGAGGTCCCGGGTTCGATTCCCGGCGGGTGATGAAAAAATCACGGCTGGTTTAAGGGTAGGATCAATGAATTAATCACTCATTATCCGTTAACAAAATGATTACGAAACTTCAAAAATGAAGCGGCCAAATCCCTCTATGGGATGTAGCGCCAGCGAAAAAAAAAAAAAAAAACTCTTGGCTTTTGCATCACAATAAACACACACACATCACATCCCACACTACGTTGGTTGTACGTTACTATTTGGCTAAAAATTCGACTTATATCGTCCCGCAACGCCCTTTTCGCCTTATTTAGTCCAAATGACTTCTGGCTATTTCGAAGCTAAAAAAAAAAAACGCTCCGGGGACATCGTTTTGACTCGCTTGAATAGATACAAGATACAAGTTTTGGAAGGTCATTCCGGAAATCGACCTTTTAACAACTGTTACGAAGATTGGAAAATACGTTGGCATAACGTTTGCATTCCATCCGAAGGGGATGAAATAAATTTGAAAGAATAATAGCCGTTTTTGTTTTATTTAAAAAGCATTACTAATTTTTGATCACAGTGTTACCAAAGTCTGTGTAACAATTTTCTGCAATGACGAAACGAATTCTTCGTGTCTCGGCCTTAATTGCTTTAAATGATTTTTATTTCAACTTCTGATTAAAGTAACCAAATGTAAAACAAAGTATGTGGGTTGAAAGTGTAATAGCTCTAACATTACTTAATAACCTATGCTGCGCCCCGTAGGGATGCGTGCACCACCGGTTCAGAAACACCGCGTTTAATCCCATTGTTTATGACTATAGTTTGACGAATTCAACGCAAGCGTGTGCTGTAAGTAAGCATGTGCTGAAGGTTTATGAATGCTATCCTAAACTTTTGGAATTTTTCAGCAGAAAAACTGAAAGGAAATACACTTTTCTTTTTTCAAAAATTACTACACATTTTTTATCCGTCAACAAGGGGTTGCTGTTGAAAAATTAATGTTTTCTTGAAAACCGCTTCAGACCTCTTCAACATTTGGATAAAATTGGCAAGTTAGTTGTGATCCTGTGGTGATAAAAAATATTGTTTTCCTTGCTGTCTAAACAAATCCCTTAAAGTAACTTTACATCTTGCGATTATCGACCCCAGCCATAGCTCAGAACGAGCTCAGAACCATAGAGGCCTAACCCACATTTAAAATTTTAACTTTTTTTTCATTTAATCGGTCATATTTAAATGTCCATTGAAACGGTGATTTATTAAAAAACAAATATTATAATAAGTAACCTGAAAATATTCTGGAATTGGAGGTCAGTGAATTAGATTCCATTTCCAAATGTTTAAAAATGTGGGTTAGGCTACTATGGTTCTGAGCTCTCATTTCATATTAAATCCTATTAACCGTAAAAAGAAGTAAACTTTTATCAAGATTGTAATAAACAACACTTTTTATCACATCTAACTCGCTAATTTTAGCTGAACGAGGTTTATTTATTTCTTGGCGTTACTTAAGTATAAATATGTTAAATCTCGATGACTTAACATTTAATGGACGGAACACGAAAATTTACCACGGACCACGCGTTTGTGCAAATTAATTGCACGGTAGTATTTTATCATTCTTTTGTACCTATTAAAATTAATCAATTAACTGGGAGTATCTATCTATCACATGGTAGAGAACAAAGTTGCGTTTGAGGTTATATTTTTTAGAGAAATTGTTAAAAGAAAAATAAAGCAAATTAGTGTTTGCGTAAACGACTCTATGCATCATATTTCGACATTATTTTAAGTTAAATAAACTTTTCAAAATTGGTTATTAATTATTCGAGTCCCAAACGAAATTCTAAAAATTTTCTAAGCCGAAGATAAATTTTTATAATATCTATACAGATTAAAAAAAGCGGATTATTATTTTCTAATAAAAATTCTCTTTTTAACATTTAACATTCAGAAATTCGATTCACAAGTTTTTAAAAAATGTTAGAAAATCTACCTTTAAAATTTGATAAAATTCCAGAAATCTTCTAAAATTCAAAACATTTTTGTTACACAGGAAGAAACATTTTCAGTATTTTAGTTCGATTTTTTAACCAGCTTCCAATTGCCTTTTAAAATTTGTAAATTATGTTCAACAACGCCGGCTCTCCTACTGTTTTGCCACACATCATTGAGTAAACGAATTTCAAAATTAATTATTAGTGTAATTCATTCGTTTAGTTCTTATTCAAAAGCCACATCTGTCTAGCACAGCACTAAAATATTTTCTGATCATGTAAATTTATAATTAGTAATAATATAATTAGATTACGTAACCGTGTTAAATAGGGAATGCTGCTTGGATAAAAAAAATTGCGATATTACGAGTACATACAAATTATTTTTTCTATTTTTATGGAACCAAATTTATTTTTACCTTGGTCATGAAGATAAACAAATGAAGACGAACGCGCGTTATGAATCTGCTGCAAATTAAAAATAACAAACAAAATTATGAATTACGACTGATGAGTCGTCGTCAGTAATGGTCCATACACGTTCAAAATTTGGACTTTTTCCAACAAAATAATTTTATTAATAATAATAACATAACAATCGATTCAAATCAAATGAGTATTGATAAAAGTTTCAAACTTCTTCTACACAGCCATAGTACAAAAAAACAATTTTGTACATAACGACTAATATCTTACAAATTTTGTCATAATTTAAAATATATTATAGAAAATGAATGAATTTTTAAAAATAGAAAAGAAATTTTCTTTTTTTTTACAAATAAAACAAAAAAAAACTTACAAATAAAATTAGATATGCAAAAATATTAATTTATGAACAAAATGAATAAATAATACACAAAAATGTAAACAACATGTAAATATAAAAAAAAAAACAAACATGAATAACCAATTGTAAATGTGAAAATAATTTTAAGAAAATATAAAACAAAAAAATCGGAACATCATTTTGAAATAGAAAATCTGGAAAACTAACTCTATTTGTAATACATAATATTATAATAAATAAAATGATGGCCGAACAAAATACAAAATGGCATGTGCTTTTTAGTGTGTGTACTTAACTTTCTGTAGTGTAAATTATTTTCTTATTTGAGTTCTTACTAATAAACTACTAATAAAAAAACTATTTAGACAATATTAATTGTAAATAACAAGAAAAATAATATGTGACTAAAAATATGTGTATGACTGTACTAGAATTTATTTTTAATGTTGGATATTTTATTATATCTAGTGCAAACTTTATAAGATTCCTTATAATTTTCCGTTTCCTATTCCAATCGTCCTATTCCTTATGTTTCCATTAAAATATGAAAAGTAAAATGTACCTTTTATTTTTTAGTTTTAAGTTTTCGTTGGTTTTTTATTATGTTTTTTTTTGTGAAGCATAATTGTTATGTGAATTTTTTATGCAGCTATTTATTTAAAGAATTATTCCCCAATTTCGATATATTGTTTTTTTACCAAATTAGTATTTATGTCATTATGACAAAGTTTAGTTAGCCATTTGATTTTAAAATTAGCAATCGATTTAATAGATATGTAAAATAATTTAATTATCTATTTCCAAATGATTATATTATAAGCATAAGTTTCAAATTTTAATACATTTTTATAAGATTTTAAATTTCAAAATGCTTTCTAATCTAGACATTTTCGTCATAAATCCTTAAATAATTGCATAATTTGCGCCATCTGATACTTCAATATGATCGCTACCTTAATACTAAGGAATGTAATCAAATAAATTTTGAGAGATCCTCTTCGGCCAGCACTAAAAATTCATATAACGAGATGCAGTTTGTTTTTTTAAGTTTCGGTTTTATTTGTAAATAATTTTGTGTCATGTAAATTTTTAGATTTTCGTTAAATTTCAACATTTGATTCAATATTTTTCAGACATTTGGCAGCACATCTATACCCCAAATGAATCAGCTAAGCTCGAAACATCGCCGTGTTGTTTCATCACCAGAGGCATTACATTCACGCGGCAGCTTAGAACATCCGGAACGTATGAATAAATCCGGTTCTTGGGAGTTGGTCGAAAAAGATACAGAAGAAACACCACCTGGGACCCCACCACCACCTTACTTATCGTCACATCTATCAAATGTAAGTGGCTGTGGTGACGGGGTCACAAATAATAATACAAATAACAGTAATAATCAACTAAATGATGATAATTTGCTCGGCGAAAATCTTGATTCTGGTATTATTGGATCGAATTCGGCCTGTTTTGTGAGTAATCCAATATCGGCAGCCCAAGCAAATATAGCACAAAAACAAATTATCTCGATGGAAGATGATGAGATGTCGGATCAGGAAAGTTTTATCGATGATAGTGGCGCGTTTAAATCGTTGTCAAAATTATTAGAACAGGAGAATACAGCGCATTTAGCTGTGTTCTTAAATTATGTAATGACCAATTCTGATCCGTCAGCACTACTATTTTATTTGATAACCGGTCTGTATAAGGAAGGCAGTGTAAAAGACATGAGAAAGTGGGCATACGAAATTCATTCGACATTTTTAGTACCGCGGGCGGTAAGTATCTAAAATTCAAATCCATATTATTTGTTCAGTTTAGCAATAATATTTTATTTAAATTTTAGCCATTACTCTTATCGAATGTTGATGAGCCACTAGCTCGCGAAGTCGACGATGTCCTTCAACATGAGTACGAGAAAGGTGAAATATTACGAAAGATTTTTTGGAAAAGTCGTGTAAAAGCAAAAGATTTTGTTAATCATCAGCTGCAAGAATTTTCTGGTAAACGAATAGCCGGCCTAGGAGCATTTTTTGGGCCTCCTGATCAGGTTCTGCTCGAAGCTCGAGGTGATAAAACGAAAGAACAAAAAATCATCGAAGAAACGTTAATACCAAAACTTCAACAAATGGTCGACGAGCTTGATAAAGAGACGCCGAATGAGTGTCCCAAGAAATCGGCCATGTGTTCCGCCCTATCGACAGTACTGCATCGAATATTTGTAACGCGCGCTAATCCTGGAAATCCTATCGATAAAGTTCATCATTTCGTGAGTCGAGAAAAAAGTTTTAAAAGTCGCCTATTGGGTAAAAATCGTAAAATCCTTGTCCGAGGGCATCACCTAATATTACGCCAGTATTACGAAGTAACCCACTGTAATCATTGTCAAAATATTATTTGGGGTGTAAGCCCGCAAGGTTATTTTTGTACTGATTGCGAGTTAAATATTCATCGGGCTTGTACAAAAGTGGTGGAAGAAAATTGTCCGGGCCCCGCGCCATCGAAAAAAGTGAAAGATCAATCGAATGAAAATAACAAAATTCGAAATTTCATGGAGAAGATACGGCCGACCAATCATTTGATTCAATGTAAGTCAAAAATAAATTTCAATCATATTACAGACACAACAATTTCAACTCTTATTTTTAATTCCAGCCGAGAGATCGCGCCGCCAGGAAGAAGATGGAAGTTTTGATGATAGCTTTGGTAAGTAAATATTTAATAAACATTTAAATAAGATGTCAGTATCATCGTTGAAAGGTTTAGTACAAAAATGTGTGTCTCGGCTAAACTATGTATTTCGGTTGGATAACCTTTTTGGATGTTGTCCAAGAAAATTCTGTTAAGAAACATAATTTGTTTTTCAATGACATCGTTCGATTTGTTTTGATAAAGTGGATTGAAACATAAATTTATACGAAGGTAATTACATTGAATTCTTGCGCTATACTTACATAGTAACATAACTACAAGGTAGTAGTAGTAGTAGTAACGAAATAACCCAAAAATTATAAACAAAAATTATAACATCAAAAATTTGTATCAAGGATTTTTCTTATTTGGAGAACACATTTTTATATAGAGTTTTGTTGGTGTTTATTAATATTGACGAGATTGTGAGAAAAAACAAATTTTGGCGCCAGACTATTGCCAAAATGATTATTTTCGTTATGATTGTTTAAAGTTGAGTTTGAGTTATAAAAACAGGACAACCCATCCATTATTAATTTTGTTTTTGTTAAGTTTTTGGTGGCAATAAATTGGGTTTATGTTTTTTGTTAAAAGAATAAAATTTCGGACGCGAGACTAGTTTTTTATAATTTGTCAAAATTTACCTAAATTTGAATAGAAAAAGTTTATTAGTTGAATACGGTTGTAATTCGAAAAATGAATAAAACGTCATTCGCGTAGAGAATATTTTTGAGGATTTGGCATGGTTGACGGCTTTTAGATCTTGAAAATATTTAACAAAGTTCTTAATGTTACTCTTGTTTTTAGACTGGTTAGACTGGTTGGGGAAAACGCGTTACCTTATCATTGCCATTTTCTAGAATCGGTACTAGCCACATCTGCCATCACAGAATGTACGCAAAATGGTTGTCCTCCATTCTTAAAGGAAATTTAGGTTTTTTCTAGAAATAAAATGGAAACATGGGAATTGCGGTTAAAAAAATCGTTTCCAAAAATGTGGCTGATGGGCACCACTTTAAAAGTAAATGCGATAATTGCCCTTATAGTATAAAACTGCCGTACTAAACATGTTTTTCTTAACTACTGAAAATGCATTTGAAAAAATCGAAGTTAAAATTTTGAAATTAGTGTATTTTGCAGCAAAAATGGAACCTATTTTTCTTATTACGTGTTTTTTAAATTAGTTTTAATTATTTTTTTTATTTTATTGATAAAATTTATTATTAGCTATCGATTGGCATCAATAACTTAATTTGGTGAAACCTGTAGTTATGTAATTAGCACGGCAGAATAGCTTAAACAAACATGACGCGCGTAAGACCGTTTAAATGTCAGAATAAATTAAATAAAAGTTAAATCAATACAACCGTTGAGATTTTATCAGGTTCATCGTAATTTTCTTCGATGTCTGTTACATCAGACTCAGCATCTGCAAATTAGGCAAAGTGCAATGTGTTTAATTTGTGTATTAATGTAAAAGTCTGATAAACGTGTACGCGTTTATTTATTACCTGAAGCATTATTTGGTTGAATTATGACGTAGGTATTTAGCAAATGTCTGAATTTACTGCCCTTCAAACCAGTTGAATTCGTACCGTCCTTCTAATTCCTGCCAACAATTTTCCACTGCGGACATTGTTTATTTATTTATTTATTATTACCTACAGTAAATATATACAATCGGTAAGTAAACATACAGAAAAAAAGAGACAAAATTTAACAATTACTAGACAGAAATTTAAACAACTCATTTTTAAACGAATTCGTGAACGAAGATAGCAGACGCAACGTCTCGTCGGTGATCCAAACGTTGTAGTTTTAATAAATTACAACGATCATTATAAGGTGGGAGAATATATTGATGCACTCGCTCAGTGGGTAATCCACGAAGGGCATATAAAACAAATTGCTTCTGAATACTCTCAATCCTATCTGAATGGCACCTATAAAATGGGGACCAGCTCTGAGAAGCGTATTCTAGAACTGAACGAACAAAGGATATATACAGAGTTTTCAGTGTGAGCGGATCGCAAAAGTCCTTACAATTGCGCTTAATGAAACCTAGCATAATGTAAGCTTTTGTAATAATACAATCAATGTGTGTAGTAAAAGTTAGGTCATAAGAAAAGGTTATGCCTAAGTTGGACATAAACTCAACTCTATCAACAGCAATATTATACAAAAAATATTGCTGGAATATTGGTGAACGCATCCGAGTGAATGACAAAATCCTGCATTTACCCACATTCAGCAACAATTTATTATTGAACGGCCAACTGCAAAAGTTATTCAAGTCACCTTGTAATTTCACACAATCATCAACCTCATTAATTGGAGCAAATATTTTCATATCATCTGCGTAAAGCAGACAATGTGCAAATTCAAAACACTCAACAACATCATTTATAAATAACGAAAATAAAAGCGGAGCAATGTGACTTCCTTGAGGAACTCCTGAGATAACACGAAATGACCGAGAGCTAAAATCATTAATCTTAACAAATTGGTAACGATCAGAAAGGTATGAATGCAATCACTTAATAGAGATGAACTGACAATCTAGTTTATCCAGCTTATCGATAAGAATCGAATGGTCATTTTTATCGAACGCCTTTGAAAAATCGGTGTATACTACATCTACTTGTTGCCTATGTTCCAGTCTACTATATAAATGCCCACAAAAAGAGACTAGATTAATCGCCGTAGACCTACCTGGATAAAATCCGTGTTGAGCCGGAGAAATAAACCTTTTTACATGAAAAAACAAAAATTTCTGTCCATGGATTCGAATAGTTTTGGTATAGCAGAAAGAATAGCGATTCCGCGATAGTTGCTGACTTCACTTCTTTTGCCAGATTTGCAAATCGGACGGATGAAAGATAATTTCCAGAGATCGGGAAAAATCCCAGTACGTAGGCTATCATTAAAGATAATAGTCAGTGGAGGGGCTAGACTCATTGCACAATTCTTAATAAGGATTGGTGGAAAGCCATCCTGTCCTGCCCCCTTATCAACTTCAAGTTGAGATAACTCATCATAGACTTCTGCTTCCGTAAATTTTAAAAAGATAAAATTAGAAAGACCGCGGTGGGTTAAATGCTTGTTACATGACATCACTGGCTCTTCATAGACAGACTCGAAAAAATTGGCAAACAAATTGGATATATCAGATGGCTGACTGGCGAAAGAGTCCTGAAAAGTCATTGGGGTAGGAAACCCACCAACCTTCTTTTTACCATTTATGAAATTCCAGAATTTCTTAGGATGGGAAGTTAATTCATCTTCGATTTGCAAAATGTAGTTATTGTAAAGAAACCAGTTTAATGTTTTAACGCATTGCGGCTGGTATCTTCTGGTTAACCATATATGTATGTACTGCGATCCATTTTTTTAATGAGCTCAGCTCTGCATGGTGGAAGATTTGAAACATCATAATTCTTTTAATTCATAACCTACTTCTATCCAAATCTTCACATCGCTTTTTAACTTACTGATATTACCCAGCATAATTATTGGAATATCGGTATAAAAGCACTTGATACAGACATTGGCTTCATAATCCATATTACAAATATTAAATATGATTAAATATGGCGGATTATTTTAATATCTGCTTCTTCATGTGAAGGGAATGAAAAACATCAACAATGCTCTTTACGACTATTCCATTTTCAACATAATATTTGTGCCGCTCAAAATGGGAACATGCGTCAACCGTGGATCACTGCTGCTCAAAATGGGAACATGCGTCAACCGTGGATCACTGTGGTGTCGTTTGGAGAGAATTAAAACTCGGGGAAAGAAGGTGATGATGATTAGAAGGAAATAATGCCGTAAATGTCCATCAACCCAAAAATAAAATATTTCAAGAAAACAGGCCCTTTACTGGCTGGATTATACGGACGGGGCTATTACACCTATAACTACATCCTCTTCTTGCACAATCTGCTATGAATGAGCTTTAGCTCAAAGTGGATCGTGTAAGTGGGTTTTTTTGTAATAAGTCACGTAAATAAATAAACAAATAATATATTAAATATTCTTGAAAAAAAAAAAATGATCCCAAAATAATTTGAATTTATTTTTTCTGAACAAAATACGCTATATATTAACTACTTGTAGACCAAATTTTATAAAACAGTTTAACCAACTACATTTTTTTATGAGTTTGTCACGCTGCTGACGCTTCCCGTTACAATATTTTGAAAGCTGACCATACCCACATCGTTTTTTAGTTATTTTACTATTCACAAACGAATTTTTAGGTTTTATAAAGCATTTGCGGCATAATATGTACATGGCTTTTTCACACCTTTCAAGCCCCTCCCGCGCTGGTTGTTATCGAAACTGGCTGAATGATGGCAGGCTATTATTATACATTCTAAACACTACATAATAACAAAATATAAGCCTTTCTAAAACAGTTGCATTATTTTACCACTCAGCTCCCCGAGCCCGACTAGTGACAAGCTAATCGATCTTTTTTGTGACTAAACAAGCGAGAAAAGAAAAAAGATCGATGTAACATTATATTCACTAATGTTCATTTTCACTAATGTGATGGTAACAAAACAGTAGCTTTTTTAAATTTGAGGTTA
Source organism: Tipula helvola (assembly GCA_963556165.1). NCBI lineage: Eukaryota > Metazoa > Arthropoda > Insecta > Diptera > Tipulidae > Tipula > Tipula helvola. The sequence goes on along the minus strand of OY744481.1, from coordinate 197,959,065 downwards.
GCTCCCAGGAATTATTGATTGTCTTGTTAAAAAGAATATGTATGTATTTAAAATGGAAACTATAAACGAAGAGCGAAATTATCAAGAATTTCGCAAGTTCAGTTTCGATCTGAATAAGAATTACGAAAAATTTTTCCCTGTCAATCTCATCAGGCTATAGCGACTGAATTGCTAATTACACTTTTTGATTACTTTCTATATATAGAAAGCAGTGGCGGCGCGTCATAGTAAGCAACGGAAGCACTGCTTCCGTAAAGAGTTTTGGTTAATTTTGTAAATATAATTCATTACAATTTACAATATTAGCATAATAAATCTTTAACATATTTTACATAAATAATAAATATTTCATGCATAATAAGCACCAATATATTTCAATGACTCGTAAAATCTGTTAAATTCCATCAGTTTTATCATTTTCTAAATCAAATACAGATTTTTTTTAATAAAATAATCTTCAATGAACCGACTTCACGTATTTTAATCTACGAATAAAATAAATGTTATTGTTGTACGGTCCTTTTACCATGGAGAATAATCTACTAAAGAGAACGATTATTTTGTTTTTTATTCAGGGTTTTCGATGTTTTTAAAAGTTATAATTGTTATAATTAGTGAAATTATGAAAAGTAGAGAGGCCTACCTCTGCATATTCTAATATGTAAACCAAATAAAATTAAAAAAAATTATTTTCTAAATAAAATACAGGGTGTCCTATTCAAAACGCGACTCAATTTTAAATTAATTATCTTTTTTATTTAATTAAACGAAGAGCTTTACAAAATGAGATATTCAAACGATTAAAAAATCTTCATTGTAATAGAATTTATGAGTGAAAGACTCAATTGAAGAAATGAATGAGAAATTTAACATATTCCGAGATGACACCTTAAGGGCTACCTGGTTTATTTATGAAGCACACTCAAGTTCAAAAGCTTACAGAAAGAGTTAAAGTGAATCGTCTTGATTTTGACCAAAACGTTTTGAAACACCTAAATTTAGATTACAAACTTATAAACTTATTGATGAAGCACACCTCATGGGTCACGTGACACACAAAATCGAAGATATTGGAGCACAGAGAACTTATTGAATCGCCATTACACCCTCAAAATGTGTGTTTTATTGGCTAAAGGTATTGTAATGGTTGTTGTACGAGGCTATGTTACTTCAGGAAGTTATTTGGAGCAGCTTGATGAACACTTTATTCCAACAGTAATAGGAATGGGAGAAAATTAAATTAGCATGCATGGTTTATGCATGATGGTGGTCGTCCGCATACTACAGATGTTGGTTTAAATTACCTGCACGATTTTTTTTTTTAGCAGAGTCACCTCGAATTGCTTTAAGGAATGCCGGATTTAAACCCCTCTGACTTTTTTCTATGGGCTATTTAAAAGATACGTTGATAATCCACGAGAATGTTTCAAATTGAATTTAGCATTGTATGGTACATTCGGTCAAGAACCAGAAGATTTTAGATAAAATAAAGCAATCATTTTGGAATTATCTATATCGCAAAACTAAATGTGCGTTTTCTTTTCGTTTTTCAGCGTGGTTTTGTATCCGCGTATTTCTTGTTCTGTAGATAGATTCCGGTTGTGTGGAATTATTTTGTGGAACGGGATTTTGTTCTAAACGAGAATTTCGCATTCCGGTTCAGTGGAATGGGAAAATAAATCCCACTTTTGTGGAATGAAACTTCAAAATTTCTCGTCGTGGAATTTGACGGTGAGATACAATTAATAGTGCCGCGGAATCCAAAAAATTCTTAATTATAAAATAAATTGACCGCGAACCTATTCAATTAAAATTATTTTTTCTAATAAAATGGGAGCTAGTGTAAAAAATGTTTACAAAAAGTTTCGTTAACTCAGAAGGGCCTCCTTCAAGATATTTAGAGCAAAATACGGGTCGGCGTCTCGGCGAATGTAAATATTGATTTTTTAATTTTTTATTCATTATTTGTACACTTAGCAGATTTCAGAACACATGCGGGTGCTTATTTTAGACTTAGAAAAAAGAGCAGCAATATTACACTAATAGTAAGAAAATAATCGATATAAAAATAATAATATGTAACACCATAATGCATTAAAATAAAATTTTTATTTTCAATTAACATTAATTATGTACAACCAGTTTTATTTAACACTATACACTATCAATATTCAATCTTTCACACCATTCGCATTCTCCAGCTTCATTAATTTAAATTATAAGATTGTGGTTGGCTATGTTCTGCTGCTTATGTCCGAGTAACATTTACGCTGACCATATATCTATTTATAAACACAAATATTCACGCTAACTAAATAATAAATGCGTGCATTTTATCAAATCACGACAAAAACATAAATAAAATGACAGAAAAATATTCCACTTTTGATATATTTCCCCGTATTAGACCTAGTACTAAAATCTATATCTCGCAAGGAGAACTAGAATACAAATTTGTGAAACGGAATTTTTCAGCGAGAAAACGAAATGTGGGAAAAATAAAAATTCCATTCCAATCCAATTTATTTCACAAAACCGGAATCTACATACTGGAGTGGAATTTTACACAAAAGGCGAGAAGCGAGTTTATTTTTTTAAAGAATAAATTTTTACTCCATTTCATTCGTTCGATATCGCTTTTTCTATTGCGATCTCAGTAAATTCTATTATGTATAAGAGCTATCTTTTTTTCTCTGTTTCGACCATGTACCTACGTAGGTGAGAGACATACCAGGTGTATGCATAAGTTTTTCCGGTTTATTGGTTAAAATAAACACGTAATTTTCAAGGGAAACATATTTCGCCCATCTTTCAGGTAATTTATGAATATCATGCCAGAAAAACTGCTTGTCTTTTTCGGCAAACCATTCGTCGAGCCATTTTCCAACTTCTCTGTCAAAATCTTCTCATATGAAAAAAACTTTCTCACCGAGTATTTTGATCTTGGGAATATAAATGAATATGGAAATTCAGTTTTATAAGACCTAAATTTGCAATTTTAATGTTAAATGTCCAACCAAACTATAATCCTACTTACTTTAAAACTAATTTATACACAAATTTATTAAAAAAAATTCAATTCATTTAAGAAAAATCCCTAAATAATTAGTTTAGTTTAGTTTTATTTAATAAAATTTGGCCATTTTAGTAATTTATTTTATATTTTGATAAGAAATAACGAAAACTGGTATAACTCTCTATTTACCTCTCTTTGAGAGAGTGATTAAATTTAATTACAAATTGTAATCTCTTTCATCATTTATTTAGCTATTATTTGCACCATTTACCTAGCGGAAATATATATGAACTTGATAAAATATGATTTGCTGTGTAGTATTCAGCGTTCTTTTTCATTTGAACAACGAGAATCCCATATTGCTGTTGCGTGAAAAGATACTAATGAGAAAGACGCGATGAGAACAAAATGGAAAGATTTTTTTCATTCCATTTTTTCATAGAACGAGAATTGACCCCCAGGTCTGGGGAGTACGGCGAGTGCGGTAGGATGTCCCATCCAAGCGATTTGAAGGTGTCTTTCACAGGTTTTACTGTGTGAAACGGCGCATTGTCGTGTAACAAAATCACTTTGCCATGTCTTTTGGCCCATTCCGGTCGTCTTTCGATTAATGCGTGGTTTAAATTAATCATTTGTTGGTGATAGCGTTGTGTATTAACGGTTTCGCCGGGCTTCAAAAGTTTATAATACCGCTCTGGTCCCACCAGATACAGAGTATGGTCTTCTTACCGAAGCGATTTGGCCTTGGTGTTGAAGGACCGGCTTCGCCAGGTGAAAGCCATGATTTTTTCCGCTTCGCGTTCGTCACCCATCACAATTCGATACAAAAATGATTTCCTTTCGTGGCGTTGAAGTAGCATTTCACAAATGACTGCGATTTTCTATTTGACGTTCATTCAAATCGTGTGGGACCCATTTACCGAGTTTAGTTATCTACCCATTGCTCGTAAACGTCTGCTGATTGTTTCTTGTGATACATGTAATGCTTCTGCTAATTGCCTTTGAGTTTGAGTTGGTTCATCATCCAATAACTCCTTCAATTGCTCGTCTTCGCATTTTTTTGGTCTACCAGAGCGCTCAGCGTCTTTCACCTTGAAATCACCACTTTTAAATTGTCGAAACTATGTCACATGTTCTAATCGATGGAGCATGTTCACCATATGTTTCTATCGGCAAACTATATCTTCAACAGCCTTTTTATTTATTAAATAAGAAAAGCACTGCGTGCAGCAAATGTTCTTTTTCAAGCACAAAACTCGACATGATCACTGAACGATATAATAAAGATGCTAATTTTTAGCGGACTCAACCTGTGTGTGTTTGTAGTTTAAATGTCAGCCGAACAAAATGACGTATGTGTCAAATTAATATGCTGCATACTTTTCGCTGGCGCCATCTCTTAGTTAAACCGGAAAATACTCATGCATACACCTGGTAGACGAATGATGTTGAAATAGAATATCATTTTATTCTAGTTAGCTGGGATCGCATTAATAAAATATATTTCTGCTAAGCGAAATAGTTAGCGTATTTTGTTGACCAAAATTGAATCCAAACTATTTTGGGTTTATTTGTTTCCCAAGAAAATAGCCAATTTGATGTAATTGGCAAAAGCCAACTTTTCGAAATAAAATATAAATTTAATATGTAATATGGCCTTGTGGCAGGTATCATAACCAAAAATTAGAATTGGGTTTAATTTAACCCAATATTTTTTTGGGTTAATGTTATTCTTGCGAGGGATTATCCTATGCAATTGATGTTGTAAATTTTTCAAGGAAATACGCTTAGTGTTCATATTCAGTGTAAATAAAAGAGACACAAATTTGTTTCTCGTCTTTTGTGCAAAATCCCACTCCTGTTTGAGCCCTTAATCTCATATACATACATTTTTCTTATAAGTGATACAACTCAGAACAACTTCTTATATCAGCAATTCAATCAGGTTCTCGTCTACGTAGATGATAATTGTGTGATTGGACTTACTTGCAACGGAGTGAAAGAGTTAATTAATCCGCTAGTACAAATTTCAGCTTCCACTGGTCTCAAAATCAACGAGTCCAAAAAATAAATCTGATCTCTGGTTCTAGAGTAAAGGCCACGACTGAATCGACTTTAGCAGTAGTAACTATGCGCTGCGCAAACTGATAATATTTCAACTAATAATTTTAATTGTTTATATTTTTATACTTTCTAAATTTTTCTTGTGTAGGTACCCGTCAGATGAAAGTTGTTATACAAAATTTTTAAATTGTTAAATTCAATGACGTTTTTTCATATCATAAATTAAGAATAGTATGACGTCTTTACAAAAACTGGTGAGGCCCTGAGCCTGTGGTGGCTGTCAAAATCCATATAGTTGATTAAGGGTTCTTCCTTTACATTTAGTATTATAAGAAAAGTTCTACTTAACTTGCGATAATCGACCATTTCCCTTAAAAATCGTCCCTTAGTTAATAAGTATTATGAAAAGTTTTAAAAGTGTTAAAAAAGCTTACACCTAAAATTGTTATACATAAATATGGCATTTACATATGTTAAAACAAACAAAGGGAAGGAGAAATTATTTAATATTTATTCATTCATATAAATTTAGAATCTCTATTGAGCTTGAGCTCATTAAGCGAGATTATGCAGCAATAAATGAAAGCAAATTTTAAAATTTAAAATAATATTTCCATCAACAATATCAACATGCTTTCAGCGTAAATTGACTTACCATCCAAGTAATAATCTTCTTCATTCCAATTAGTACACCACAAATTTCTGTGGGTCCATTGGTTGCGGCATTTGGTGATTGTTCTTAATTTGCATATTCCAATTGCAAATTCAAATGTTGAAATAATTAAGTTTTGTAAAGGATATATTGATATACAGATTTTTCTTTTTTTTTCTCTCAACGAAACCACATTTAGAAAATATCATGTTTCTCCGGTTAAAACGATGGTCGGCTTAAGGGAGAACACCACTGTGACCTACCATTTTCAAGTGCTTAGTTTGGTATTTTTTTTAGAAATGGGTTGGGTTTAGAGAAAAAAAAACTTTTAGGCTATATTTGGCATATGTATATTTAAGAAAACAAAAAAAAAATTTTATGTAAAAAAAAATACAAAATGGTGGCGCTAGAGTAGCTTTAGTAGAAGTGATTTTGCCTAGAGTCGCTCCGCTGCACGCAGTAGAAGTGTCTTAAATTTGTTCCTGGAACAAAAAATAAAATATTTTCATGAAATATATTAGTTTTAGCATCGAAGTACATGAGGAAATTAAAAAATTCGAAAAAATAAAAAATTGAGACAAGTTTGAAGAAAAAGTTTCATTTTTCGACTATAATTTTCGTATAAAAAGTTGTATATCTTTTTTAATTTTTAATGAATCAAAAAAATCTCATGTACTTCGATTTTAAATCTATTTAAGAAGCTACAGTTAAATTTTGAAGCCGATTGAACAAAAATTGATTGAGTTCTGCTGCGTGCAGATTTCCAAAACACGATTTCGAGAAAAACGCGTTTGAAGTTTTTGGTATCAATAACTTCTCAATAAGAGCTCTCAGGAAAATGCTTGAAAACCTTCTAAAAAAAATTTTTTTTAGCTATAAACGAATTTGTATCATATTTTTGAGGGTCTAAAGGATTTTTTTTTTTTTTTTTTTTTTTTAAATGCTGCCAATGGCTTTATTCTTGAATCTTTCTACATAAGAAACTAACAAGAAGTAATCAAATCTTAAGCTAAAATTATTACATATTTTAAGTCTTAACCAATGTTAATACTTATTGTTGGTGCTCACAATTTAATTAATTTAGATTATACTTATACATACATACTTATGTATAACATCAACATTTAATAAATTTACAGGTTCACAGGTTCATAAGTCCGAGTGGATCTGTTCTTTTCAGTCGCCTAAATCGTGGCTGTTTTAATATATCCCTGGCCAATTCGTTGGGATGCGCTTCTAGTTTTGAATAATATTTAGAACTGAATTCTTTAATTGTTTCTTTAATGGTTTTAATCCCAAGGTCATCATGTATATTACTATTTCGAATGTACCACGGAGCATTAGTAATACTTCGAAGTATTTTCGCTTGTGTTCGTTGCAGGAGCTCTCTGTTTGAAGCGCTGGTGGATCCCCATAACTGAATACCATATGTCCATATGGGTTTGATTATCGCTTTGTACAGTAAAACTTTATTGGCTAATGATAACTGAGATTTCCTTCCCATCAGCCAATACATTTTGGAAAATGTCATTTTTATTTGGTTGCGCTTAGTTTCAATATGGGTTTTCCACGTTAACCTTCTATCCAGGTGCAAACCTAAGTATTTGACCTTCGTTTGTTGAGGAATATTTTTATTGTTTAATTTCACTGGTGGGCAGGTGCGTTTGTTCAGCGTGAATGTGATGTGAGTTGATTTGTTTTCATTCACTTTTATTCGCCATGTCTTTAGCCAGTCCGCGATTTTGTTTAAATGATTCTGTAACTCCTTTGAGGCAATTTCGGGATTATTGTGTGACACCAGGATGGCCGTATCATCGGCAAATGTTGATATTGTTGCTTTGTTGGTTACAGGTAAATCGGCTGTGTACAACAAGTATAATATTGGCCCTAGAACGCTGCCTTGCGGGACACCTGCATTAATATCATTTAAGCAAGTAGTTGCGCCATTTTGTTTGACCATGTATTGCCTTTGAATAAGGTAGTTTCCCAAAATTGAGTGAAATTTCTTCGGTAGAAGCTCTTTAATTTTGTATATTAGCCCATCGTGCCAAACTTTATCAAATGCTTGTGCTATATCCAAGAAAGCAGCAGAACAATATTTCTTTTCCTCGAAGGTGATTTTGATTGCATTTACAATTCTGTGAATTTGCTCTGTGGTACCATGTTGGTTTCGGAACCCAAATTGATGGTCTGGTATAACGCGCCGTTCTTCCAATATTGGTTTCAATTTTGTTAGTAACATTTTTTCAAATAGCTTTGATATTGTGGGTAGCATGCTTATTGGGCGATATGATGAGATCTGCGTTTCATTTTTTCCAGGCTTATGTATCATTGTGATCAAAGATATTTTCCATTTTTGAGGAATATAACTGGTTCGCATGATCGCGTTGAGTATGAATGTTATTAGTTTTATGCATTTGTCTGGCAATTCCCTTATCATTTTTCCAGTAATGAGATCATGTCCTGGTGCCTTTTTCGGGCTTATGCAATTTTTAATTGTATTCTTAACTTTCTTCCAATTATACTTTATAGGTTTGTAGGATAAACCATCATCCATTTGCTGGGGTAGCACGAAATTATTATCTTCTTCGTGTGGTGTGAATACTGTTGTTAGATGATCAGCAAAAGCATTGGCTTTTTCTTCATCACTTCTCGCCCAATTTCCAGTTGGTAGTCTAATCGGTGGATTCGAATTTGTTGGCCTTTTTAATTTTTTTGTTGCCTTCCACAAAGAGTGATGAAAAGGATTTTTTAAAGGCAAAAAAAAAAGTCGATTTTTTGAAAATTTCACAGTGGTGTTCTCCCTTAATGAACTTTCCTGTATATTTTTCGTTAAGAAATAAACCTTTTATACTTCGCGAAAGATAAAGAAATTGAGGATAATAGACTAACAAAACACCAGAAAATATGAAATTTGAAATATATTTATCTAATTAAAAGTATAAACATTATGCGGTAAATTAATAAAATTATACAAAAACATGTTCAGCAACTTTTAAAATTTATAAGTTATAACATAAGATATTCCGTTTCGATAAAATGATTTGAAGAAGAAAATTAGAAATTTGTCAAGTCTTATGTTAAATAAAATTCCTAAGAAAAATAGTCGGTATTGATTGAAATAAATATTTATTATTTACATTTGTTCCGTATATCATCTTTTTTGGCGCCATTTGTCAGAAACATTGATTTTTAACACAATTTGGAGATTTCATTTGTGATTTAGGATATTCACAAATAAAATCTCGAAATAAACGTACATTTTTTCGAAATATAAAATACAAAAACACCCAACAGCTAATAAATAATACATAAATCAAAATGTATACATTTTTTTCTTACGCCAAGATTATTATTTTTATTATTTTTTAAATTGAAAACCTAATTTTTTTATCTGCTAGGAAATTCAATTTAAAACAAATTGATTATTTTATTTGCAATATTGCATTTAAAAACATTTTGTTTACAATTTATAGTTTACAAAACAATAATAATCAAATTAATTGTTTTGATTTAGAAGCTCGGCTCTTCAATATACTTATAAAAATTGAACTTATTAAGTTGGTTTTCTCCCAACGTATACAAAAAAAAAAAAAAAATTTCATTGATTGAACAGATCAATATAAAACCAATAAGCTATTTTATATGATAATTTTGTATAATCTAATAAATTCATTGATTTTTCACGACTTCACCCCAATACCAAAAGAAAATTGATTCTATATTTAAAAAATAAAAAAAAATTAGAATGAACTAAACATAAACAAAAACATGTTTATCATTCAAGGTTATCCTATTTCAAAAAGAAAATGTGGAAAGTTTTTTTTCTGTACATTTCAGAAAGCTACCAGATTTCATTTAACTGATTTTAAACAGATCGTGTAGTAATTTTTCTGTAATTTTTCAACCCCACTTGTGGTCAATATTTACGATTTATTTGCGAATAATCCATAAATTATTTTAAAATTACTATTCAATAAATTTTGAAAGGTGATAGAATCGTAGAATATTTGAAATGCTGGTGGGTATTTAGAAGAATAGACATTTATTTTTTTGAAAAATTATCTATTACGCCAAATAAACAATAGGAAAATTATAAAATTTCTTAAAATACAAACAACCTAAAAATCAAGATGTTTTTTCTCTTTTGCATTTTGTACTGACGAATTTAAGAGATCAACAAATTAAAATTAGCAATAAATATAAATCCAATGCTTCCAAGCACTGAGATTTTTTTCCGCTTTATTGCTTTCAAATTTCAATCAGTTTCATGATATGTGTAGTCACTAGAGGTTATTAAAACAAATGATTTAACGCAATCGCTTTTGGTGCAAGAGGTGGATGGGGTCATACGATTTTATCAAAATTAAAATATAAATATTCAAATTTAGTTTATTTAAAAGACACTAGTTTTGAAGTTTATCAAGATCCCTTTGCAGAGAGAGAGGTGCAGTCTCATCAGTAATTCTTCTAAAAAATTTTAAATCATCGGCATAAAATAGATGGGGACAATCAAAAATACTAGAAAGATCGTTAACGAAAATTGTGAACAAAAGAGGCCCCAGAGTAAAACCTTGCGGAACACCAGAAGTAGCCAAAAATGATCTTGAGAATAGTCCAATAAAGTTTACTTGTACAAACCTGTCGCTAAGATACGATGATAACCAAGTACACAATTTATCTGAAAGTTCAATTTTGTAGCATTTCTTAATGAGTACATCGTGAGATACTGTATCAAACGCTTTTTTAAAATCGGTATAAATACAGTCAACTTGAAACCCTTGTCTTCACTATCGAACGTGTAACTTGAGAATTCCAGAACGTTCGTCAAAACTGAGCGTTTTTCATAAACTCCATGTTGTGAAGTGCTAATACTAGATTTTACTTCATGAAATATTAAGTTATACACAAGTTTCTCAAAAATTTTACTAAATGCTCTTAAAAGAGAAATGGGCCTGTAGTTTTCGATGAAACTTTTATCGCCTTTTTTAAAATCGGCACCAAAAGTGCCGATTTCCACCTAGACGGGAACATACCAGAATTTAATGATAAGTTAAAAATATATACCAGGGGTGCCGCCAATTGTAAACGTCGTACTACAATTGTTGCTCTTTTCCTGTTGAAAAGAGCTTTTATACCAATAGATTTGTTTTAATTTACATTGGCTCGTCATTGATTGTTAAAAACTCTGTAACTAAAATTATATTGTTCCCAACTAATCAACTCTTCTTTGACCGGTGGATAGATGGGATAGTTTCCCGCTGAAGTGAATAAAAGCCGCAGATAATTATGGGTTACTCTATAAGCTGACATAAATAATATATGGTATACTAAATAGCCGTGTAAACGCCATATACCCGCCTTCGGGCCCGATCCGAGATCATTTTAAAGATTTGCAATCAGGTTCGTTTCTAGGTTATGTCCGTCACGCCTCAAATGAAATTTTGAACCGAGTCCAGGACAATTTCAACTGTAGTCCTCCATATTTCTTCAACATTAAGCGCATTTCTTCTTTTGTATTTGTCTTCTGTAGTGGGAAGCAATCCAAGCAATGAAAACTTGCATTTACCTTTGGCACTTCACACTCCATGTAATTTCACTGTTTAATCAATAATATTTATCATTAATAAAATTAAAAATAAATTCTTGAGGAAAAGTAAATTTGAAAAAAACCACCGTTTAACTCGAAAGTCATGATATTCAATTTGCGTATGTTTTAAAATTTGTTCATAAATTACAATTTCGAAAATTTTGTTGATGTTGAGAACTAGATTTATTGGGGGATAATTTTTGTATGATGATGGATCATTGTGTTTCTTTTTTATTGGTATGATTTTTAATAATCTCTCCATTTTACCGGAAAGTAATTATGTATTTACCATATTATTAAAAATTTTACAATAGTCTTTTATTTAGTACTTCGGGATGTAGTTTAAACATTGCGTGTGGCATCTTAACACTAAGAGACTACTCACACCAAACGCGAACTGCGAGTTGCGAATAAATTCCAAACACGAATTCGCAAATTTGATTCACACTAAACGCGAGCGAATTTATATGTCAAAATCAATACCATCCATGATCAAATATTTCTAATAATACGGTAATTTTTTCCAAAATTTGTTTTTTTTATATTATTCATTTTAACAAAGTTTATAATACATAATTCGATATAAATAATATTATTTTAATCTTTAAAAATCATTTTGATCGTATTTGAAATGATTTATAAAAAAATACTCGTACAAATGTCAATACTCGTACGAATAAAAACTATGTAGAACGCGAGTGGAACGTAATTTTATTTTTTAGCGAATGCGCGAATATTTCATCTTTGTACGAATTTAATAATTTTTCTTATTTTAAAGAATTTTTAGGGCTCAATTTAGTTTATTTTGAACAAAGTAATCGTAATTATATTATAAATCGAAAAATCCATTGTGTTTATGTGTATATTATGTCAAAATTTTCTGAGAAATGGTTACTCGCAATTCGCTACTCGCGCTTGGTGTGAACAATCCCTATAGGCGGATTCAGTGTTGCGTTCTTTCGTTCCTTTCTTCTTTCTGAAATTTGCTTAACCCGTAAAGAGCATTGTGCGGTCCCTGGGACCGCTCTACTTTTCAAAAAACAAATTATATCCCCACTACGTTTAATTTTTTTTCTGAAATTTTTGGTATCTTCCTAATCGAAATTTTCAGTATCTTTCTAATTGAATAAAAAATAATTAATATAAAATTGCGGTCCGCTGGAATGCCCCACTCTTTCCATGTAACTTTCTCCACGACGCACTTTACGGGTTAAACCAATTGCATTGGTTAAAAATGTCGTTATTATTCTGGTTCCTTTGATTAGATAAAAAAATGATCAGAACAGAAAAGAGAAATATATGAAAGAAGAAATATGAAGAGAAAAAGAAAAAGAAATATAGAAATCTGCTTCTCTTAGGCCGTGTGCGAAACGGCTTAGGCCGTGTGCGAAACGGTTAAAAAGTTAAATATTTTAACTGTGGTGAAAATAATAAAATTTACCACAATTTAACCGATTTGCTGTGCGAATTACGACCAGTTAAAAGCTAAAATTTTGACGTCCGCTTGTTTTTACTTTTGGAAATAAAATTAAATAATTAATAAATAAATTAGAATATCGAAAACAAATACTAATTTTGGTTTAAATATCTCCTTATTTATAATAATTCATTTGGTAAATTAAAGAAGTATACAAAATTGTACAATTTAATTTCAAAATTATACAGTACCAAGAAAAGTGAAGGTATCGAATAATTATGACAGGGATGCCAGACGTCCCTCTTTGAGGGGGATTGTCCTTCATCAGGTTTGTGATTCCCCGTCCCGCTTCTTTACTATTTTGTCCCCGTTCCAAAATTTATGAATATATTTTAAAATAATGTATATAATTTATCTATTTAAGAGGTTTCCGAAACAAATACTTATTTATGAAACCTACCTTATTCAAATAAGTATCCTATCAAGGTGACTTATTTTCTTTCCCTTTCTTACAAAAATATCTAAATTGGCAGTCATTTTGCCTATGAAAATTTTTCTAAGGTAGCGTGGTATAGCAAAAATTTAAAATTTGCTTTTGACTGACATTGAATACTAAAGTACAAAATAAATTCTTTTAGATAATAGATCATGTTTTCCAAAAGAGGCAGCACGATCAAATAAAAAGTACAGAGCGTTTGCCACTAGATGTCACTACACAATCAAAAAAATATGACGTTTTTCAAAAGGGGAGAGCCAAAATCAATTTAATTATCACGTATTAATAATACTCACTTTTATAACACGAAAATATTTTTGTTTATGTTTACAAAATGCACACATAAAAATGTCATACAATTTTTGACAGCAATTATTTAGTGACACCTAGTGGTATTATGTAAATGTTGCTTAATGCTTTTGCAGTTTTCCGAAAGATGGTAGCTCTTACGGTTTAAGATATTTAGACATGATCTATTAACTATTTAGAGGTCACCAGAAGACATTTGTCTCATTATTATACCAAGCGTAATATGTTGCGAATAGCAGTATCCTTAGCTCAAACTATTGGACACCAAATAATTTTTTGTTGTTGCTGTCAAAATAAGTATAAATAGATTGATCATATTTTCAAAGACGATTGTGCCAAATTTGAGTTCTATTTCCGATATAAGCACCAATTATTAAGTTTATCTTTTTCGGCCGATATAAGCACCAATTATTAAGTTTATCTTTTTCTTTCAATATTTCTACCTTTTCGTTGTCTAATCGAAGCTTTGGATTTACTCTTTATTACTATTTTAAATTTATTCTTGTAGTTTTATAATTCTTTAACTTCTTTATTGGTAATACATGTCTAACCCGATTTAATGAATCTCCGATTCGACGATACCCATTTTGCCACATTCTATTTTACGATAGAAAAGTATATCCGATTTTACGAAAGCTTAAAAAACTTGAAAATTTATTGCGTTATGTAATGTACTATTTATACAGTGGTAGACATTCGTTTAAACGCACTATGTTTTTTGAATATAGTTCTAAGATTAAAGTGTTTTGATTTTTTTTCAAGTAGTCTAAATTGTGTCTATCATCTTAAATTTGTTGCTAAGATAAACCATTAGTAAAAATTTTAATGATTTACTTTAATAAATTTAAAAATTTAAATTTCAGGTAGACATTCGTTTAAACGCACTTCTGATAATGTACTAAAATAAAAAACAAAATTAACAATTTTTCATATATTATTTTATTTAATATTTGGTCTGGCCCCGACCTTTCTGAATAACTTCGAAAATTCGAGAAGGCGTTGGATTTGTTAAATTTTTGAGGGTTTTTGGATCAATTGTGGCCCAACATTCACGGATGACACTTTTCAAATTTTTAATTGAATTATGTTACGGTTCATTTGCATAAACTTATCGGGTATGGCCCTCTAAAGTTTTTAGATGGGATTGAATCAATACTATTGCCTATCCAAGATCTCAGCTCGCCAGAAAGGTCTAATTCACAAAGAAGCTACACGAAACCGTCTATCATGCCGTTGGATCTTCCTGTGACGACGCGACACATTGGCCGTATTTTAAATGGTTCACCGAACATAAAATGGACAAAATTTTGGAGCAAACCACTTTTAACGGCCATGCATACGAATAATTCGCTCAAATTTGCTCGTAAATAGATGTCGTCGATAACGGATTGGCAGAGAGTGATTTTTTCTTACGAAAAAAAAATTAATCTGGATTTTCCCGACTGCTACAGTTGCTACTGATATTACAACGAGGTGCTTCCCATCTGCTTTGTAACGACACGAATTAACTTCCGTATATACGTGAAACTTTTGGAAGACGTTTTGATAAATTATCTGGATAATAACATCAACGAAAATTATAATTTTCAACAAGACAATGCTTCGATCCATGCGTCCATCAAACCACACAGTGGTTTCTCGAAAAAACCATTCCCTTTCTTGAATAGCCAGCTTGCAGTCCTGATTGCAATCCTATCGAAAAACTTTAGAGGGCCTTCTTAGAAAAGTTTATGGAAATGAACAGCAATATAATTCAATTAAAGATTTGAAAAGTGCCATCCGTGAATGTTGGGCCACAATTGATCCAAAAACCCTCAAAAATTTAACAAATCCCTACTCGAATTTTCGAAGTTATTCAGAAAGGTCGGGGCCAGACCAAATATTAAATAAAATAATATATGAAAAATTGTTTATTTTGTTTTTTATTTTAGTACATTATCAGAAGTGCGTTTAAACGAATGTCTACCTGAAATTTAAATTTTTAAATCTTAGACACTTTAATTTATTAAAGTAAACCATTAAAATTTTTACTAATGGTTTATCTGAGCAACAGATTTAAGATGATAGACACAATTTAGACTACTTGAAAAAAATCAAAACACTTTAATCTTAGAACTACATATATTCAAAAAACATTTAAACGAACGTCTACAACTTAAAGGATGCAGAAAAATAGCAGCATCACCAATTTTCAATATTTCAAAAAAAAATTCATATCAAAAACCATATAAAAATAAAATTTTGAATTTTATGAATTTTAATGTGACATTTTAAGTTTAGTGCCTTTTTTTAACAAAACTATTGGGCCCGATTCAATGTAAATCTTTTACTTGTCTTTTCTTCTATTCTGCTATTATTTCTACGAGAACTAGATACGATTTTCAAACAATCTAAAAATTTTTGTGGATTTTTTGAAAATTATATCTAGATTTCCTCGAAATACTAGAAGAATAGAAGAAAAGAAAAAAAGAAGATTTGCATTGAATCGACCAAATTATTCTAAAAACGGATAAGTTTACGAAAAACAAAGGCATTATGCGGAACATTTTTTTAAACTATTTTTTTCTAAATATGTACGTACATTTTTTGTCTGTATTTAGTAAGTAACTAAAAGGAAGATAGTAAACTGGTAAGTAAAGCTAAGTGTAGAAGTTCATTTTAGTTATTTGTTTAGGTATTGGTCATAGTGTTGCGTCAAAAACTTTAAACGATCTTACTGAAAATACATATTTTTGTATAACAGTTCTCTCAATCTCTGCGGTTTTACTATTTCAATAATCTTACATAAACCCATAGGTATCTTATCATCTGAATCTTCAGACATGTTTTCGTTATCCGTGTTAAGTGGAAATATTTTGTTTTATTTATTTATTTTATTGAATTTATA
Organism: Tipula helvola; assembly: GCA_963556165.1. Classification (NCBI taxonomy): domain Eukaryota; kingdom Metazoa; phylum Arthropoda; class Insecta; order Diptera; family Tipulidae; genus Tipula; species Tipula helvola. The sequence goes on along the minus strand of OY744481.1, from coordinate 197,942,634 downwards.
CTGACTGGGTTTTACCTCCTCCTCTCATGTAACTGTTCGTTATTGAGTTGTTATAATTCGTCATTTATGAATTACCTATTATACACCTGAAAATGCAATAAATTGAAATTTGCAATAAATAAAAACTGGTTTGATAAAAACAATCTTTTGTGATTAATAAATTTTACTTCGCATGTAGTGTAAATGTGAAATAAATATTTGTTATTATGCTGTATTTCGAATTTCTTTTTATTAAGGGGAGGTTCTCATCAAGCGACTAAAAATTAAGTGATTTTCTCGATTTTTTTTTCATAGAAGGAAGTAAATAAACAACTTAATGATTTTCGAGACTTATTTATTGAGTTTTAAAGTATAAAAAAAATAAAAAATTTAAGAATAGTAATGTCATGGGAATTGCTTATACGTATTGTCACGTGACCGCCTCAAAAAAAGGTGACTTATCGTCTCCACTGTACCACTTGTAAATACTATCGGAAATCAAAAAACCAAAAATGTTTATAAAATATATAATATTTGCTGGAGGTTGTACCAACAATATCAATAAAAAGTCAAAAATTAAAAAAATGGCGGACGTGCAATTTTTCTGTACCGTTTTTTCACGTCTTTTTCGCTCTTTAAAGTGCTATAAAAAATACAAAAAACGTCAAATATTATCAGAATTTAGGTTTATCCTCCAATAAATTAAATGAACTTCAAAATAAAATAAAAAAAATTGTGATCCATTGAGTAGTTTTTGAGTTACGTGGAGACAGATATAAAAAACATCGTTTTTCAGGAAATGCATTTAAAGATTTTGTTAACGATTTTTTTTAGTTCAAAAGTAGAAAAGTGGGTCGAATTATTATGCCATAACTTTTCTTTGAAATTAATTTCAGTCAAACGATTTGGGGAATATATTCTACATATAATAGGCTATCAAAAAATGAAATAAAAAAAAATCGAATTTTCGGATTGAGTTTCATGAGAACCTCCCCTTAAACCATAAAACAAAAAAAAATCTTAAATTACCTATTATTTTGACGACTGTATATTAATAGTTTTTTTTTACATTATCCGATTTGGCAAGATTTGTGAATATTGAACTGATTTTCTTTTAGCAAATAAGGACAACATTTGAGGAAGGTTTCTGGATTCATTTTTATATTCAACGGCAAGCTCTTCAGCCATTTGGAAAATAATTTTTTTATCTGGACATATTTAACCCTGTGGCTTCCTTACAATAGCACCCACGAGCTGATTGCCGCTAAATCTAAAATATTGTAAAAGATTTGCAGGGGCCATCTTCGAGACCTTCTTTTTACGCTCTATTTCGCTGTGCCATTTAGTCAAGTAAATCAACTCCAAATTTAGTTTTGTTATTAAACTTAAAACTATTAACTAGTCTAGTACAGGAAAAAATTGAAAAAATGACCGTAACTCGAAAAAAAATTTTGCAGGCCCTTAACTTTGGTTGTATGTTCAAAATATGCCAAAGTTCACGAAACAAAAAAGTTTAGAAGTTTTACGGATCCGCGGAAACCTAGGGGGTGATATAAAGTATTTTAATAAAAAAATCGATTTTTCTCTATTTTCTCGGGAAATATATGGCATTTAAAAGTTATTTTTGGCAAATTATCTTTAATTTGGTGTTCCGAAATTAATTTTATAACAATATAATTAGCGGACTTACGACCATTTTTCGATCGTCAAAGTTTGCTCGAACAATGTCTATTACGCCATCTGCTGATTCAGTTTGAGCTTCGTAATTACTGCATTCAAAGCCTTCGAAAATTTTACACATTACAGAACATGTTAAACCTGTTTCATGCATTTGCATTGTAACATGGAGTAGTTTCCTGTACATCTACATGCTATTAAATCTAAAATGTCTTTTGGTGCAGCATCTAAAGTGGTTTGGGCTTGTTGCAGAATATCTCCTCTTTTTCCCATCCTCACTTTTCAGGAAACTTTTCATTGCTAAGCCATTTTTTCTATGTTCTGTATGAATGAGGCAATGATTCCAAATGAGCAGTTTTTTTTTGAAGCGATTGTTGAAACTTACGAAATCTGTGTTCGTCTAGTGTTATATTTCTTTTACATCAATACAGAATAAATAAAATTCTCTCTCTCTCTCTCTCTCTCTCTCTCTCTCTCTCTCTCTTTTGCTTTTAAAGAAGAATTTTCATTATAAAAAGCAGTTCTAGCATTTTACTCTCGAAGTAAACCTTTTGTAAACAGTTGCGATCGTTGTATCGTAGCCGCTTATTGCGTGAGCTAAAAGTAACCATTTTTTTATTTTTTTAAGGTCACAGTAGATTCCCAAATTGGATAAATACACAAAGCTAATTGATGGTGCATTTGGATGTTATGAATACACTTTTTGTTTCTATTTAGCAAGAAATTAGTTAACCCGTCAATTTGACGGGTTTTCGGGAAAATATGTACACCAAAGCCTCGAGTTGCATCGATTCGACTTGCGACGGTTCGACTTGCGTCATTGTTTTCGACGCAACTCGATTTTTTTTTTTTTTTTGAGGCAAAACAGTTTATGTACCTACATATATTATTTAGATATGTATATAGTATACTGAATAATACAATATTTGCAAACTGAAATAAAATAATAGCATTTCGAGATGACGCATCTCGAGTTGCGTCGCGTTTTCCGACAACGCATTAATGACGCAACTCAAGGCTTTGGTACCACATACCGATATTTGAACTTAGGAGGAATATGAATTAGAATATATATTCAAATGTAAACATAAAATTTAAAAAAATATGTTAGCATTTTTTTTATTTTTAAACATTAAATTTGAAATCCATCAAATTGACAGGTTCCGTAAATATACATAGTATTAAATTTAAAAATTCCGTCAGATTTTTTTAAAGTAAATTAAACGGTACAAAGGCTGCGGTCGAATTCTCGAGTAAATCCGCTGATGTTGAAGGAATTTATATCATTAAAATCCCCCGTCGTAAAGGAAAGTTTTAATAAAATGTCTCGTCGTTAATGTGTTAATCTTAATTGTTATTAAAGTCTTTCGACAAAAATTCCTCTTCGTATATTTGATTGTTTTTCTCTAAATTTACTTTGGAAATGAAAACTGCAGAATAGTGTTTGGACGAGGTGTGTTTATTTTTTCTCCTACTGTAACTTTATTTGAGCCGTTTATTTTAAAAGTGGCTTAAGTCCATATTTTGTTGAAACGAGATAATGAAAGAAAAGAAAAACAATAAATGAAAAAACATATGGGATTTTGAATTTTCTTATTTTTTGCACAGGTGTTAGAGATTAATTTTTTTTTGTTTTGATAATAAATTATTTACCGTTAGAAAGATTATACTTTCATTTATCTATTGTTATCATTAACTTGATTTTTTTGAAAAATGGACTTAGGCCACTTTCAAAATAAACGGCTCATTTAATTATTTGTAGAGCAATCAGAATCATCTAAAATCACCTTACTGATTTGTCATTTATGAGACAAGTGAAATGAATGGTTGACGCCAATGAAGTTTAGACGCCAAATATTGTTTAATATTTTGCTTAGCTTCTGCGAAATATTTAAGCGTTAAAATTAATGTACAATTTAAATAAACTGACTAAAATATTTGAAAATTTCGGATCTGTGGGGCTTATTAACATTTGGTTTGAGAATATTACAAATTCTCATAGGAATTTTTCCTCTGTTATTAGAATAAGCCGTTCGTCTCATATAACTTGAATATAAAGTAAACAAGCTACATACTTATATATTGTGTAATTTTTATTAGCAAACCGCAAAACATCTGTGTCAATATTACGCTCGAATATTGGGTTTTGTTGGAAGATATTTTTGAATCATTCACTTTTCTCTAAAACATCTTTTTTAATGAGTATTTATACCAAAATTATTTATTTTATTCTGATGATCCAATTTGTCTCAATAAATTTTAATTTATTTATTATGTACAAAAAAGAAAATGTTTCATTTAAGTATGTGCGCTGTACCCCATACTGATAATCACCGCAAAGCGTCACTATAAGCTTTCTTTATTAAACTAGTAACTAGTTGATTTATATAGTACATAGATTTATTTTTTGCATCTGAGAATTAGCAGAATCACTAAGGATTTGTTTAACAAATCTATCTAATTGATTAAATGTAAAAAAAAAAACGAAAAAAAATCTGGCGTAGGATATTTCTAAAAATGTATGGATAAGTGCCAACAACTAAAATATTTTTTCTTTTATTCAGTAGTTTTGAATGAAATCTTATTTACGTGTTGAGCCTCAGTTTCACTTGGACAATATCAGAATTTACTACAATACAAAATAGACAAATTCCAAACCACAAGTCGATGAATAATTTTAAAATACATAATCAATGACTTATTTAATTACCTAATTATATTATTTTCTTCATTTCAGGTAAGTTGAAGATTTCCATCTATAGTTGAGTAAGTTTTCCAGCGAAATATGAATTATATTTATTCACTAGACATTGTACTTTTTTGTATGATTTGTTAGTAATTTGTGTGCATTTTTAATTTTTTTACTTACCAAAAACAGCGTTAATCTCAAATATTGGATCGTTTCCAACAAACGATTTTTTTGTACGATGTAAATTGACAAAATTTTTATCATTTTCGGATGTCAACAACTTGGGCTATTTTAAGAAACTACATTTGTGTTTTATGCCTATGATCCATCATAGCTAGTTAGTGAACTTGACAATTCTATGACATTTGTGTTTGCAATAATTTTACATGTTGAGGAGCTATTTTAAAATGGTAAACATGACGGAAAGTAAAAGATGCTGGAATGTAAAACCTGTTAAAAATTTGTTAAGTTCGTTAAGCAACATACTAAATGTATGTGAAACCGAATGAATTATTATGTCAACTTTTATGTATTAAACATTCAATTTATTTAGTTCAAAATCAAAATTTGAGAACTCAGCTTGGTTACATTACGAACTCTACGTACATTTCATTCAAGTTTTTGTTTTCACTTGATTACCTTTTAAAAATTGATAGAAGAAACAAACGAATAGCATATTTTTCAATATAATTTCCAGATGGTTGTTAACATTTTATTTCTCTAATGATCATTCGTGTACGAATTATTCTTAAATGAAATTTAATAAACATATTAAAATCATGTATAAGTATATACAACTTTTAATTAAGTGCCAACTGTTATTGTTATCATTATCACTAATGAAATTTTATGTTCATTGTTCTATTCTAGAAAGTTTTATTCTCATTCAATTAATAAATTAAAACTAAAATGCAATCCTGTCATATTCGGCTAGCTGCACACTTTAAATATTGATGAAAATCCGTAAGGTGGTTAATAAGACAAAATTTCTATTAAAGCGTGTGCAATATGATTTTTAAAAATACATACATACGTTCAAATTATTTCTTCTAGTAACGCTCATAACTTAATTCAAGAATTTGATATTTAGATAATTTTCTAACTATGTAATTTGGTTTTAAGAATAGGGGCTCCGTTCAATTATAATGAACCACTTTTAAGGTTCCTAAACTTGCTAATATTATACTAAGAAAATTTTATTTTACTGAAGATTGAAATTTGAAATTGCAGAATTTGGTTATTCGGTCGGTTTGCAGAAACTTAATAACTGCAACAAACTGTATTTTTATTTTTGCATAAAATCTCCTCAGCCCAATAGTTGATTTGAACCAAATAAATCCCTAGGAACAGCTTTTGTTACTTTCAGTATACATACTGGAATTTTAATACTACCATACACAAATTATCAAATTACACGTCATCCGTCAAATCTGCCGAAAACAAGCTTGTAGAGATGCTACAAATTATGTATTATGAACCATACGAATTGGTGTTTTAAAATACGTAAAATATGTTAAAAATGCTGGTTTATTATTACTATTAGATTAATTCGAGGTTTCATAACAGCCAAAATTTAGAAAAATTGAAATAATACTGAACAAATTTTGAATGAAATGCAGAAGGTCTTATAAATTATTAAATTATGTGTATCGGTTTGTAGATTCGAAATATTTAATCAAAATTAGACGTGCGTATTTTGATTGTAGTACGAATTAAAGTTGTAACTTGCAACTAAAGATTATTATTAAAACAAAAAATTCAATCGTTAAATTTAACCATAATTTATGAAGTTAGTATAGTTAATTTTTAATTATGAAGTTAATATTGTTCTGATAAATTGTAAGAGAATTTAATCCAGTTCTCCAGTTAGTATTACACGAATTAATTAATTAATTCAAATTAAAGTAAATAAACTGGGAATTAAAAAAATTAATATAGTTAATGAACCCATATTGATAAATTTAATCAAACTTTCAAATTTTGAAAAATAACGTCAATTGTAACAAAGCATCAAGAAGCCGAAATTCCTTTTTTTTTTCACTATTCATTTCTGTTTTTAATTAATATAATTCTGTGGCAATATGACATAAGGGAGTAACTCTAAAATTCGTATTTTTCAGGAAAACGTTTTTAAAATTAAGAGTCGTTCAAAATCGTATGAGTTTTTTGAATTCTTGCTTTTTTAAATGATTATTACGGTGTTTGTAGTTGCTGGATTATTACAAAATATTGATATAATATGAATTCGAATATGGAGATTTCGAATTTGCAATAATATGTAAAAGGGTATAACTCGAGTTATTCCCTTATGCCATATTGCCACAGAATTGAAGGCGAAATTTCATTTTATACTTTAGATAGGCAAAGAAGTAAGATGAGCCTTAGCAGTTTTGAAGAAGTTTAGAGTTTTACAAAAATTTAGGGTTGTAGATTTACGCAAGGCTGCTGATATTGGCAATAGCGAAAAATAACCTCGAGGATTTTATTATCCAGAGAAGGACAATTTACAAAAACTGATTTTATAGGCATTTTTATTAAAAAAGTAAATCTAATTGTAAGAAAGTAAATTTTTCCTCCGATTTCTCGATTTCTTAAAGTTGTGGTTTACTGACAGATAACTCCACAACATGGCAAATTGCTAGATGATTCAGTATTAATTTTTGCTCGGAAAGAAGTTCTTTATCATTGCGAGCTTGTAAGAATTTCTAGATTCTTGTTATTTTAAAATTACTTCCAAAACCCATTCAAACCAATATTATTAAGTGAGAAAAATAATTTTTATGATTTTCATGAAACATAATTGTTGTATAGCATAATCTAAACATTGTATACATTTTTATGTATCAGGCTTGAGTTCTCGTTTGAGATACAAACAATTTGTTCATGTTGAGACATCTGTTTGTATATGTGAAATTTAAAAGTGACTAATCGATAGTTTTTAAAATTATATTTTTTTATCATTGTTGCTCTTGTTGAACCCTCTTACGGAATTTACCTAAGGAATTTCCAACGAAAAGGTAAAATTTAAATTATCAAAAAAATCATTTAAATCAAAATTGGAACAAAGGGATTTAACATTTTTTGAATTTGTAAAATCATATTACAACTTTGGAATTTGAGCTTAGAAGAAACAAGAAATTAAAATTAAGAAATTTAACTATCAAAATTTCCTATTGCAAAGTAAATCAAAGAAAATTCTTTACTAGAGATTGGTTTGAATCTTCCGTGACCGAAGTACCAAGATCTTGCTTTGTAATGTGTATCCGAAGAATTCCAAATAAATGTTGATCCTTTAAAACATAATAGTTCGCAATACATCAATTCAATGTAAGTCTTAATTGTAAGAAAAAAGTTATTGTTTATTTATTTAATCAAACCAAAATACTTGGCACAAACTTTTAAGTAGTGTTATTTTCAGCTTTCGCCGAGAATTAATTTAAATTTGTTTTAAAAGAAGTTTTTATTTATCAACAATATTATTTACATAATCAAGAGAACAGCCTGCAAGCAACACACGTGTAAGCAAATATCAAGAAAGTTTTAAATTGCCTGGAATCGATGTTTTTCATAGTATAAAAGCATTCAATGCTAGAAAATGTACTAACACAAAAGAAAACTAAATAATTTGTGTAGAACAATTAAATAGCTCTCAATATTCTTTTTTTTTTAGTTTTCTCTATTATCTTTTTCTCCTACAAATGTACACTCGATTTTTAGAACTTACAAACAATTTTCTTTTGCGAGAAATCGAGAAAAAAATAACAACAATAACAAAAATAAGAAAATAAAATGAAAATTCAGTAGAAAATCAACAGTGAATGAATTGAAATGTGTACATGGAGAGGCTCTGTATAAGTTGTGTTTAATATATTTCGATCGATGTATAAAAATAATAGTTAGGTGTACAACTGTGTTATAGATAAATAAAAATAAAATATTTTAAGCGGGTTTTATGTAATGTGATATTTTAAATTGTATACTTTATTGACGTAATAATATCTTTATTATTTATATACATAATAGTTTTTAGTTCTATGATATATTCTAGTTTGATTTTAATTGTGAAAAATTAACAAAAATCAAAAATAAATGTGTGCGATTTGTGGATACTATAAACTTTGTGATTTACATATTTTGTGAACGTGCTAATTTCACGTGACTCGTATGAAAAATTAAATAGTTGAGTAAAAAATCTAAATCACCTGTTTCCCATGTTTTGTGCTCCAGTTTTCCAAAGATTACATAACCTAACATGGGAAAATTGATGGCGATGATTTTAGTCTACGTGCTCTGCGATTTACAAGTAAACACGATGGATTTTTATTTCTACAAACATACATATGTATCTACTTGATGGCTTTAAAAAAAAGTTTCCTTGTCGTGCATAATATAAACATGTTTTCTTCGAAAAGTTACACAAAAAAAATGATTTAGCGTATTTTTTTAGTTTAAGGTTGGAAACATTGAAATTGTAGTAGATAGTAAAGGTCAATGTTGCAATTATGATGATAAAGAATGAAATAAGATAATTGATTGTAGGAAAATAAAATGAATGAATCAACTTGTATGTATCTAAGTATGCAGATTTATTTTATATTGCATTGCAAGGTTGGTTCATTTTGGATTAGTCGAGTTAGAGGCTCCTAATATACTTTGCTTCGTTAATATGCACATAAACTATCTAACTTATACAGGGTGTCCCACGTGATAGCTTGTTGAAAATAAGATCAACTTTAGTTCTACCACCACTATTCATCATCTGGACACCTGGTTTCAAAGATATATTATCGATCGAAATTAAATAAAATTCTTGTTTAAGCTTGCTTCATTGACAACAAGGCCTTAAGGATCGCCCCCAGTTTCGTGCGGCCCATAATTTCGTTAGACGAAATGGTGTCGTTTTTTATTTACTTTCTACCGTTCTTTTTGCATCTATTTTTGGTGCGAGCCGTAACTTTCTAAATATTCTAAGTACCGTTTAGAAGTGCAATAGTTCAGCTAAATCGTGAATTATGAACTGGCTAGAATTACGGGGTCACCCGGTACAAGACAAAATGTAGATTTTGTTTTAAATAGATTTAGGTGAAGGAATAGCAATAAGTTGTATGTTTAATATAAGCGTTAATTAGTGTCGTTTAATTTTAAAATCGTTAATTAGTGTCGTTTAATTTTAAATGCGGGTAGTAATTGCTAATTATTTATTAGTTATTTTTTGCCATTTTTATTAGTAGGGTTAAGTTACTTTACCCATCTTTTTTATGATTTAATATTACATTTAATTTTACATTCTAATACGTAAGCCGCATTATTCAATTTTCTTAAAATGTTGTGTTAGTATTTATATTTGTTTTAATTTTAAAATTCATTTTGTAGAGTCACGTCACTTAATTAATCAGTCCATAAAATGTTTAGTCCTCACATTATTACGGTGTGAACATTAAATTTTTATTATTTTTTTTTTTTTGATTTTAAACTGTTATAAAAATATCTTCTAAGTACATTGCAGATTCGCTGTTTGTTTATTCACTAAAATATACATATTTTCAGTAAATACATTACTAGTATTAGTAAACAAAATGTATCGTTAAAATTGTGGGAAAACAGACGGAGTAAATAAAATTTGGACACAATTCTGTTGTTGATTCAAGCTAATTCCATCCCAAAAATTTATTTTACTAAATAAATGCTGATCAATCTTCCAGACATGAAATATGATTTAAGATTATCTTGTTAATACTTGTATACTACAATGTTATTTATAATTACAACAAAATTCAAATAGTAATTTAAGTAAATTCTACAGAAAAATTAAATTTTAATTTTAATTCCTTTTTTACTTAAAGAAACAGTAACAACAGTAAAAAATTCAATTAGGGAAATTTTCGATTTTTTTATATACAGGGTATTTTGTACTTGAATGTAAACATTTTCAGAGATGATTCCTTGATTAATTTCAAGCAAAAAATCGTTCCTGGTGGGGTGAGGGGGAGGGACCGTTTTCAATATTTACTGAGATTCAGTGCATTAAAGAAAATTAGTTTGGGGTGGTCGCATATTTTTCTTAATTACTCCAAAGTTAGGTAGACTAAGCCAAGCATTTGTAATATTACTGGGATCAGAATTATCTTTGTTTTAATGTGTTATGTAAGTATGTGGCCCATTCCGTTGTTTAAATATTACTGTTTAAACTTTGAATTTTATTTAAATATCATTAAAATTTTTAGTTTTTTACTCCAGGAACGATTTTTTGCTTGAAATTAATCAAGGAATCATCCATGAAAATGTTTACACTCAAGTACAAAACACCCTGTCTATGAAAATTTAAATTGAAAAATATAATGCCAATTCCAAATTTGAATATGTAGAACGAATAATCGATAGAGAAGTAAAATGCTTAACCGACTTTAAATTATATTCTGAATGGAATTAGTGGTCAACCTGACACATTTCGAAGAACATTTCGAGAAAGCGAATTCCATAGGTAAAATTTTAAATCGTGCTTCCTTATATGATTATTAGTTATTTATATTCAAATCTATAGGTGTACATTTTTGGATTACATTAACTTCATTATAATTACTAAATGTGTATTTTAGAAGGGTTAGCGATGGGATAGAGGGACGAATGTTTTTCTTCTATGGTATATTATAGTTCTTTTTATTGATTTTAAGCTAGGTAGACTCTGATTATAACGGCTAATGTCTTGAAGTCTACGATTAAATGTCTGCGTTTACAAATTGTATTATCATATTGTGAAGATATAAACGAGTATATCTTAACTGATTCTTCTCCCCTAAAAATGTCTTAACTACCAAATACATATTGCTTTACATAAATTTTGTTTTCCAGCCCAGATATAATCATGGCGGCGATGCTCAAGTTATTTATTGTTCAATAAATTTCGTCATTTCAAGTATCGATCCGCCATCAAGAGACTATAGAACATTTATAGAATATAATTTTTTGTAGAAAATCATAATAGATAGATACTAATATTATACACAAATTTCAGAGGAAAACGACAAAAATATCATTGATTTTCCAACATTTTTTATTCGTTTCAACATAATAATTTTTTTTTTTACATCATCAATTTCATATTTTCCAGTGCTAATATTTGCTTAACCGCCGCATACGTGTGAAACAAATATTACGGTTTGTCACATTAAACATATGAAAAAGAACAACAGGACATGTTCTTTTTAATAGCGGAGAGAACGGAGAGATAATTTACGTTAGCAATGAAAAAAATTTTACTTTTCTCTTAGGTTTGTATCAATTTTCAACATAACGAACAAAATACAAACATTTTTGTTCGTTATGTTGGAAATTCATACAAACCTGTAACAAGTCAAAAGTAAAAAAAAAAGATTGTGAATGCCTTGTAAAATGTCAAAAATCAGATATGTATGCGTTTTTTTAATATCCGAGAAAAATTATCTCCTTCGGAGTGTTCGCTGATGACCACCGGGGTAAAAAAGATCGGAGTTTTTTTGAGCAAAAAAACGAACGCATAAAAAGAGTCGGTGTATTTTTAACTCTACTTTTACTTGAGTTTTTTTGACAACCGAAAATTGTTTCTTTTATCGGCGTAAAAAAATCCAAAATTTCTGTGAATTGAAAAATTTAAAATATGTAAAATAATATGAAATGCTTCGATTTGGATAATGATATTAATAAAAAATATTAAAATAATAAAAAGAAAATGTAATGTTGACATTTAAGACACCAAAATTATTTGTCAAGTAAAAAAGTTGTTCGCTGATGTCATGAAAAAAAACCCGAGTTTTTTATTGAAGTGAAGTTTGCGGGGGTAAAATCTGTCAAAAAACTCGGGTATTTTCTGTCAAAACGCCATCAGCGAACACACGGCTTGTGTCGTTTTTTATTGTGTTCGGTAACTTCGGTTATTTATCGGATACAATTCGAAAATTTGGCGATTATGTGTTTCTTTTAATCAGTAGATGTCAACATTGACAAATTTGAAAAATACATAAGTTATTTTTTAACAATTAATTAAAGAAATCATTCAAAATAATCATAAATTTGTATTTTTTAGCTCTGAAACATTCCTTGTGTTTTTTTATTATATCGGAGAGAGCAGCAGACAGAGCAAAAACAAAAAAAAAACAATACTGCGTTTTTACAACGCAGTGTTGTTTTTTTTTTTGTTTTTGCTCTGTCTGCTCTTTCCGATATAATAAAAAAACACAACGATTTATATTTCATTATTTCCTCATACAGCTACAGTTGTGTTCAATAAAATAGGGCACTCTAAGATTTTTTTGCAAATTCTTCATTAACTACAAAACTATTTATCAATTTTAAATTTTTTTTCTATTTACATAGTAGAAATATAAACTTACAATTAAATATAAAAAATTGTATTTAATTAAGAAAAGCAATACATAATAATAAAAAAATAATTAAACATTTTATTTTATAAATAGGCTGTAATAGGACAGTAACCTCTACTTTGTAATCGTTAAGCTAATATTTGACTGCTTTCGAGGTAATCTTTGTATCGTTATCTTGCTGAAAACACTAGCTTGCTATTGTTTATCGTCTTCGGCATAATCGAATATTAGGTGAGTTAATAATACGAATGTAAACAACCGTCGTTATTCCATTTTCCGAGCAATAAATTATAATGTTCCATGCCAGAAAAAAGTCTCGCTATGTCACAATGGACAACCACCATGCTTAATCGTCTTTTTCGTATGTTAGGGCGAAAGTTTTACTGGGCTGAGATCGTTCATAATGTCGGCCTTCAGAACTAAACAGATTGATTTTTATTTTGTCAATTCATAGTACTTTTCTCCATTTTTTGACTTCAAAATATTGTTTAAATAAAGAAGGAACGGCTCGGGCCTTTCAATCTATTTCGAGCATCTGTTTGCGAATGATGCCTTCTGAATAATTAAGTTTTAAGAACTTCTTTAATTCGTTAGAAGTGATAGAAGAATGTTTCATTGCAGTTCGGACAATAAACGTGCCCAGAAGGCTAGTATTTTCAGCAATACAACGGCCAACCATACCTCAATGAGAGCAAACGACGGGATTAATTAAGTAAATTACAACAGCCGAATCAGTAACCTAATCTGAATCCGATCGAAAATTTTTGAAATCAAGTAAAAGTAACTATTAGAAACGATCATAGTATATTAGAGATAAGTCATTCAGTACAAAAAATAAAAAAGACTAGAAAACCCCCCTCATTTTTTTATAAGGTGTACCTTTGCATATAATGTAGTAGATTAGGAACCGGCACATTAAAGGTTAAATATTTACAAATAATTTGAATGCAAAATATTTACGTATATATCAAAGGAACCCTATATATTGCATCGGGGGGATCCTATTTTTACCTCATATTTTAGTACTGAATAAATTATCTTTAATATCTTTGCTATTAGTAATGAGAAATACAAAATAAACAGATATTTTGAAATTCAAATTTGACGAATTTGGAATAAGTGACGGTTCACAAATGCTAGGTCTGGTGGACTCCAGGGATGTGTCGATGCAGGGAAGTGGTTCGAAAAGAAGGTTACACAACCAATACTATTCAATAAAAACGCATATTAATTTTAATCTTACACAAATAAGGCTGAAAATGAATTTTGAAATTAACTGTCCTATTTCATTGAACAGCCTATTTATAAAATAAATTGTTTTATTATTTTTTTTTAATATTCCTTTTATTAATTAAATATGATTTTTTATATTTAATTGTAAGTTTATATTTCTACTACGTAGATAAAACAAAATAATTTAAAATTGATAAATAGTTTTGTAGTTAATGAAGAATTTGCAAAAAAATCTTAGAGTGTCCTATTTCATTGAACACCACTGTATATTTCGGAGTAAATACTTATCGGATGATTCTGACATAAAATTTATATGTTCAAAGGTAGTGTTGTACACGAATATTATTTTTCATTAATTTTCGATTTTAAAAGCAGCGTTTTTTATTCGCTTCCGATAGATGCTATGCGGAGCTATCAATTTTCTATACTTAAATTTAAATTTGACGGGGTATTTATTGGAAAATTAAATTTATTTAACGTCAAACTATAATTTTTAATTCAATTATTTAGCGAAAACTTGATACATATAAAGAATATTTGTCTTTACCTATTTATACGGACGCTGTTGGGAGCTACTTTTTATATGAAGGCTCTCGATAGCAGCTCTCGGGAGCGAATAAAAAACTTAGCTAAAAGAATCAAGCCAAAATTCAGGAATGTTTTTGAAGACAATAATGATAATCTCTGCATTTTAGTACAAGGAAGAGTTTGATTCTAAAATTAGCGACAATCTTGATGGAACCGAGATGGAACTACACAGTGAACGCAAAAATTAATTTAGTACAGTAAAAATAAAAATTTTGCTGACAATCTCGACCCACGTTTTTGACATTAACTATATAACATAGCATTCAGAATGCAAAAACATTTTAGCTTTTACTTACAGGTTTGTATACATTTCCAACATAATGAGCGAAAATTGTTGTTCGTTATATTGGAAATTCATACAAGCGTGTAAGTCTAAAGTAAAAAGTTTTTTCATTGTGAATGCACCGTAACATGAACCAGAACTTTTTGATGACCATAAATCCATAATTTGATGGCTCTAAATCATATTTTGTAAACCCCTTTTTTGACCGATTTAAATTTTCCGTCATAGTATAAAAGCTACTAATCTAGATAACAATAAATAATTGAGGTACATACATATATGCCGTCTAATGTAATTGGCATCACTTTAATTTGTATAACTTTAGTTCTCCTGTCATTTTGTATTTTTTTCACATCATAAAGTGATACTCCAATCCGTTCTTACGTGTGATATTGAAAATAATTTAATTTTAGTACTTGGTCTAATGCGCTTCGTCTATCGACTTTGTCAATTCGCATATATTTCATGTAATTTAACTTTTGCGCTATTTGACTGGGGGGGTAATATTAAATTTTCATTTCTTCTGTCAGCATTATGTGTTCTTAATTTATTATTCTTATACATATATGGTGAAAAATATATCAAATCACATTTTTTTGGAAGTCATGTTTTAATTTTTAGATTTTTATGTTTTGAATGTGTAGCACTAATTAAACAAAACTTTTATGGAAAAAATAATTTTGTTGTTGTTGTTTAAGATATACAGGGTGTCAAATATTTAAAAATTTCTGGCACTTTGTGTCTATTTAATGCTATAGAGAAAAACTAATTATCCGATAATTATAAAATTGCGTTCATGTTAAAGATAAATGAATAGGGACTATAAAATAATTATAAAAATGATACCATCTTTTATTTGTTCGTTTTAAAAATTGCCGTCGAAGCTTTCTTTTTGAATTTTCTCCCAGGTGCTTGTGTTTTTTATCTTTTTCTTTATTTAGTTCTATTAGACATACTAAAATATCAGGACAGCATCTCGTTTTGTTTTCTTGCAAAATACGTTTAAGGGTCATTTGCGTTTAAATCTCACATTTTTTATCCATAAGCATTTTTTTTAATAAATTCGATTTTTGTCTAAACATTACAGATAATTTTTAAAGGGTATAAGTTTACTTACATAACTCACAAACTCTTGATCACAATACAGAAATTTATGAAAATGTATTTTTTTAAATATTTTGGACTTTTATCGTCATGAACATTACTTTATTTATCATGAACGTTACTTATTTTAGATAAATTGTGAAATTCAAAAACATAAATTTAATTTACCGACGTTTATTCACATTGGTGATATGTCTACTTCCAAATGGTATATTAATATTTTGTATTTTCAAATTAATAATTTTAAAAATAACGTAATAACGTATTTTTAAGTAACGTTCATGACAAAAAAAATTTCAAAAATTATATTTAACATTTTTTTTTTTAATTCGTTTATTATACTATATAACTAAAAAAGTAATGCCTTGAATTAGTAAATACATTTTTAGAAAAATGGTGGACTTATCTTTTTCATGCATAAACTTTTACCCGCTGCAGTTTGTATTTTCAGTAAAACCTCTAAAGTTGGACACCTCTATAATTTGGGCAATTCTATATCTTGGACACAATATTAAAGTCCCCTCAAAATCATATGAGATTTTATTTAAATAATTCAAATTTATTTCTGTATATTGGACAACCTCTAGATCTTATACATACATACATATGTCGGACAGAATTTTTTTAACATTAAAGAAATTTCCTTTATTATTTTACTTTATATATTGGACAAACAAGACAACCATTACTATATTTGGCTCTTTTCTTTTAAAAAATGTTTGTGTGTTGTTTTGTAAATAGTGAGTTGCTCGTTATTAGGCACGTTTGTGTGTCTACCTCTACATATTCGTGTGCGTAATTTGTTGGTGTATAATTCCTTTGGTAGCAAGGGAGATAAAACGTTTCATTTTTGTATATAAACAAACGAAAGAGGTTGAGTTAATGTTTTTAATCACTGATCACACTTGTTTAAACGAATTAATGTTTTGTTTGATTTGAGTTAAAATATAGAGAGCCTCGACAGAGTTAAAGTAAAATTCCAGATTACTGTAAATACGTATCTCTTAATTCAAAACTTTTAAGTAGAGAGAAATTGGCTCAGGCCACAGCGAATAAAGCACAAGGAGAAATATGTATTCCCAACCTACAACAAAAATAGTAAAACAGAAACTTATTTGTAGTTGCTTTATTTGATCTGTTCCGAAAGTCTTGACTGAATTTGTTTCGTCCATAAAGTAAAAACTGAATGAAAGAACTATAATCCCAACAATCATCTACACCAAAAAGAGCAAAACAGAAACTATTTGTAGTTGCTTTATTTGATCTGTTCCGAGAGTATTGCTTGAATTTAGTTCGTCTATAAAGTACTAACTGAATGAAAGAACCATATTCCCAACAATCATCGTTTAGTAGATGCTCAAAGTGCTTACTTTGATTATTTGCTTCAATTGACTCTATAAGAGCCCTTTCTTTTGATTGCTAGTATTTATGATTTGTTTGCGACTAATTGTATTTTGTCTGTTTTGTCTAGCTTAGACTATTGTTGGTATTTTGGTTTAAGATGCTATTTGCATTTTGCCTATTTCAATGTACGCCACTCAGTTCAGTTTTTTTGTTCAATCGAAAACGACATTATTCAAAAATGTGATTTTTGACTTTCTTTCTATAACTTGGACAACTCCATAAGTTGGACAAAATTTTTAGTCCCTTCGGTGTCCAACATACGCAGGTTTTATATACTTTAGAAAGCATGAAACTTGAAAACATTAAAATGTGAGATTTAAATGCAAATGGCCCTTAAATATAAAAAAATTTAAATTGTCATACTTAGAAACAATTATGTATATTGTTATTTATTCGGGTTTTTCGATGTTGTTAAAAATTGTTGTTTTTCTAAATATTAAAAATTAAAATTAAAAAGCAAAACATATTTTTTTTGCACCGACTGGGCAAAATAAACAAATAAAAACGAGAAATCATTGTTCAATTTTTTTAGTTAAACTTAGTTCGCAGATTTAATTTTTAAAACTTTGTCTTTTAATTTAATGGGAAAATTCATATTCCATCTAAATATAAAAATAATTTAAAATATTTAACTTGAAATACCTCCATAAATACCAAATAAGGATCCAACAAATCCTTCTAGTTACAGACCGATCAGTCTTGGAAAAATGATTGCTCATGTCATATGAAACCGGATTCAAACTCATATTCCAGTTATGAACTGTACCAATAAATCTGTACTGTTCCATATAACTAGCTTGGCCTTAAGCAAGCCCACTCGTGAATAATAAATTCAACTCGAATGAGTTTAGAAGGAAAAAGACCCACTCACCGGCATGATTCTCCTGGATATCGCTTTTGATTCGGTTTGACACGATGGCTTGCGTTTCTAACTAATACTGAATAATTTCCCTAACAAAATAATAGGTACTCCCGAGTTCTTAATAAAAGGAGATTCCAGGCTCGCTATCTAAAGGAATCATTCCACAATGATACCATAGGATAAAGAAGTAACATATCTTGGAATAATCGTAGATGAAAAAGTGACATTCAAAACACACATTAGACAAACTAGAATTAAAGACATGAGTGGATGAAGGTGATATGTAACATTTTTGTTTTAATTTTGATTTTTTATCATGAATGAAGTTTTTATGTCCGTATATGCATTCTGTCCCTATATATCTTCGCAAAACTAGAGAAATTTAAAGCGGATGAAGACCTTTTTCAGAACCGAAACTTTACATCTAATATTGGATATTAGTATGATAAAAGCACAAAGTGTAGAGTGCCGGAACCATAACCAATACGCATTTTTGGATTTTACTAGCAGTTACAATAAAATCAATTTTTAATCAATCGTTTCTACCTTAGATATCCCATTCATTCATTGTTTTATTGTAAAATTGGGTACCCTGTTTTTCTATTAGAACCCGCGGCTTGTTAGTCAAAAAAAGTCATTTTGTGCCTTAGAAGGAGTGCGGCTTGTTATAGGAACAGGCCTTCTTAAAAGATAGTTTACTTGTTAAAAAAATCCCGTTGTAAGCTGCGGCAAACTTAGAACCTTATACCTCGTTTACAGTTGGTGGAAATCGTGAATACTAAAAATAAAATACATGGGGTTTATTAAAAGATTGCGGCTTATACGGGACTGCGGTTTAATATAAATTTCAAAAATATTCTAAGAAGCCGCGGCTTATTAAAAGGATACGACTTTTATAACGGAAAAACAGAGTAAATGGAACTCGAGACATGCGATTGTATAACCCATTGGTAACCCATTTTCTGTTTGAATTTTGTTTATTGTATTGGGTGTGATTTGTGATTGGACTAGCTGGTTGACCTATTGAAATTAAACCTTTATTATCATCCATTTTATATTTTTAATTAAATATTTTTATGTGAAATTACACTTTCTTACATAAAATCATTGACTTAAGTTAGACTAAAATTTAAACTTTCTGTGTATCATCATTCATTTTCCTCAGTTAAGGTTTCATTAATATGTACAATAGCAGAACATAATGTAAATCATCATAATTTTGTATTTTTAAAATTTGCACAAATAAACATTTCCACATTTTTTAAACCACACAAAAAAATTTAACCAAAATATAATTTACAATTTTTAACTTTTGATCTTCGCTTCTCTCTAGTATGAGCAGCTTATAATATATTATGTACATACAATATAACAGCAATAAAAATAAACAATAATAATTTCTAAAAATAAAATAAATAAAAACAAAACACACATTATACATAGTCTTTGTATATAGATAGATCCGCGGACGCGAGTTATAGTCAAACGGATAATTTGTTAAAAACAGAGCTTGACATAATTGTTCAATTTAAAAAATTATCATTAAACTACCTACACCCAAAATCTATGTAGTTTTTAAACCTCGGTATTTTACTTAGTTTTGATTTATTCAGACGTGATTTATGATATCTGATTATTAATTTTAAATGTAATAATGTGTGTAATAAGCCGTTCAATAGTTTAAATTGCATCTATATAGTTTTGATGACATCACAGGATACTATGTATTGAGAAAACCATATCATTGTGCATTTTTACACTTGGTACAAATAAATATTATGTAAGCTATGAAACTATGAATCATGAGATTCAGTATGGCTATTCAAACGAAGCCTGCGAACTAATGATCGGGCTAACTACACTAAATTTGGTTAAAGTCGACTTAACCGAAGTAATTGATTTACTAGAGAATTGGTCTGCATCAGTGTCAAAATTAATATTTGGCCGGAGGTATTTATTACTTATAAATTACCTTTCTGTAGAACTGAACATATTTTCGAACTAGTATCAAATAAATTATTGCTTGAGCACACATATGACTAATTGTTTTAATTTAATTTCAAAATTAGAAGAAATTACTCTGGGGAGATTTACTCTGGTCGAAAATAAGCTATTATGAAATTATTTGATGCGTTTTTTTCGCGATCATATCGAACATTTTCCTATTATGAAACTAAAAAAGTTGACAACCGTGCTTTATTTTTGATAAAGTCGAACAATTATGCGACTGCTCTTGAGGTGACGAATGTATACGCTTATTCGTGAATAATAAATCGTGAGATAATAAAATTTTAGTTATTCAGTACGTAACGTATATTTTAATTTTGGTTTTTTTTTTAATTTTCCGCTTAAATTTTTTTTGTAGTTTATTTTCGATATTGTTGAATAATTGTCGAAATTTGCGATGTCGAAAATTTCATAATAGACGCGAGTTATTTGTGTAAAAGTTTAATTGCCCATCAACACTCAGAATCACCAATAATTAAATTGAAATACGAAAAACTGTAATACTTTTTTGATTTTACCACAGATAACTATACTGTATAGTTATCTGTGATTTTACTTTGTATCGTACTCCACACGAAAAAGGTCATAGTTATATAGAAAATGATCTAATAGTGGTCGAAATACATACTAAAATTAAAATCAGAATCAAAAAAAGTGTTACAGTTTTTCATATTTCAATTTAATGACTGAATTTTCAAATTATTTTAGGTTCTAATTAGAAGGACGATAGATTCAACCCCGGGGTTTACAATGATTAAGTTCGGAGGTAAAAGAGTAGCAATTCGAAATGTTTTCCAATTTTAACTTTAGATTGCAATCTATCGAGGTGATCATTTAAGTTGATTTGTACGCATTGCGTAACAGTTGAGTCCAGTATGATTATTTTAGAAATGTTTGCGACAAACCTTCACAATTTTTGGCCATTGAAAATTACAAATTAAATTATGAAGTTTTCAAACATTCCACATTATTTGTGTCTTTGCATTGCTTTATTAGGTGGGGCGCTTTTTTTGTTTAAGGTTATTAATTAATTACCATTCTTGCTAAAACATTATACTTTTCCAAGTGATTTTGAATCAAGAACGGGCAATACCACTGAGTTTAATTTTATAAATGTTATAGAGTGTTTAGTTAGAGTTGATTTAAAAAGTAAATTCGCAGTATGATTGAGAAAATAGTCCGTCATTCCAGCTCATGTGACCTTTTGGGAATACACATAGTGTTGTAAGGATTTTCTAACATATTCTTGTGTCATATAGCAGATACAAGATACAAATATCATTATCGCCTAAGTAATAAGTATCTTGATTGGCCGATTTAGGCCATCGAAATAGGTATTTGACGCCTTCTTCCATTTCTTTCAAATAAAATTAAAAAAAAAAAAAACTAGTTGGAAGGAGTATGAACTGATTACTGTATATTGGCCTTATTATCATATAGAAGTGTTTATATTTGCCTTATTATTAAATAGAAGTGTTTACATTGGTTTTTAATTATAATCTAATCGAAAAAATGTTTACATTTTAGTGAGATATGATGTCCAATATAGTTTGATCAAACCCCACTTGAATGTAATTCATTCCTTAGAATTTTATTGATATTTCTAAGAAGTTTCGGTCATTATTCGATCTGCATTGTAAGTATGAATACACCAATTTTCCAAGGCACGGAAATACAGAATACATACTTTATTGTGCTCGCGGAAATAATATTATTTTATCATCAATTTAATAAAAATAATACAGATGAAAGTAATTTTCATTTTATTACAGTTTAATTGTGTTTGGGACCACACAGTTTCGTTCAACGCACAATTTGTTTATTGGACGAATAACTTTGAATATAAAAGCGATTTAATTGACTTTTATATGTACAACTACACACTCGTTCAAGAGTGAAAATTTGAATTTTGTAAAATAAATCTTAGTTGTTTGGTGCCTGATTTGTTCAATTTGTCTAATTGAATTTACTTTTAATATTTATTAGATAACACAAATTATTTGTTTTTGTATTATAATTGAATAGTATAATTTATTACGAATTGATTGACGTAAACAAAATCCTCGCCATCGACTTACACATAAATGAAAAGATGATTAGATAGAATTTTAAATTACATTCGTATATATACGAGAAAATACACATCGCTCATTTACTGCAAGAGTGACATAACTCAAAATGAAAATTTTTGAATTGTGGTTGGGTTATGGCCCCACACATGTATTATTAGCAGTACTACGCTGTGTTTCTTACAACATATTCCCCATTACATCTCTAAATTATACCGCTAAGTTATTTTAATATTACTGTCAAAAAGTATTACAATTCAACAGTTTTAAAAGTGTTTCTTCAGAAATAGTAATTTTTGAGTTGTGTCATTTTTGCAGCAAATGAGCGACATATCCATACATTCCAAATTTAGATATATTTTCATTGCGAACAGAATGCAGGTCTCTAAATACGGACAGGGCAACAAATATTTTATAGAGATTTATAATTAGAGATGAAAACATGCTGGTGGCGAATTTATTTGAAATTCGTGTATGGAAAAACATATATTTAAAACCGCTTAATAAAACCCAACCACACATTATCGTAGCACTTGAATACATATTTTTCTAAATTAAATTTGTAAATTCAAAAATTAATTTAAATCTTTGAGATTATACTTGACCTTACTTATAAATACATACTATGTTATTATTTTGTATTTAATATGGATTAGAGGTAGTACTGTATTAAAAAAAATAATTAAATATAATAATCATATCTCTACTGTAGTATGTATTTACATAGGTATGTGTTCAGAGTACAACACACTAACATATTATATTTTGTTTTAAGTTGATGTGACTTATTAATGATTGGGGCAGATTTGTATCTTCTGCACATTATTTTTATAAACAAAATGCTAAAATTATAAACTCTTTAATTTTTTTTCGTCTTGTTTATTGTTATTTCGTATCAGGTCTAATGAACTGAAAAAATTACAGTTTGACCATTTTCATTAAATCAGGTAGTTTCTTAAGTACGGGATAAGATTGTTATAATTTGTAATGATTTTTTACATAAGTTTATTTCAGTTGTTAATCAGTTGTTATTCTTTCACGAGGTTAATAGTAGTAGAAGCGTCCCAAGCAACCACGGCGAGCCACAGAGAAATGGATTGCTGGTTAGGCGAAGATGATCTACGACGTACATATAACGTTTAATTTTTACACTGAGGATGGTGCTAGAGAAATGCTATAAAAACATATTTCTGTTCACGACAGGATTAAGAGAAACAACTTTTGAAACCTCTTGTTCTATATGGGCATACCGTCAAGATGTGTACAGTCATGGCCAAACACTTGCGCACCTATTGAAATCACATAAATATTATTTTTAAAAGTCAATTACACTGCTTAAATTTAGAAAAAATATGCCCAGTTTTCTGGCTATGGTACTATAAGATTGTTGCCTAGTTTCAATGACGGTGGTTGCACCAGATTTGTCTACGAAAAAACAAGCACTTTTTGTAAATTTAAAAAAAAAAAGAAAACTACTCAATATACATATATTTATGCAATTATTAATGTTTATTGTGTATACATATGTATTGGAGAGTTCAAATTAATTGTTTATTATTTTAAGCAAGTTATTAAAAAAAAAAATGAAAGTGCCTCTGAAAATTCTCTCTTCACAGCGTGTACTCTAGCACCTTGTAGAATTATCCGAAAAAAATAAATGTTTTTGTAAAGTTTATGAGTGTAATTTGTAGATATGGCTAGACTAATAGTCTATATTGTCTTTCATTGTAAAAATCATGATTTGAAAAAAAAAATCTGTTTTTGTTTATAACTTTTCCTTAAAAATGTTAAACGATATGTTCAAGGTTAAATCAACTTTAGTTTAAAAAAAGAACTATTTTGATGTATCGAGAATTTTTTGGATTGTTCTACACACCAGTTTCAAAAACATGGTTTTGAGGAAAACGCGTTTAAAGTTTCTGAACAAGGAAAAAGGTTGTTGAAAGTTTATCATTATTTATTTACCTGTACCTTTTAAAAGCCATTATTTTGTCATTTTCGCTTTGGGGGCATATTCTAACTTAAAGATAATCAAAGCTCCTAGATATACAAGCCATCAGCATTGACCCTTTAAATTAAGAAGCTTAATTTAAGGGGGATACATTTTACGATTTCCCATAAGAATCCATGTAAAATTGAACATTTTTATCTATCTTCATATCTAAGAAAGCTTTGGAATAATATACTATCGATTTAAGCAAAAAAAAAACGTTTTTTTGAAGTTGCTACACCAAGTCATGCAATGCAGTTTTTATGTGCATTTTTAAAACATCTGTTTAATGTCAATTTATATTTTAATTAACCATATTTATCGATTCATTATTTTGGTTTTGTCCAATTTTAATTAATTTTATGTTTTTAATGAAATTTTATTTAATACAAAAAAGCTCATTTTTAATAATTGTGCGTTTAAATACACATTTCGGACGTATATTATATTTAAATTAATCATAATTATCGATTGAGGGTGCGTTATTAATTGTGTGTGTTATTAATTTAGGATGTATCTGAAATGCGAATTTAAATACAAATTTTTTAAAATGCGCAATTTTTGGTTAAATTAAATTACATTAAATTAATTAAAATTGAACTACACCAAATTAATAAATCGATAAAATGCACAAACTGCATCGCCGCAGATGGGTATCTGGACGCATCCCTAGTTAGTATAAATATTAACTTACAATTAAATACAAAAAACCATATTTAATTTATAAACGGAATATTAAAAAAAAAATCTTTTTATTTTATAAAAAGGTCGTTCAAAATAATAGCTCAGTTAAGAGCCTGCATCCGAACATTAAAATTTTCGATGATATTTTTCAAAAAAGCAGTTCAATGGCCTCAACTTCAGCTCGAATGTTGGTCTTAAGATCTTGAATTGTTTGTGGTTCATTGCTATACACTTTTCTTTTCAAAAACTCCAAACATAATAATCTAACGGTGGTGGTGGCCAATTGTACAGAATTTCTTGAAATTAAGCGATCATCGAACTTGGTTGCCAATAAGTCGAGAGTTTCACGATTGTTGAAATCAAAGATCATCTAAATCAATTTCATCCGATTTTGGCCACAAAAATCCAGTTAACATGACACAATAGCTCTCAATATTCACTTTTACTGCATCTTTATGTCCATTTTCGAAAAAATAAGGTCCAGTGATGCCACCAGTCCAAAATCCACACCAAACAGTAACTTTTTTTGGATGAATTGTTGTTCATGAATGACGTGAGAATTTTCCGTCCCCAAATGCGACAGTTTTATTTATTAACGTATCCGTTTAGGTGAAAATGAGCTTCATCTGAAAAGATGATTTTTGATGAAAAACACTCATTTTGTTAGAGCATTTTGGGTAACCAAAACCCGTTCTTGTGTTGTAAACGAATCCATGACTAATTAAAGTGGCATAGTTTTGACTTTTCATTTGTCAACAAATTTTCGAGTTGCCATCGCCCATTAAATGATTTTTTTTAGCTTAAAAAAAATCAACAGATGAAACACCCTTTTCTTTCCATTTTTTACAAATAAATCATAAAATATTTTTTTGTAGTTTGTTCTCTTGTTGATGATAATGAAGTGATATCTAAAACACTAGCGCCAAAAAGCGGTCACCTAAAGGTGATAATTTGTTGTTAAACACCATACGGTATTTAATTTTTGGACGGTATCCATACGGTATACAGAATGTCATTTTTGAAAAGTGATAGGTGAGAATCAGCTATCACCTTCTGGAATATCACCCCAGCATTTTTCGTTTTTTTTTTCTTTTAATTTGTCCACTGCTATGTCGAATTTCATTTATGAAAATTTGAACTAAAGAAATTTTAACACTACCTCTACTTACGAATTTTTACTTTTTCAACATAAAAAACATTTGTGTTCCTGTCTTTGGAACAATTTTTCGTTTAAATTGCACGAGATCACTCGAGGATAGAAGGTTGCTGTCTCGGCTATTTTTAAAATCCCGGGAGCGAAAACTCTTAATTTCCCGGGATCCCTTCTTTCGTAAAATTGAAATTATTTGTCTAATGATTCTGTTTGGCTTTAGGAAACAGATGATTTATAATTTACTACACAATGTTAAGCCTTTTTCTTTAATTTGTTCTCTGAGCAAGAACGTTGTGCAAAATTCTGGATCAGGATCTGAATACATTAAAAATTGATTGAGTAGATTTCCGCTGCCAGCATCTGTTGGGAGAACTAAATGCGCCCATTGTGGATTCATGAGGTCGGTTGTTTACGAGCTATAAATAAATACCTAGGGTAAAATACCAATCTCATGAATCAACCATGATCGAGTTGATTTGTTAAGGAGCTCATAAATTGTAATTTTAATAATTGTGTATTGTGTGATAAAAATAAAATTTCTGTCCCAAAACGAGTATCTTCAACTTAGGCTGCGGTCGAATTCTCGGGTAAATTATTTACTGCGGTAAATTTACATTTTTAATGTTCGTTTTCTGTTAAATTACGCATTTTTTTCTATTTTTTTACTCGTTCAATTCTTATAACAATAAAGAATAAAGTATCTAAACGTAAAAGATTTACCTTTTTTTATTTCCCTTACTCTCCAGCAAAAAAAGGTAAATGCATTTACCGAATTTTGCGGATTTACCCGAGAATTCGACCGCAGCCTTAGTCAAAGATACCAAGAAATAAAACCATCCGATTTTAAATATCTTTTTAATTACTGTAAGTTTTCATAGAAACCAAAAGAGAGGTTTGTTATGTAATTATGTTCCTTTGTTTTGCATGGAAAAACATTTGCCCGTAATCGTTTGCCGATATTCTTTATTTTTCATTTTTTGGCATTTCAATTGTGCAATCAAACCATAATATTTAAATTAAAATTATTATTTTTTAGAAGTGTACTTAATATACTTCCTACAGTAAGTAATATTTATTTATTTCAATTCCGTTTATCCGCCGAGAAATCTATTCAGCTTCAGGATACAGTGTTGGTGCCAGAACTTCTAGCAATGCTCCACCGTAATCAAAACTACATCTTTCAATAAGATGGAGCCCCTTGTCACACCGCAAAATGGGTTCTGGGGGCTTAGCCCCCTGGGCTTTATAGCAAAAAAAAAAATACCCACTCTGAATTGTGCGAGTAATTCACCAGACTGGGATATATATAAACAGCAATTGTCGAAAAAATCATCACAACCAAGGTCAATGTTGATTGAGGAAATTAAAAATACTTGCTGTAACGACTCCTTAATCAAGCACACAGTCTTAAACTCGATCATCGTTATGTCGCGTCGTGTTTTAATTTTGTTTAAAAATTCAGAAAGTTGGACTAAATGTAAACCTGTTGCATTTGTTATTTTTTTTTTTTTTTAATATTACAAAGGTTAATAACTCTATTTTAATCAATTAAGGCACAGAAACCGTTTTTTTTAAACAAATTTCCTCTGAATACTTCATTTTTAAAAAGTTCATATTAATTTGGTCACATACTATACTAATCTTAATCGAAAATACCTAACATTTATACTAACTAGAATAACCTCGCAAAGAAATTACAAATTGCGGCCAAGTTCGTTTATAACTACTAAATTGACATTTCGCAAAACAATCACCCATCAAAGTATAAGCAAAATTGAATCCAAACAACGTCAGGTCACAAAAACACCATCATGAGCAACATTATTCCGTTTTAGACGCGACCAGCAGCAATCGATATTGCAGCAACCCTGCATTGGGACAAACCAAATACCGCTAAGCCACTTTTAACCAAAATACACATCACACATGAATACAGCAGACCTCCCGTTCACAACACATTCCTCACTAAATCCATTCGAAAATTTTAAACAACATTGTTTCAATCCGACTACAAATTATAAACCAGGTGGATCTTATTATAAATGTGAATAAAGAAACGACACAACGTATACTCATCCGCCTTCGGTTTTTTTATCCGAAGCTTTTCAAAAAATGCCACGAAAAGTTGTACCAAAATGAATTTCAGAGGTCCAAGCATAAACTACAAAAATCAATAGGTTACGTACACCACACCTTAAAATGAAGAATCGAGACCGAATCCAGGACAACCACAAATGTACGCCCTCCTTTTAACCTTTGTAATTTTTAAAACACAGCACAATCCACCTCAATTTAACTCCGGTTTCACAGGAAAAACACGTCTACACCTCTCCTTGATCTTCCGAACATCCATACACGAAGTCATCCAGCATCTTGGATGTTGGTTCTGCTAAAAGATGCACAAACACTAACTCCCTCAAAAGTCCTCATTCACTTGAAATTAACAATACAATTATTATTTTTACATATTTTTTTAAGGACAATTTCAAAAAAATAACAACAGTTTGACTCGAAAGTCATGGCCAACCCGCACTTCGATCGGTTTGTAGAACCAGAACCATCTTGATGTGAATAGAGCCGGCATGTGAAAAATGAACTTAAAATAAGGGATATAGAAACACTAAAAATTCATTTATTTTCATAGTGTTTATATGAAAAAACGCGATTTCGATTGACGATAAAATATCAATTAAAAGTTAAACCCAGTTAAATAATTTTTTAAGAAATCGCTAACAAACAACTCAATGTTTTACACATTTAAAACACAGATTCTCAAATTTCCCTATTTTCCAGCAATAATCAAAAGAAAATAAGGGAAATTAAATTAAAAACATTCTACAACAACAACAATGTGTATTAAAAAGAGAAAATTCAGTTTAATGACGACATCATATCTCCACATCTAAACCCAATGGTAAGAAAAAGACAACACGTCTCCACTCAACAATCAAAATTTAAAAAAAATCAAAAAGAGCCAAACAGAATAAATTAAATC
Source organism: Tipula helvola (assembly GCA_963556165.1). Taxonomy (NCBI): domain Eukaryota; kingdom Metazoa; phylum Arthropoda; class Insecta; order Diptera; family Tipulidae; genus Tipula; species Tipula helvola. The sequence continues at coordinate 197,913,560 of OY744481.1, read as the reverse complement.
AATACAATGAGTGCGAAAAAACAAAACATCAAAACAATCTAGCATGCTTTGCAAATTCAAAATAACTATAGAAACCTATTCGAATTCAAATTGGAATGGAGGTAATGAAAGAGATGATTATTGTTTTGTTTATAAATTTCGAATTATGTTGATGACGTATATATTACAAAAACAACAATATTTAAAATTTCAAAAGTACCTTATTTTTCATGGCGATTTTCACTAAGAAATAAACATTTTCAAGACTTGATTTTTCAATCAAATAATATTACATGTTTCATGAACATTTTCATATAAAAACAAAACAAAAGCTCATATTTCTAATAAACTAAAACTGTAAATGAAAATAACCGTTTTCCCATATAAGTTCATAGTAAAGAAAAAATTTTATGTACCTTATTTTAAGCTTAGTAAAAAATACAGTCGATACTGGAGGCTCTTAATTATACAGTAGGCTCTGGTAGAACACCAACTTATAGTTGAAGTGATACTATACTAAAAGAATAAGGGTGTAAATGAGCGCTTTTAGGTAAGCCAAAAATATTGGCAATATGTTGGGTGAAATCAATACGTTGACAACTAAATACACATGTACATTCAAAATTTCATGGCAATGTGATAGTTTAAATGTCATTTTATCCATCGGTAAATTTTTGATGCTAACATGTTCGGAGATCTGAATGCGCCTAATATTATAAAATTATCAATATTGTATGAAAAAAAAAAAATATTTGTTGTAGAATTGGATCGTTGCAATTATTGTATGACTTTTATCTTATTGGGAGGCAAACCTAGCATTTTTCTTTTTTTAAATTTTACTCGCTACTATCACGAGAAAATTCAACCAGAAAATATGTAATAGTAAATGTATGCCTATAAGAAATTTTTACCTTTTACGTACGTAATTCCCAAAACTAATAATCGCCAGCTAACACAACTTATTGTATCACAAAACTATCGCTTATCAGTTTCTGGAGTAATCATTATTCAAACTAGTAAAGTCATGTTTGATTAAATAAATGTGCATTCATATCAGGGCTTGGGCGGGATTAGCCTAGTATGTCGTGTTATTTATTTTGGGCGCGTTTTTTTAAACCGATACCCAAGTTATTTTATTATATACTGTTTAGGTCAATCTCTTAATTTTTCCGCAATAATAAAAAATAATCACGTACGTGAATTTCATTCATTTTTATCGGATACAGAAGTAGAAGCAAAAAGAAAACAAACGAGAAACATCATCTCCGAATAAGATACAATCCTAACCTACGCAATTTCCTCGTTTGTTCAAAATTATTTTCTATTTTAGCTAAAAAAATAACTAACATTTTCCGGTGCGATAGTAGAAAAAAATTAGCATATTTTATAACGAAAAAAGTAATATTTAGCGCATTTTTCTTATCATTTTCAAATCATTTTTCACTAATCAATCGATGATGGACTGTCGTCAAAAATATTTTTTTAGCGGTTCGCAAATATTATTTGCACTTTAATTTTTTTTATAGTTTATATAGTTTATCACTTTGTGCGACTTCAAAATAAATAAGTAGGTACATACTTATATGTTTGGAGTTGACTTAAACGCGATATGAAAGAGATAACAGTAAAACAGCTTACAGAACATTCACAATAAAACAATTTTTTACTTTTGATTTACAGGTTTGTTTGAATTTCTAACATAACGAAGCAAACATTTTGTTCGTTATGTTGGAAATTCACATAAACCTCTGTTCATTGCGAATGCCCTGCTATATTAACATGCAAAACAGAGAAATGACGAGAGAAGAGAACCGTTACATTAATTTGGCTAACATTTTTCTGTCTTCTGTGTCTCTGTGTGATTTTTGGGAGTTTGGTATATTATAATAATATTGAGATTGAATTGTCGTTTCAGAGGGGAGCACCGATTTATTATTTTAAATTGTAAAGTTGATCAGACGACTATCCCCTTGTTTATTTAAAACATACTTCTATAAAAACGTATGTTACAAAAGCGAATATTCATTTCTTCTCAAATTTCTCGTGTTTTTAACATTTTTTTAAATATCGAGTTAAATTGGATTTCAAATATAATTGCACAAAATCTAATTGCGTAGAGTTCTTTTACACTTCTTACAGTTGTTTTTATAATGTCCCGATAATTCCGGGAACTTAATAAAGATCAAGCGTCGAATACTACATCTGTTGGAAAAAGTTGAGTTATTGGAAAAATAAGTAAATTTTTGTAAGGAATGGTGGTGCGACATTTAAATACATACAGTGCAACACACATTTTACAAAATTACGTTTTTCATTATTAAAATTTAAGTCGGTTCAGACCACTGGATTTAGTATTTTACGAATGTATCTTCTATCTCAGAACACTAAATTAAACAACAAATACTACTTTATGTTTAAATGTGATTCTTTTCTCGATCGTTTATTTTTTTTTTTAAATATCCACAGGTGTTGGAAATGGATTTAAAACACAGTTACGTTTACTTTACATTATCTTTAAATTATTTTGATTATTGTTTGATTGCCAGTGCGAGCGTTCTTTTCGAAAGAAGATTATTTTTGCATGATTTGTTGTGTAAAAAGCCCTAGTTAATTTTTCTCCGACAAATTTGAGTAAACAATTTTTGATAATTTATTGTTGTTTTTGTTTTTTTTAATAATAGAAATAGTGTGACATTGTGCTTGTGACGGGATAGATGTAGAATTTTTTTTAGTATTTTTGTGTAACTTTTCGGAAAGGCTAAAAAACATATTTTATTTTTTTTATTTATAATAAATAAATAAATACGCATTTTGTAATTATTACAATTTATTTGACCATGATCGTAATTCTATTATTTGTAGATTTAAGAAAATTGAAGTAAATTTAGTAAAATATAAAAAAAATTTATTTAAAAAAAATGCTGTGTACATTATTGATTGTGATAATTCGATTAAAAATAATTGAATGTAAAAAATACAAAAATTAAAATGTGTCAAAATATATGAAAATAATTTAGTTTAGTGAATTTTGAGAAAATTATTATGGATATAATTTTATTTATATAATAGAATTTAAAATAATTTAATAATTGAAGTGAATATATTACATATTTATATGAAACAAATAACATAATGGATTTATCTAACGAGCCACCATCACCGTCATCAATGACAACACCGGCAGTTAAAAGGAATCCAAGTTTTAAGAGATTACTTAAGTTGCCAATATGGGGTGACAAAGATAAAACAGGTAACATTTATATTTAGAGTTGCAGTAATCAAAAATTAATAATAAATTGTTCTTTGATTGAATATTCAATAATCAGTAATTTTCTATCGTTGTATGTAGTCGTACAGTGAATAAAATAAAAACTACAAATACAAATTTGTATTGCAAAAAATAAACTGGTTGTAAATGTCATACTTTTGTAATGATTTTTTTTTTATTTCATTTTAATTCCAAAGATCTTTTGAACGTGATCTTCTGAATAGGTGTAGTTAAGTAGTAGTAAAATATATTTGCATCAAACATCTGTCTTGCTTGATTCTATAGATTTCTATTTCGCCACCCTAAATTCGACTTTTTTTTAACTTTTCAAGGATAAAACTGACTGATAAAATTTATGATTTTAATTTCTGACCTTTTTGTCGACACGGTACATATTAATTTTGTGGTTCATGTCGAAAATCGAGTAAATTTCTGTTGGTTTATAATCAAATAAAATTACATATTTTATTTAGTCATACACCAAACAAATAAAAAATGGCCGATATTCGATATCAAGTATAAAATGAACTTCGATAATGTACTTAACTAATTCTTAAGTGAAATTTTTATAATTATATTGTTTTTAGTCATTCCTATATAATTAAATAAGATACGATCCCTACTTAAATTGAAGTGGCTTAGGGCGGCGATTGCTGAGATTCTTGAGAGATAGAATTTTAAGGTTATTAGGATATTATGTTTTCGTAATTCGATTCTTCATAGCATACAATTTTCGGATTCTTGGGTTTGGGTATTCACATTTTATAAAAGGAATTTTGGAAATTATTTATTTACCATTTGTTACATTTTCTTAAAACACCGTTCAGTTAATTTTTGGCAACAGCATAAATTTTGAATTATTTAAACGTATGCAAAATTTAAATGTAAATCATCAAAGCATTTAAATGCAAGTTCCATAAACACGTATTCCAACAATTCCATAAATATAAGTACAATATGTACTTAAATAGAGAAATAATACATAAGTGGTACAACATTTATTCTCGAAATACCCAACAAGTAAACTTTTAATTTCAATTAGAGTTAAAATGATAAACTTTGTGATACAAATTTACAGTAAATTAAAACATTTTCATAATTTAAAAAACTATTGATTAGAAAACACTCATATTATTAATGTTTAATGTACAAGTAGAGTGCAGTTTAATAATTTATGTAAATCACAGAACTTCAAATTCACAATTCCTTATATTAAAATAAAATTCAGATTTTCAATTTGAAAAAGAGAGTTCAGCAGATAAGGTTAATTGTACCACGTATCTAAATAAAAGAAATTTTCGTTCAGAGATTTCATTTATAGGGTTTAAAAGCAAATTTATTTGCAAGACTAACTAACATTTAATAAATTCACATATAAATATAATTTTAATCATTGTTTTACATCCGTATTAAGCTGGTCAAGGTTTGGTTCCCAGAAATATTTTTTGGTTTGATAAAATCTTAATCAAAATAAGATTAATGCTTCGTTTCGTTTAGCAAGTATAATAATTTTGTAGTTCATGTGGCAATGTTACAATAATGTAATGCAAAAATTGCTGTACACGATACCTATCTCAGTAGTATTGACAATATCGGGTTAACAATGAATCTAGCTCTAGCAGGAGTAACCGTTATATCTTACGTTCAGTAAACCTAACCTGTAATAATAATTATAGTAAGTCTCTTGTTCGCCTCGCTTTCTAAAATTATCAATTTTAACCAATAAGTTTCTAAAACAATAGTAGAGTCTGATCTCGTAATATGTTTAGTATTATGGAAGGTTAAGGTACAACATCTGCCAAAGTTACCAACGTATTAAAATAAAAGAATAGCTGCTGCTCATCTCTCTTTATGCACTTAAGCAAAACATCTTTATAACGAATAACTAATATTTAGTACAAAAAAAATATGTACCGATTATTATAAAATTTATGTATAAACAAAAATGTTTGACGATCACCAAAACCAAAATTAAAAATAACAAAAGCGTGTTTTAAAAAACGACAATGTGAGCATATGCCGATAAATAAAATGTTCGCCCACGAAATGACCATGGAATTTTGTGAACTTCCTACTTTCCAGATTTATTTATTATGAATTAGTACAGATTTTATCTTTCGCAGCAAATTTATTTGTTTATTGAATTATTGTATTTGGCCAACATAACGGATTTACCTGATTATTAATTACAAATGGATTCAAATATTTTTTAATGACGTGCCATAGTTTTTTTTAATGTAAATATTGTACATACGTAAGTAGGTACATACTCGTATTTTATAATAAAATATTATTGTGTTGTGTATTCTAAAAAAAACTACTAGTTACTTGAATTTGAAATAAAATGAGTTTATCATTTTGTGGTTTTGATTAAAGTGCGTCCATTAATATTCGTTTTTTACGCAATATTTTAACACTCATGTCAATTCTATTATCTATCGTTATCAGTTGTAATCTCTATATGTATTTAACATTTAAAAAAATAAATAAAAAAACTGTTATTTTTGTTAAAATGCCAACCTCAACACCATCCCATTCAAGTAATTTCTTCTATCCATTTCTTGTATAACATTCTTAAAATTTGTATGTCCTGCTGCGCTACAATAATTGTTATGCTAACGACAATTTGCGGTGCATTGTCGGTATGAAACCTAGGTTAAATGTAAATCTTATAAAATCGTAAAATTAAAGTCTTTTTTGGTTGGTTGAGGTTTTTTAACGATTTTTGTATTATTTATGTAATTATTTATATTCAACCTGAACCCAAAATGCATATATGTTTGTTTTCATACATACTTTATGTATATAGTATGTACACCGCGAACGATTCAAATTCACGCTTAAGTAGGCCAACGCTTGAAATAGGCCTGAATCACACTGTAATTTTTCTATGTCAAAGATGTTTTATCAAAGTTTTACGAAGCTAACTTGATAAAATATATTTTTTAAAAGGAATCTTTTATAAAAGATTCAACTCACACTATCATTAATCTTTGACAAAGATATTTGATAAAACATCTTTGACGTAGAAAAATGAGAGTGTTATTCAGGCCATACACTCTGCTGAGATGTTCTAACATCACTTTTTTCGATGTTCGATAGTGTTCTTGTCTCTCTTTTCAAGAATACAATTGTATATTATTTCGACTTTTGAATTACGCTTTTTCTATTGCGAAGGCATAATTCTATTTCTACATACATACATTCATTACTCTTTATCACCCAAGTTTTTTTTATCGATGTGAAAAAATGGAATAGCACGTATACATTTATTCTACAATGATGAGAACGCAATAAAGAAAGCATAATTCAAAAATTGAAATAGTGTACAGTTTTATTCTTGAAAAGAGGGACATGAACACTATCGAACATCGAAAAAAGTGATGTTAGAACATCTCAGCACTGATTCCGCGTGGAAATTTGAAATTTAGTAATTGTTTTTTAAATATAAACACATCACAATTTAACGGGCTTTATCTATATGTACACTGAGCGATATAGCTATATGGGACAAGTTTTTTTTTTGTTTTTTTTTATTAAGCAACCTCTTATTTTATTTTCATTTGCATCAGAATATTTTCCAATGCAGAGGGCGTACAGATTTTAGTTCGGTTAGTTTTCATTGTGCCTACATCGCTATTTATAGCAGTTTATTCTCATTGGTCGAAGGAAATAGTTATATGGGACAAAACCTTAAATCCATTTATTTTATTCATTAATAAAAAAATACTAGCAATAAGTGCATTTTAGTAGTTTCTATGACTTCCATTGTTATTAATAACATCCATCAATCAACGTGGCATGACTTTATTAACGTTTGGAAAACAGAAACGTCAATTTTTGCCCATTCCTCTTGAATAACTGTCTTAAGGGAGAACACCACTGTGACCTGCCATTTTCAAGTGCTTAGTTTGGTATTTTTTTTTTGAGAAATGGGTTGGGTTTAGAGAAAAAAAACTTTTAGGCTATATTTGGCATATATTTAAGTAAATAAAAAAAAAAATGTATGTAAAAAAAAATACAAAATGGCGGCGCTAGAGTAGCTTTAGTAGAAGTGATTTTGCCTAGAGTCGCTCCGCTGCACGCAGTAGAAGTGTCTTAAATTTATTCCTTGAACAAAAAATAAAATATTTTCATGAAATATATTAGTTTTAGCATCGAAGTACATGAGGAAATTAAAAAATTAGAAAAAATAAAAAATTGAGACAAGTTTAAAGAAAAAGTTTCATTTTTCGACTATAATTTTCGTATAAAAAGTTGTATATCTTTTGTAATTTTTAATAAATCAAAAAAAACTCATGTACTTCGATTTTAAATCTATTTAAGAAGCTACAGTTAAATTTTCAAGTCGATTGAACAGAAATTGATTGAGTTCTGCTGCGTGCAGATTTACAAAACACGGTTTCGAGAAAAACGCGTTTAAAGTTTTTGGTATCAATAACTTCTCAATAAGAGCTCTCATGAAAATGCTTGAAAACCTTCTAAAAAAAATTTTTTTTAGCTATAAACGAATTTGTATCATATTTTTGTGGGTCTAAAAGATTTTTTAAAGGCAAAAAAAAAAATCGATTTTTTGAAAATCTCACAGTGGTGTTCTCCCTTAAGCTTCGCTAAAGTATTAAATTGACGTCCATTTTTGTAGACTCTCTGGCTAAGAGTGCTCCAGAGATTTTTCATTGGATTTAAGTCCAGACTAGTAGGAGGCCACTGCAATACTGGTATATTTAGTGATTGAAAAAATTCTTGGTGCACTTCACAGCATGAATAGGCGCATTATCCTGCTGAAATGTCCAACTTTCACCGTACATTTCCTCCCCAAAATTTATTAAAGCGTCGTCTATTAACTGCACATACTTCCCCGCATTGATTTTATGGGAAACAAAACAAACTGAGGTCTTGCTCTGATAGCAGAAACCACCCCATGTCATAAGTAACCCTCCTTGAAATTTGCGGGAATGACGCGTTTGAGATTTCAGATTAATATTCTCTTTTAAAATCTGTTGTATCCTTCGTTTAAAGACGTCTAGACACAAGTCACGCTGTATTTGGGATGAACTGATATTTTTCCTGACTGCAAGACGCTTTATTTCCCTTTTACCTCTTACGACAACTTTAGACTCTAGTCCTGGTCTTTTTACTGTGCCGTATGTTTGGGGATTTTTTTAAAAGTTGTTGATGGTATTTTAATTTCTATGTAGTTTTGTGGCTATCTGACGAAAGGGAACGCCAGATTTGCTATAGCAAAAGATCCTTGCCCATTCATCGGTCAAAAGTTGCGTTCCTCGTGGCATAATTCTTTAAAAATTGCTATTGAGTCATAAAAAATTATTTTTTAATATAGACAATAATTCTTTTTTCTTTTTTTAATTAGAGAAAAAATAATAACAATAAGAGCAATATTAAAATTAACAACAAAACGGTTTTATTATCAAAAACCGCACTTGTCCCATATAGCTATTTCCTTCAACTGGCGGTTGTTAAAGACATTAAATCAACATAACGGTATTACGAGAAAGGGATGAACGAAAATTGTAACTTCAGTTTGTTGAGTAAGCATTGAAAAATTGTTCCATACATCGTAAAATAAAATCAGCGAAATTCTTTTGAAGAAAACAGTACAAATTACTTTGTCCCATATAGCTATTTCGCATAGTGTACATTAATATTATTTATATTATAACTGTGATAAATCCAATCGAGTTGTGCAATATATGGATGTTACAAAATGTATTGGCGCTACAGGTTCGCCACATTTGAGAATCACATATATTCCATCTGATCAAATTTGACCCGGACCGGGATTCGGTTGTAAACCGAATCGGTAATTTTTTTTTTCTAGGTTGGTACAACCTTCTTTGACATTTTTGTGACGTTTGAGCAGAATACGTCCATTAGTGTGAGTTTGGCAGCCACTTGTTTACGACGCGAAAAGTTTGTCTGGCGATTTTTACTATGGAAAAAAATTGAACAACGAGTTTGCTTGAAATTTTGTGTTTCCAAAGGAATTTCGGCTACGGAATCATAGAAAATGTTGCAGAAGTATTTCGGGGAGTCTACTCTATCGAGAACGCAAGTATTTGAGTGGCATAAATCATTCAGTGAGGGTCGTGAGGTCGTAGAAAACTTCATGTCTTCATGTGAGTCGTCCAGCCACCTCTGTTAACGACGATAACATCGAAAAAGTGTAGAAAATTTTGCTCAAAAATCGTAGTGTTGGCATTAGAGAGATATCAGAGGCTCTCAACATCTCTTATGGATCGTCTCAACACATTTTGGTTTTGGATTTTCACCACGCTAATACGCCGTCACATTTCAACCTGATTGTGAACACAACCAAATTCATCGCTCTGCCACCGTACTCGCCAGATTTGGCTCCCTGTGATTTTTCTTGTTTCCGAAACTCAAATATTAGCTTCGGGGAACGTGCCATGAGTCGATTGAAACCATAAAAAGAAATTCGCTGGTGGAACTAAAGGCCATCCTAACCGAGGCCTATAAGATGTTGGAAATATGGATTAACCGTTGGCATGCTTGCATTGGCTCAAAATAAGCCTATTTAGAAGGCGATAATAAAGATTTGTATTAAAATACATAAAAATGTTGTTCATTTTACCAGTCCGGGTCAAATTCGATCAGATGGTACATTGTAAGTAAATAATTATATCTATTCATTATTGAAGTAGTATGAATTTTCTTAGATATGAGAATTGTACTTTTTAAATGATTTTGATCTATATTTTTTAGTTACGCTGTCCAATCACTGATCTAGCCAGATTTGTCACCTGATGCACAGCTATACAATTTAAGTTGCTTTATTCCCCTTCAAAAAAGATAATGTTAGATCTCCGCTGCTTCGAATGACTTTGTCGGGTCATTCCCCTACCTAACACCAATTGAAAAAATGGGTTTGTCCACAACGTTCACGCCTCATTAAAAAAAGAATCCCTTATCTCATATGCGATTGCATAATATTCCCAAAAAAATTTAGGATTTCACTACCTATTTTGAAAAGAAGCTTCTTTAACGATGTAGCTATCTTTTTGAAATTTTTGAATTTAGTAAATTTACTGCTTGCTTAAACAATTTTAATACAGAAAACAAGTAAAATACCTACTACAATGTATTGACGATTGGAGCATCACGGATTCCACCTAGTGGAACATTTTTAAACTGAGCTACCTGATAATTTGACGTTCAAAATTGTTGTAAATAATTCCAATTTTGATCTGTAAACACAATTTTTACTTATCGGATTGCTAATAATTGTAAATAATTGAAATTTTGGACTATAAAAACAATTTTTAATTACCGCATTGCTAAATTTTCTTTCGTCGCATTTGTGACAAATGTCATTTTATCAGGTGCATCATTTTAACTATTGTCCTCGAGAGGCGCTTTCTTTACTTTTACAATCGTCAATAACGCGGATATTACATTATCACATTTATAAAGGGGTATATACACGATACTCTAGCAAGCAGATAAGCAAGCAATTTTTGCTAGATTGCGGCAAATGGTATACTCGATGCTAATAAGCAAACAAATTTTGCTGAATTGCAAAAAATGATATACTCGATACTTTTGCTTTAGCTAGCAGGCAAGCAAATAGTTAAAATTTTGCGAACAATTTAATTTATCGGCGAATTATTGTTTAATGCTAATCATTGAGTTTAGACCATTTTTCATTTGGGAAATATTTAGAAACGAAACTAACTATTGTATTCGAAATAATTGTATTTCATATTTTGAAAAAAATTTAATTAATTTAGACAAAACTATGTAATCAAAATATAATGGTTATTTTATAATCATAACTTTTCAATTAAAATTTTTGAAATTTTTTTGTACCACTTTTTCAAACGACTTTTCGGTTTTTGTTAATAAAATAAAAAAATTTCAAAAAAGCTATTTTATTTCAGTTTAGGTTTCGTACTCATTTTCAACATATTAAATATTTTAAATTTAAATTATCTAAATTTATTGACGTGATTTTTATATATTTGATTAAAAACAGAACAAAAAACTTTCAATTATTCACGTTTTGAGGTATACAAATAAGTCTGACAAATTTTAAGTTGTTTCACGGGCTATTTTGGTTATGTGTATAATTTTTATATTCATGAAGCCATTCATCTAATACTGTTTTTAGTGAAATTTTTGGAAAATTAGAAAAGGAATTGACTCTACGGAAATGAAAAATCTTGAATATTATTTTTATTTGATGTAGTATATAAGATATTTGAAACCTTATTTTTCAGAAATTTGATATTTTTATTGCGGCATATTTCTCAAAGTTTTGAAGCAGTTAAACGACTCATACGCACTTAAAACCATTTCGCTTCATTGGACTGGTTTATAGTTGATCTTTCAATTCTATCATGCTCAGCAGCTTCCGTTTTCAATTTTTTCTAAAAATCATTTCTAAGTTCGGTATACTCTTCAGGTAATTTATCCAAATTTTGACAGGTTTGATTTCCATATTCAGAGTCTTCTCCAGAAAACTTTAATTTTCTTTTTTGTCGTTTTGGTTGATTTGTGGTGGCTCTTTTATAATCGTCGTTTTTCATGCTATTCTCGATTTTGGACTGTAATTTGATGAATACTTTGCTGGATTATACTATCCCCTTTGACTGTTGTGTTGTAATACTGCGAAGTTGGTTCGTGATGTGTATGATTACCCACGGGAAAAGTAAATTCTTTTGCCACCAACAGATTTTGCGACAATTGCATTCAAACCTTCTACGGTATTTGAGTCGACATCGTACACAAGGCTTTTAGCGTGGTGTTTTAATCGCTTAAATAATCCACTAAATGCTTTGAATAATTGATTTTCCATAAATTTTTGATATATTTTAGGTATTTCGTAACGTTGACTATTACAGAAATATGAGGCACATTTCCTGTGGTCTTGAAAAACGTAGAATGGGACATTTCTAATGTCAAGCGCAAGTTCCTCAATTTTTTCTGAAAGAGAGTGTCTGGAAAGTTTCCTTTTTTTAATTGCGCAGATTATGTCTTTGGAACATCGATTAATTTAATTTCCTAATAGTTTCCGTTGAATTATAGGGTAGGTGCGATTAGTACAAAGTTCTCAGGGTGTTTCCGAAAATGATGAAGTAAATGCTTAGCCATTCAATTTTCTCTATTTGTGTATTTGCGTATGGTTTAGCCTCTAAAATTTTTAAGTATACGCTGACATCGCCATCTGCAATTATTTTATTGTAGCGCATATCATACAGTCTTTGCTTTTTCTAAAACCTTCTACTAAAGCATCCCATTCCATTCCAGTTGATAGTGTAGCCAGCATAGTTCGAATAGCATTCATGATGTTCAGGTTAAGCATTTTGCAATTGTGCTCTGCGACAACCAATGCAATATTTATTGCGAACGGAACTCTATATGACCTTCTTTGTAGATTGAGTAATAATTGTTCCGACACCAGAAAGTGAGGAATGATTACTATTGTGTCTGTATGTTCGCTTAGAATAACACCCCTCTATTTAAACGCAAACTATAGAGGGATACCATCGAAATCTACGCTTTTTCTTCAATTGCTATTTGTTTTGCTTCCATCGCAGCTTTAAACATTTCTTCGTCGCAATCTTTTCGAATTGTTTTGTAATTTATTGAATGTATTTGGTGCCAAATATAGTATGTCAATGACACCACAGAACTCTTGTATGTGTCGGTATGCAATACCGATTGAAATGCCAACTAAAACACTTTGATAGTTAATTGAGTTTTGATGTGGTTTCTTTCGTTGGAATCTTTAGACGAAATATTTTGAATTATATTGAACATGTTACATTTAAAATAAAATTTGGAATTTAATCCGAATTTAATCGCTTATAAATTCTAAATTCTGTAGGGAGTATCCGAAAGCCATATTGTGATTGCTAACTTTATTAGTTCGTTGAAAAAATATTGCATATCTAATATACGTTTGCAATATAATATATGTACGTTTTCCTCTTGAACATTTTTTTCAGCTGTCTCAACTTCAATCAATAATGAAATGTCTGTCATTCAAATCAGTTTTTTTTAGGAAAATGTTCAGATGTTAAATTTACATCTAATAAATCATGACATTCCTTTTTATTTTGATCAGATAAAACAAGCACTGATTTTCATCCAGCTCACTGATATGTTGCGTTTTAAATTCAATTGGTTTGTTAGCAAAACGCCCACTACAAATAAGTCAAAAGAATGATGGTTTATGTGTTTAATTATTATCGGAATTTTCAGAAAATATAATTGGCGTATTCATTTTTAATTTTTATCGTGTTCCTTATACAAAGAAATCGGACACATCGTCCCATGCAAATGAGAGTATGATAAGTGACTAACGTATGAGGAATAAAATATGGACAAACAAAAAAAAGTAAAAAAAAAATTATTTACTAATCAAATGATTTTAATCCATCATTTATTTAAAACTTTAATTCTTAAATAAAATTTACAGAAAAATTTGCGCTCCATATCGATTCGCTTTCCTGATCCTTTCTGGCACTCTTTTCATTGCCGCCTGCGTTCCTGATGTATCAATCTTCTTGAAATCTCTTTTTATCTTTCTAATCAGACATTCAACATTTTTGGCACGATATCCATTGCTGTATACCATTCTCTTCAGATTTGCCCAAAAAGTTTCAATGGGCCTTAGTTGTGGAACATTTGGTGGGTTATAGTCTTTAGGTATAAATTCGATTCTGCGTTGACGTAAATCAGATAACGTTGCGTTGGCATAATGTGAGGATGCCAAATCAGGCCAAAAAATCGTTTTATCATTTTTATGATATTTATTTATAAATTTCTGAAGCACAGGTAAACATTTGTTTGTGTATGTTTGCGCATTAACTGCCAAACCACTGAAAAATACTGGGTCACTGACACCTCGTTCGCTAATAGCCACCCACAACATAACTTTACCTGGAAACTTGGTCTTATGAATAAACTTCTCCTTTTCTGGTGCATTGTGATCGGGAGACTCGTAGTAGTATTTTGGCTGCCATTCATTACCTTCAACAGTGAAATAACTTTCATCATCCATCACACATTTATAAGCTGAAGAAGCAGCGAAATATGTTTGGGAAAGCACTCTTAATCTAGATTTGATTGTAGCTAATTGTTTGTCTGTAGTTGCTGGTGCCGATTTTTTGGGTTTCGTTGAATATTCATACTTTGTAAATATTTCTTGATAGTTTTTGGGGCAACTTGATATTTTTTACCCAGTTTTCTGTACGATTTTGCAGTTCGACCCACTGTTTCACCTTTCAATTTCATTCGAACTTTGCTACCTTGTAGTTGATATTTTTTACCAGAGTCGGGTTTTCTTTCCACAGGTTCATTATTCTCAAACAGTTTAATTGTTTTGTAGATAAAGAATTTTTTGAATCCAAGATCCTTGAAGTAGTGAAAAATCTCGTTCTTTTTTTTGTCTGGATTTTCCTGACAAAATTTACAAATTAATTTACGACGATCTACTTGTAACAACGACATTTTTGTAACTAATCGTAAAATGACGCAGTTGTAATGTATTTTTTATAAAATATACGGGAACCACCTTATTTAAAAACAAGGAAATTTTTATTTTTGGTTGTACAATACAAATACATTTTACATTTGTCCATATTTCATTCCTCATACGTTATATCATACTCTCAAATAATCGTATAATTGAATTCTATGAATATGATTTTATATTATGGCAATTTTTTATAAAAATCGAAATCCTCCCTGAGGGTTAGAAACAACAAACTATAGTCTCATTTTCTTTTCTGCTATATCAAAGTAAAAAACTTCAAACTCCTTTCCTGAAAAATGACTTTTTTGGCTTATCATACTCTCATTTGCATTGGACGAATTATATTTTAAGCGTTCTAACCTTCAGTTGTACTATTTTAATTTTGTTTTAGTCACGGACAACAAATGGAGATCCCTACAAAGTCTCGCATTATAAAATGTCGCATTTACAAAATCTCGCAATTCAAAATCTTCCAATATAGAATCTTGCGTATATAGTAAAATAATTTGCAACATAATTCTTAGAGATCGGTAATTAGGTTAAATACACAAAAATTATTAAAAATGATGTTGCAAACTATTTCAGTATACATACTCGTACATAAGTATATCGAGAAAATATTATATTACAGAAATGTCAAAAAATAAATTAAATTTGAAATTAAAATTTTCTTGGTAAAACCGGTATAGTTATTATATTTTTCGACTTGCGAATTGCGATTTGCTAAATTCATTCTAGATTATTATAAGTAAAATTAGCAATGCAAATTTCTAATACCTCAAATTAAACTAAGTGAAATTATGTTATGTTCTTTTTTTCATACATACATAATGTATGTATGAAATAATACATACATTATTTCATACATACGTAATGTATATATACATGTAACAATTATTAGTAATTTTTTAGATTAATTAACTATTCATTACCTATTAAAATCTCAGATAATCTTTATATTTATAGTATAAACAACGGATAAAAAATACAGTTTTTTAATTCAACCAAACATGCTGGCCGAACTAGGCCGTACACATCCACAAAGGTATATTCACTGGCAAGTTTGAACCCCCTTCCAAATGGTGGTATATTTATTTAGTTGAAACTCCTTTTCTAATGGACCAACGGCCAAACCACATTTGTAGCGGTTGGCCACATTATCTCGCATTTTAAAATATATTTTACAGTATTTTTCACAAAATCTCGCAATATAAAATCTTGCATTAGAAAATTTCGCACTACAAAATCTCGCATTACAAAATCTTGGCTAAACTTTTTCCCGTAAATATACGAAATCGCGTGATTCCATTTACTTAGATAAAACTCCTAATTGATTAATTTAGTATTTCTAAGGCCTTTCTAAAATAGTACCAGCTGAAAAACAATTTCGGTTTTCAGAAACCACATCTATAGCACGTGACCACTAAAACTAAAAAAAAAAAATCAAATGCAAAAGCCTTCAATGCCCTATAACAGAATAACCGAAGTTCAGTTCACCGATCTCAAATTGCATAAAAATTATAAAAACACAATAAAACTTCGAAACACAATATTTTTCACTTTCGAACCATTTTTCATAAACGATCTAATTTTTTTGTATGTCTCGACTGTTTTACAAAAAATGTAGATTTAATGATTTATTTATTTATGTTTCAAAACAACAAAAAAATATCTATTTTTGGGTTGTATGTACAATAAAATTAATAAATATAAAAACTGTGAGTTAGAAGGGTAAAATAATAGTATGTCATTGAAGTGAGCAAGAAGAGTACAACAACAATTATATTGGATAGACCAAAAAATGGTTTAGCAAACCAAATTTATTGATTTTTCGTTTTTACTACATATACAAAATAAACTGCCATCTAGTAACAGTTTAAAAAACTAAACAAAAAGAGATGAGGTAAAATTTTATTTTAGACGCAATTGTCATTAATAATCAAAATAAACGATTTTATTAATTTTTTGCAATTTTTTCGAGCAGGGAAACTAAGCGGAAAATTCGGAAAAGCCACCGTGATTAACTAGCTAAAACCTCAAAGAATATTTTAATACATGGTTTGCGCTGATAGGATCAGTAATTCTCTAGAAAAGGTACACTTTCTACAAGCATTTTTTGCATTTTTCGTGTATTGGGCCCTTAAGTAGGTAATTGTACTAAAAATTTGAAATTTAACACAAAAAATCAAATAAACATATAACATTTGCGACTAAAGAAGTTTCACTTTCCGCGCGAGCTTGTGTGGATGATGCTCACGATTTTTTTGTTATATTTAGCTTAACTAAAAATTTCGAGGTGATGCGTCTGGTATGAAAAGTACTTAAGTCTCCGCCGCTGTGTGGCAGTATAGTAAAGTAAAGATATTTTTTTTGGTTTTGTTTATTGTTTCATGTTAAAATAGTTTAGCGGGGAGACTAAATGTGTTTCAATTTGTAATCATAGACTTGTCACGGTGTGCTGGAAACCAATTTTAATGAAAAGTTCTGTCACTAAAGAAAATCATAGTGAACCTAGTTGAAGGGAGTGTCCTGAGCTCGGAACAGTTGAAATTAAAATCATTGGAAGTGCCGTTTTTTTTGGCGGCAATTTTAAAATTTGAATAAATTTCACAATATGAATGCTTATTTTATACGTCATTTTTCATTTAGAAGTTTGAGATTTGTCTGTATTATCAATTAATATGATCTTAAAAAATATGATAAAAAAAACAGTAAACCCCCCCCCCCCCCCCGTTTTGATTTAAATTTTGTCCTACTCTTTTTCCTATATCCGAGTAATACGATTTAAATAAAAAACATTTTTTTTGGCTTTATTTAATTCAAGCGGCGCTTTATATCCAATGCAATTGTTGTTGTAATTTTGTCGACAACATACACTTATTATATAAATAAATAAAGCCGAAAAAATCATATTATGTAATTGATAATTTAGACAAATCTCAAACTGTTGGTGATATGTATACATATGTAGTATGACATGTCGTGTGGTCAGTTTTCATATCACCAATGTGACATTTGGCACATTGTTATATACGTTCGCTAAATAGACGAGATACGAAAACTATTTTTTTTTTCGCTGGCGCTACATCCCATAGAGGGATTTGGCCGCTTCATGATTAAGTTTCGTAATTATTTTGTTAACGGATAATGAGTTATTAATTCATTGATCCTACATTAAACCAGCCGTGATTTTTTCATCACCCGCCGGGAATTGAACCCAGGACCTCCGGAGCTTAAAGCAAGCATGCTAATCACTGTGCCACCGGGGCGGGCGAAAATTATTCCTCTATATTTATTTAATTTAAGCTGGTTATTTTGTCATTTAGGTAAGTTCCAGTAGGAAAACATGCTAAAAGGTACATTCTTATTCCTGTATTTGTCCATAACGTATGAACAAACAATTAAATTCAAATTATGAACAGAAACATAATTTTAAAATTTATAATGCACTACATATTTCAAACTTTTGTAAATATCTAGTTTGGCACACATCCGCTTAAATTTACGTAACCATTGGACGTATCGTGTGTAGGTAGGGTACATATGCCTCATACATAAACAGTGTGTTTATTTTTCCACACCAAATGATCCAACGTTGGTCGATCGACATTTGTCGATTTCCACACCGTCTGGTCCGGCCTTTAATTTTATTATTTTTTTTTTCGCTGGCGCTACATACCATAGAGGGATTTGGCCGCTTTATTATGAAGTTTCGTAATAATTTTTTTAACGGATAATGTGTGATTAATTCATTGATCCAACATTAACCAGCCTTGATTTTTTGATCACCCGCCGGGAATCGAACCCGGGACCTCCGGAGCTTAAATCAAGCATGCTGACCACTGTGCCACCGGGGCGGCTTAAATTTTATTAGTGTAGGCTTAATAAACATAATAATGAGAGCTTTCCTTGAGGTTTAGATTTGGTAATTCACTAAATCATTACGTTCTTACCTAGTATGTACTATAAGTAAAAGGTGGGAAAATTAAATTTGTGTAGTTTGATCGTAGCTACTTGATGAGTAGACCAACTTTTTATCAGCACGAAACCAAACTACCAGGAGCTTAAGGAAAGTTCTCATTTTTTGAAAGAGTAAATCTTAAAAACCCTTAGGGAAATTACGGGGGGAGGGGATGAATTTTTACTGTTTTTTTTTTTTGGATCATATTTTTTAAGATCATATTAATTAATAATACAGACAAATCTCAAACTTCTAAATGAAAAACGACGTATAAAATAAGCATTCATATTGTGAAATTTATTCAAATTTTAAAATTGCCGCCAAAAAAAAAATGGCACTTCCAATGATTTTAATTTCAACTGTTCCGAGCTCAGGACACTCCCTTCACCAAGGTTCACTATGAGTTTCTTTAGTGACAGAATTTTTCATTAAAATTCGTTTCCAGCACACCGTGTTGTTAATTCTAGAATCTAGAAGGCATTGATACAAGCCATGCAGAACAAACACTTAAGGTCGCTGCACGAGTATGGATATAAATCCGAACAATCTGAATCCGGTCATTCATCCAATGAAATTACCCAAATATTGTCATGTGACCGAAAAAATATTCCCCTGTTTCTCCTCTCGAGTTAAAATTATTTCAACATTAAGCAAAATATCCGCAGAAAACCAACATAACCATACCAAAAAATATATATTACGAGCTATTTTTTCCCCAATTTTTTTGTTTGTTTGCTTATTTCTGACTTTTCGATTTTTAAAAAAATTTGTTATTTTGTTATTATTGAAGTTATCATAGTATTATTGAAACTAAAAGCAAAGAGAAGTTGATAAGTAAAATAGACGAATTTACGGGAATTTATTTAGCAAAAGGTCAAATAAGTTACTAACTTCGTTCGGATGCAGATTGTACGGATTTATATCCATACTCGTGCAGCGACCTTAAGGTCGCTGCACGAGTATGGATATAAATCCGAACAATCTGAATCCGGTCATTCATCCAATGAAATTACCCAAATATTGTCATGTGACCGAAAAAATATTCCCCTGTTTCTCCTCTCGAGTTAAAATTATTTCAACATTAAGCAAAATATCCGCAGAAAACCAACATAACCATACCAAAAAATATATATTACGAGCTATTTTTTCCCCAATTTTTTTGTTTGTTTGCTTATTTCTGACTTTTCGATTTTTAAAAAAATTTGTTATTTTGTTATTATTGAAGTTATCATAGTATTATTGAAACTAAAAGCAAAGAGAAGTTGATAAGTAAAATAGACGAATTTACGGGAATTTATTTAGCAAAAGGTCAAATAAGTTACTAACTTCGTTCGGATGCAGATTGTACGGATTTATATCCATACTCGTGCAGCGACCTTTAAAGCTATAAAGATTTATGCTAAGGCTTAGTATTAGTAATGTGTATAAAATAAATCAGAAAGTATATACATATACACAAATGCCTATAATATTGTTTATAACATTTTACGTGTATGTATATTTTCTGTTAAACTTGGAACAACAATATAGAGGACAGTTTTTTGATAGGATCTGTGTAAAGAACGTCACGGCTTGTATAAACATTTTTGTTGGTTTTGATTATAATTAAATTACGTTATACAACATAATGTTGGTTTTGATGTACACCAAAAAATTAAAAGCAAAATAATATTTTAGTTTGTATATGTTTATAATGGTAAAACAATAGGAAATATATATTGCAACAACAAATTATTTTAAATGCCTGACAGGTCGTACATTTTCGCATTATTTGTATGTACTCGATTGTTAGTTTTTGGGTTATAGGTATCTCAATACTAAAATATATTTCGAAAAAATCAGATTTGTCATATTTAAATAAATAAAATGCACCAACATATAAACTAGTCAATGTACATTTGTACTATATTATCTGTCATTTAGCCCCTTAAGGACCAGGCCCAAGATATCTCGGGACATACTATATGGTCCAAAAAGACCGTACTCGAGATAACTCGGGCGGTCACATATTGTACGTTCCATTATGTATTTGCCCTTAATAACTTGTGAAAATAATATGTATCATTTTTACATTTATTTGAATTAAAAAACAACAAATTTATTTATAAAAATAAAATTTATTTTTTAAACAGATTTTTTTGTTTGTTCCTAATATGTCAAAATATTAGTTCTAATTATTAAAAAAAAAAATTGTTTTTTTTGGTGCATTTATTTGAAAAAAATTCGGTCTTTGAGGGGTTAAGCGAACAGCTTAGCTTGTATAAACACATCTGTGTTGGTTTTGATTGATTTCATTCGATGTAATTTCATTATTTACTAGTATTGATTCAATTTTAGATGTAAATTTAATAAAGATATTTCGAAATGACATTAAATTAAAAAGTAACACAAATTTAGATTTAAATAATTTTTTAGAAGCGTTAACATTTATTTTGGACCTTGCTGAATTTAACTTAATGAAGGATGTTTTAATAAAGTGTTTAGTTCCTCTAAGGGTTCACCAATTAGCCTATCAATAGCCAATTTACTAATGGAACATATTGAATCTGAGGTTTTAAAACATCTTTCATTAAAGCAATTGTCTTTTATAGATATTTCGATAATATTGCACCTATATACCAAATTCGGCACTTGATAGTTTCTTCAATTATAAATTTACTTATAAGATTGAAAATAAATGTCGTTTGACCTCTTAGATGTAATAGTAATACGAGAACAGGACAGAAGTTTGACGATACATTGGTATCAAAAAATCTCAGGTGAATATCTAAATTTTGATTCTTGGCTTACATTTTCATATAAAACCAATATTAGCAGAAAAATTATAAATTTTTCAGATAATTGTTTTCATTCGTTTTAAAAAATATTATTATTAGAAATATTAGAAAGGCCATCAATAATAACAATAATTTAGACAATCCTCGTCGGAGAACCCAAAATTTAATTATTGAAAATACTCGGCAAATTCTCTAACAATTACGTAAAAATTCTTTTTGAATAAATTAAATTTCTGTTACAAAATTATGATTTACAAATTGTTGATAGAGCATTTCATAGTTCAGAAAAATTAGTGTTTACAAAATTAAAAGACAAAATTCCAGCAGAGTTGTAATCGAATTTGGTTTATAAATAAAAATGTTCTAAACTGAACAATGAGTGCGTCCGAAATGCGAAAATGTACATTTTTTAAAATGCAGATTAAATTAAATTTCACTAAAGTCTCTTAATTAATTAAAACTGAGCAACCCAAATTAATAAATCGATAAACATGAATAATTAAAATGTAAATTGGCATTAAAAATCTTTAAACTGCACCCAAAGTTTAAAAAGGAGGACTTTAGAGAATACCACAAATGGTTTATTTGGACTCCTCTATACTTAAGATGACCAATTCCGTTAAAATCTCGAGTAATCAAATTTTCAAGTTTTCTCTTTTTACTTTTTAAGAAAGAAGCATGGTGTTTCCATTTAAAGAAGTAATTTTTATTGCACATACAATATTAATACTGCTTAATAATGATTAAAACCGCCTTATTGGACATAACTTCAAAAATACGATTAGACGTAGAATCATAGAGCGATTCCAAATAATCCAAATAAACTGTTGTCCATGCTAATTTTTGTAGCCTTAATTAAGAATCCGGCTACGATGCACAATTCATCACTCACTCGACTGTAGCGCCCTTTATTGTATATAGCGGAGATTTGAATAACTAGGAAAGAATAAATTCTCCATTTTCCAAAAGATTTATTAAAGAATTTTCCTCCTTTTCTAGAATATTTCCCCGTTTACCAGAAGATTTTTAGAGAATTTATCCTTAAATAAACATGTTTTTATAAACTATTTTAACATAGACTCTTACCAGTTTTTTAGCCAAGACAAGTGAGTTATAAATTGTGCATTACTTTCAGGAATCGTTTGTCTTGGAACTGTGTTGCTAAGACGTAAACCTTTCTTACTAAACGCGCCTGAACATTCTACATAATGTTTAAGCCCGGATAGTACAATAAAAAAAAGCAGTAGCTCATGTTTTAAGCTTGAATTCAGGATTTCATGACTTTTGTAGTGTGAATCTGAGCATTATCCTGCTGATAAATCCATCGAATTGGTCCAGAAATATTTTAAAATTATGGGAAACGTTCTTCAGGATATTTTTGTACGATTTTGCGGACATTTTTGTACTTTCGAATGCGACGTCGATCGTTCCATAATATGAAGTATCTACTGTACTGTTGCAAAGGCAATACGCTGGTTCTAACGTGTTTCATTTAATGTCGGGTTGTATTATACGATGAACAGTCGCTGAGCTAGCTATATAACACAGGTTTTAGGTGTGTGTGAGTATGACACGTGTCTATGAAGGGCCCTTCTTTTTCACTTCGTGTTTTGTAAAAACAAACCTAACGGTTCTTTATCAATATCTTCAATTTTTTATGTGGAATATTTTCGTAATAAAGCCTACTTTCAATTTAATAATTAATTATGTATTAGGTTTAAATCACACTATCATTTTTCTATTTGATCAAACACCTTTGACATAGAAAAATGATAGTGTGATTCGGGCCTAACACATGTCGAAGTAGTGTTCGAGAGATAATCGGATATTTAAAAAACAAAATAAGTTTCCATAGATAAGAAGGAATGAGTTAATGTGAAAATAGTAAAGGTTGCTTATTTGGCAGTGCCACAACCACTACACGTGCGTTCACGAACTCTACATTGTAACTAAAAAGCCTTCGTAAACTAACATTATAATTTTCTGTCTACTTTGCTATAATTGCTGCCTTTCTGGCTGTCATTGTAACAGTTGCGTAACAATATAGAGTTCATGAACGCACTCCTCTTCTTTCTGTTTATTTAATAATGAAATATGTCTGGTCAAAGTTTTAAGGTTAAGGGCCAAATACACGAAAACACGTCATAGCATTTTTACCTAAGACACATATATTAAATATTTTTACTAACGATAGATGGAGTTATATACACTAAATTATGAAAAATATGCAAAACGATTTTCTCTTTTACGGCTAGTTATTTTAGAATACTGTATATATGCATGTATAACAAAAAACCCAAACAAAGTTATAAATGCTTCGTGTTTTTGTCGAATTCACATTTGCTTATTTCGTTTGACTTTCATTAATGTAAGAGAAGAAAATATGAATGAACTATTCAATGACAATAAAAATTTTACCGAACATGTGCAATGTGCATGTATAAAAAATAATAAATACATACAAATAAGTCTGATAAATTTTAAGTTTTTTTACGGGCTATTTTGGTTATGTCTATAATTTTTATATTCATGAAGCCATTCATCTAATACTGTATTTAGTGAAGTTTTTGGAAAATTAGAAAAGGAATTGACTATACGGAAATGAAAAATCTTGAATATTATTTTTATTTGATGACTAGTAAATGATTTACCACCGCGATTCAAAAATTATTTAAATTAAATATTAGGCCCTTTTTCTAGCCCTTAGATTTCGTTTTTTATTTTATATTCCAGTTGAATTAGGGTTTATAAAGGAAATAAATATTTCAAAAGGATTTTTTAATCGTATTTTTGACGTAGAAAAAGAAAAAATCCGTTGAGTCCCGATGTCAGATAAATAAAGAAAGGGTCGAATAAAGCCGGTTTCACTCCTTTGGCCATTTCTTATCCGATTTTGATGAAATTCAGCATGCTCGATGGACATGGGATTCTAAAATGATTTTTAGATAAAGTTCTGGAATATAGCCTATTAGGAAGGAACCTGGCCATTTCTTATCCCATTTTGTACAAAATTCAAATTTGTTAAATTTTCCCACAGCTCTAAAAGCAACGATATACTCATTTTATTTTTGTTCAAATAAAAATTCAGTTATTCATTTATGCTCACAGAAATAAAATTTATATAAATTTTATATACTAAACAAATAATTTAAAATTAATAATAACAATAATTAAATGTATGAATGCATAATATTTAATTAAAGACGTTGCTAAAATCCGTTTCTGGATTTTAGCGTTAAATGGACATTTTACTTCAATTATTACATCATGCCCAATCAATCCATCAGGAGTCGCGGCAAGACATGGATATTTTTGATAAATGAATACACCGCATTTCGATACTTCTGTATTATTTTCGTTCGAAAATTGCTCTATCGCATTTTTTTCATTTTCCATCCCGTATATTGTTGACTTAGAATAAATAACAGTAGTAAGTATATAAGATATTTGAAACCTTACTTTTCAGAAATTTTATGCTTTTATTGCGGCTTATTTCTCCAAATTTTGTAGCAGTTAAACGACTCATACGCACTTGAAACCATTTCGCTTCATTGAACTGGTTTATAGTTGACCTTTCAATTCTGTCACGTTCAGCAGCTTCCGTTTTCAATTTTTTCAAAAAATCATTTCTAAGTTCGGTATACTCTTCAGGTGATTTATCCAAATTTTGACAGGTTTGATTTCCATATTCAGAGTCTTCTCCAAAAAACTTTAATTTTCTTTTTGTCGTTTTGGTTGATTTGTGGTGGCTCTTTTATTTAGTAGAAATCGTCGTTTTTCAAGTTCTGCTATTCTCGATTTTCAGCTGTAATTTGATGAATACTCTGCTAGATTATAGTGTCCCCTTTGACTGTTGTGTTGTAATACAGCGAACTTGGCTCGTGATGTGTATGATTGCCCACGGGAAAAATTAATTCTTTTGCCACCAACAGATTTTGCGACAATTGCATTCAATAATTCTACGGCATTTGAGTCGACATCGTATACAAGGCTTTTAGCGTGGTATTTTAATCGCTTAAATAATCCACTAAATGCTTTGAATAATTCATTTTCCATAAATCTTTGATATATTTCAGGTATTTCGTAACGCTGACGGTTTCAGAAATATGAGGCACATTTCCTGTGGTCTTGAAAAACGTGGAATGGGATATTTCCAATGTCAAGCGCAAGTTCCTCAATTTTTTCTATGGAAGAGAATTTTTAGAAAGTTTCCTTTTTTTAATTGCGCAGATTATGTCTTTGGAACATCGATTAATTTGATTTCGTAATAGTTTTCGTTGAATTATAGATTAGTGCGATTAGTACATAGTTCCTTTGCGTGTTTCCGAAAATTACGAAGTAAATGATTGCGGCATTAAATTGTCTCTATGTGTGTATTTGCGTTTGGTTTAGCCTCTAAAATTTTTACGTATACGCTGGCATCGCCATCTGCAATTATTTTGTTGTAGCGCATACCATACAGATACAGTTCTTCTCTTTTTCTAAAACCTTCTACTAAAGCATTCCGTTCCGTTCCAGTTGATGGGCCAGCATAGTTCGAATTGCATTCATGATGTTCAGGTTTAGCTTTTTACAATTCTGCTCTGCGACAAAGAATGCAATATTTATTACGAAGACAACTCCTTATGACCGACCTTCTTTGTAGATTGAGCAATAATTGATCCGACACTAAGTGAGGTATAATTACTATTGTGTCCGTGTACCATCGAAATCTACGCTTTTTTCTTCAATTGCTATTTGTTTTGCTTTTCCATCGCAGCTTTAAACATTTCTCGGTCGCAACCTTTTTGAATGTCACGTTGAACTTGATTTTGTAATTTATTGAATGTATTTGGTGCCAAATATAGTATGTCAATGACACCAAAAAATTCTTCTATAATACCGATTGAAATGCCAGCTAAAACACTTTGATAATTTATTGAGTTTTGATGTAGTATCTTTTCGTTGGGATCTTCAGACGAAATATTTTGAATTTAATCCGATTCTGCGCTCGCTTATAAACTTTAAATTCAGTAGGAAGCATCCGAAAGCCATATTGTGATTGCTAACTTTTATTAGTTCGTTGAAAAAATATTGCATACCTAATATGCGTTTGCCATTTAATATACATATGTACGTTTTCCTCTTGAGCATTTTTTTCAGCTGTTTCAAATTCAATAATGAAATTTCTACCATTCAAATCAGGTTTTTGTTCAGGAAAAAGGGCAAATGTTGAATTTGCATCTGATAAATCATGGCATTCCTTTTTATTTTGATCAGATAAAACAAGCATACTCTGATTTTCGTCCAGTTCCCTGATATGTTGCGTTTTAAATTCAATTAGTTTGTTAGCAAAACACCCACTGTAATAAGTCAAAAGTATGATGGTTTATGTGTTTTTGGAATTTTCAGAAAATATAATTGGCGTATTCATTTTTAATTTTTATCGTGTTCCTTATGCAACGAAATCGGACACATATATTTTAAGCGTTTTAAGCTTCAGTTGTCTTATTATGCGGCATTGAAGGTTTTGCATTTCAATTTTTTTTAGTTCTAGTAGTCACGGACAACAAATGAAAATCCCTACTAAATCTCGCATTACAAAATATTGCATTACATAATCTTGTTTAAAAAAAAAAAATCGCAAGCAATGTCTCGCATTATAAAATGTCGCATTTACAAAATCTCGCAAGACAAAATCTTCCAATATAAAATCTTGCGTATATAGTAAAATAGTTTGCAACATAATTCTTAGAGATCGGTATAGTAGGTTAAATGCACAAAATTTATTAAAAACGATGTTGCAAACTATTTCAATATAATACATTATGTATGTATGAAATACAGAACATAACATAATTTCACTTAGTTTAATTCAGGGTATTAGAAATTTGCATTGCTAATTTTACTTATAATAATCTAGAATGAATTTAGCAAATCGCAATTCGCAAGTCGAAAAATATAATAACTAGACCGGTTTTACCAAGAAAATTTTAATTTCAAATTTAATTTCCTTTCGACATTTCTGTCATATATTTTCTCGACAACAATTACAGTTTTTTGATTCAACCAAACATGCTGGCCGAACTAGGCCGTAAACATCCACAAAGGTATATTCACTGGCAAGTTTGAAGCCCCTTCCAAATGGTGGTACCTACATATATTTAAGAAATATATGAAATCGAGTGATTCCATTTACTTAGATAAAACTCCTAATTGATTAATTTAGTATTTTTAAGGCCCTTCTAAAAGAGTGTTAGCTGAAAAAATATCGGTTTTAGAACAGAAACCAGATCCATAGCGCGTGACCACTAAAACTAAAAAAATTAAAATGGAAAATCAGTTCCACCTTCAATGCCCTATAGCAGAACAACCGAAGTCCAGTCAACCGATCTCTTGATCGAACGATCTCAAATTGCACAAAAATTATAAAACACAATAAAACATCGAAACACAATACATATAATTTTTCCTTTCCAAAAATTTTTCATAAACGATCTAATTTTTTTTGTATGGCTCGAATGTTTTACGAAAAATGTAGATCAGTGCTGTCGTTTCATAAATTGTGTGACTAGTACAATTAACTCAAAAAAAGTAATATTTTCAAAAGAAGAGTAGTACAAATTACAAAGGTGTTTTAATTGATTTTTTTTAAGTTTTTATTAATGAAAAAAATAATAATATAATAAAAAATTATAAAAAAAAAAAATTAATAGCCTTATTTTATTCACTTTTTAGTTTTTGGCAAAATAATAAATTAAACTAACATAAATAAAAATTGTATAGCTATATTCAACTTAAAATTAAAAAAAAACATCTTTTAACATAAAGCAGCATAAATTGTTTATAATTTGTATTTGTACTTTGATATTAAATGCTTTGAAGGAATCCATTTTTCTGTTTCCTGATCATTAAGTAATTCTTTTGCCATTAAAATAGAGTTTACTGTTGAGGTGAATTAAATATAATAATTAATAATCGGAATTAAGTTGTTAGTTTCAATAGCTTACTTGTCCATATTGAAACAAAAATTGAAAACCAATAAACCAATAGCAATAACCAACATTATTAGCCATTGTAAAAGTAGAAAAAACGCCTCTCGAGGAAAAAACTTAAAATGATGCACCTGATAAAATGACATTTGCCACAAATGCGACGAAAGAAAATTTAGCAATGCGGTAATTAAAAATTGTTTTATACTCCAAAATTGGAATTATTTACAATTATTAGCAATCCGGTATGTAAAAATTATGTTTACAGTTCAAAATTGGAATTGTTTACAATAATTTCGAACGTCAAATTATGAGGTAGCTCAGTTTAAAAATTGTCCACTAGGTGGAATCCGTGATGCTCCAATTGTCAATAGACTATACACAAAAACTGCAAACCGAAAATTTGACATATAAAATACAAAATAATAAAAAAAAGTCCTGCCGTGCGAACAAAATTTCCTTAAAATTATAGTAAAGTATGTCAAAAAGACTTGCCATGTGAACAAAATTATGTATATTTTTTTGAGCTGGTTGTTTTTCGCTCAGTTTTGATTATTCGGTTTATAAATAATTCAACGTTGGAAATTTAAAAACAAAATCTAATTGAGACTGACGCAATATCAAAATCATAGTAAATAGTAGTATAATTTGAATTAGCGAAGTACAGAAGTACGCATTGTAAAATAGTAGTACAATAATACTATTGTAGTACATTCGACAGCGCTGAGATAGCTATGTATGAATAATGATTTATTTATTTTTGTTTCAAAACAAAAAAAAAAAAAATATATATGTACATTTGTGTTGTTGTAAATACAATAAAATTAATAAATATAAAAACTGTGAGTTAGAAGAGTAAAATAATAGTATGTAATTGAAGTGCGCAAGAAGAGTAAAACAAAAATTATATTGGATAGACGAAAAAATGGTTTAGCAAACTTCGTTTTTACTACATATACAAAATAAACTGCCATCTAATAACAGTTTACAGAACTAAACAAAAAGATATGAGGTAAAATTTTATCTTAGACGCAATTGACATTAATAATCAAAATAAACGATTTTATTAATTTTTTGCAATTTTCTCGATTAATAATTAAAAACTCGAAAAAAGCCACCGTGAATAAATTCAGTTTTATCTCCTGCGCATTTTGATATAAAAAAATCTTAGTTTCATCGGCTGGTGTTTGAGAAAAGGTACATTTTCGATGCCAAATTTGGCCAAAACTGGTCATAATTAAAATCAAATAGCAGGAAAACTAAGCGGAAAATTCGGAAAAGCCACCGTGATTAACTAAATAAAACCTCAAAGAATATTTTAATATATGGTTTACGCTGATACGATCAGTAATTCTCTAGAAAAGGTACACTTTCTTCAAGCATTTTTTGCACTTTTCGTGTATTGGGCCCTTAAAATAGTTTTTAATTTTATTTATGTTCGGTGTTTTATGAGAAAGTGTGCTTCCAATTTTGATGAATTGTTTTGCACCTTGTTTTGAAATTGGACTAGATTAGATCAGCAAATACCTCGATTAATTTGTTTCTTATTTTCGTTGCGATTTATAATGAGCAAATTAAAAATAAAATTATCTAAGTTTCTAAGATTTTGAAACCGTACCGTAACTTTCTTAAAAATGTACATATCAGAAGTTTATTTGTTAAGACGGTAGCTTTCTTCTAATAACGTATTTTTGATTTTTAAATTTTCACTTATCAAGGGAGTCAAAATTGTGGACATAATTTATCACACTGATAGCCAACATAATATAAAAAAAAAAAATATTGTATACATTTAAAACTATAAAACTCGTCAATAGAGAGCAGTAAAATCAGAGTGATGAATAAGAAGCAAAGACAAATACAATAATAATTTGAAACCATCTACCGGATTTTTATTAAATCAATTTTTTTAAATTTATTTTCATTTCTATATTTTTTTTTTATGCTGTGTGTTGTTAATTTTGGAAAATTTATGTCTATTTTGTAATCCATGTATAATTCCTTATAGAATTAGAATTTGCTCTAAATATTTCTCGTTTGGTATTAATATAAAAATATAAATATGGTGCTTCCAATATTTTCTATAAATAGCAATTTGATGTATTTGTTTTTATGTACAGCTTGTGGTGCTGAACATATTCTATTATTTTTTGTTCATTTATTCTGAAGTAAAGCAAAATAAATAATATATGACGTTATTTCCGTTTTTAACGATAAATAATAAAAAAAAAACAACAACACAACACATTGTATCTATTGATATCTTGACCAAACACCATTTAAATTAATTTTTGCTATTAAAATTTATAATATTTATGAGATATTGCTATCTGTGTTATGGATATTCTATAAATAACCAATATATAACAAAATCAATCATTTTTCAATTCTATCTCGACTCAGTTTAAGATGAATGCGAAATTACTTGTGTATACATACCATGAAAAAATATTGAATATATACTAAAAGTTGATGAGTTTTAATGATCACCAAATAAATGCCAAAACAGTTATGTTTGTATTTTACGGGTCAAAAGGTTGTTACGCTTTATGGATTTTTGTTAGATGTTGATACTTTCGTTTATGAGGTGGTTTGCTTTTCCTCTTCATAAATATAATTTTCATGTACTGGTTGAGATTTTACGCACATTTAGATTATAATCGTTTGGCTTTGATTTGGAAAAAATTGCAATTTTTTTCGTTTTTATAACTTGATGAATCAAGGCGGTGGGCGATTTAGGTTTATATAAATGTTCTGTTTGCTATTTATTCACGTTATTAATTTTATTTATTAAGCAAGGTTTATTATAAACCTGTAGCTGTAAAATTTGATTTTTATTAATTACATTTTTATTTTTTTTTTCAGGTAAGTTCAATAAGCGGCCTAAGAAGGAACATATTTTAAAAGACTTTTAAAGTGTAAGTTACTTAGTTTGATAAATGATATAAGCTAAAATTAATTATTGGAAGTATTCGGATGGACTGTAGTGACAGCTGCACTTAATAAATTTGGGGGCGATTATGCAGAATTCAAATTAGACATCGATAAGCACTAAGCACAGAATCGTAGCCAAATATATAATTATAAATTTGTTGCTGTATTTGTAATTATTAATAACCAAAACTAAAATATGAAAAAGTATTGAATAATAAACAAATGCTGTGGGACAAAATAAATTGCGCAAAAATTATTTTAATGTCCGTCCATTGCCACAAAAACTTCATAGCTTTTATAGGCCGATTTACATTCAAAGATTTTTACAGATGCAGATGTAAAATTAAAATTTCGTTTTTTTTATACACAAAAATTAAACATAAACAAAAAAAATGGCATTTTCATCGGCAAATCAAATTATTCCTCGTTTAGTTTGCCTATTTTGACTATTTTTTTGGCATTTATAAATAAAACAAAACATTTATTACATACACTAAATGTAAACAAACTTACATATCAACATTTTATTCGCGAAAAAATTGCATTTGCCAAAACAAAATTTCAAAATGTTACCAAATTTTGAAAACCAATCGAACTCCAACCGAGAATGGAAGGCTATTTTATTTGGCAAAAATTGAATTCCAAATCCAATTCCTTGGGAAATAAAATAAGACTCTAAACAAGGAAAAAAAAATTATTAAACATTTTATTTTATTAATTTTATATTTCTGTCTAATAGAATAGCTAATAAACACAGCTGACACTGATGTTTTTTCATTTTAATATTTTTTTGGCTCGCAAAATGCCTCTCAAATGTACGATTAAGTTGAAATGAGTCTCGGTTTGAATTGGAATACCAAATGTTCCACGCCGCGATTTTTAATATGTCAAATAAGTCAAATTATTTGAAATAAATCGCGAATTGGACCTCAGTTAAAATTCATCTAGTAGATTTCCATGCATTAAATTGGTTCTTGTCGTTTCAATCCCCTCTGTTTTTGGCTATAGAGGGTGTTTGGTGCATCGTTTACCAAATTGAATATGTCCAAAGGAGGGGTCATTTGCTATCTCTTAAGCCCCAATAAGTCATTTTTGGCCCTACGGATTTCTTTTCATTAACTCTTAAAATATTTGAAATCTATAGTAAAAACTTAAAACTCAACTTTTCATTGCAATAAAAAAACCCTAAAAGTGATCGTTATTGGGGTCAGAAATGAGTTATTGAGGCTTAGGAGATAGCAAATGATCCTCCCTTTATGTATGTATGTAATTTAAGCCAACACCAGTTTTTTATCGCGAATGTCGAATATCAGGCTGATGTGTCCCGATACACAAATTTTGTGATTTAGTAAATTATTTGAAATGGTTTTTATGACATATTGGCTAGTGTTGGAAAGGGGATAGACTAGAGAACTTAATAAAAAAGTGCGAAGATAACGATCACTCTTATTTTTTTTTTTATTGCAATGTTAAGTTGAGTTTTAAGTTTTTACTATTAATTTCAAATATTTTAATAGTTAATGAAAAGAAATCCGTAGGGCCAAAAATGAGTTATTGGGGCTTAAGAGATAGCAAATGATCCCACTTTTCGGCCAATTCAATTTGGCAAACGATGCACCAAACTCCCTGTATAGTTAGCCCTTTAATTGAAACTTAGCCGGCTCGATAACAAATGTTTAGAACTTCATTTATACGCCGTCTACACTATGCAAATTCACTGATATTTTCTATCATGATATAAATTTTATCAAAGTATGTGTGTGTATACACTGCGCGAAATAGCTATATGGGACAAGTTTTTTTTTGTTTTTTTTTTTAATGAGCAACCTCTTATTTTATTTTCATTTGCATCAGAATATTTGCCAATGCAGAGGGCGTACAGATTTTAGTTCGGTTAGTTTTCATTGTGCCTACATCGCTATTTATAGCAGTTTATTCTCAATGGTCGAAGGAAATAATTATATGGGACAAAACTTAAAATCTATTTATTTTATTCATTAATAAAAAAATACTAACAATAAGTGCATTTTAGTAGTTTCTATGACTTCCATTGTTATTAATAACATCCATCAATCAACGTAGCATGAGTTTATTAACGTTTGGAAAACAGAAACGTCAATTTATGCCCATTCCTCTTAAATAACCGTCTTAAGCTTCGCTAAAGTATTAAATTGACGTCCATTTTTGTAGATTTCCTGGCTAAGAATACTCCAGAGATTTTTCATTGGATTTAAGTCCGGACTAGTAGCAGGCCACTGCAATACTGGTATATTTAGTGATTGAAAAAAATTCTTGACAGCATGAATATGTGCATTATCCTACTGAAATGTCCAACTTTCACCGTACATTTCCCCCCTAAAATTTATTAAAGCGTTGTCTATTAACTGCACATACTTCCCCGCATTGATTTTATGGGAAACAAAACAAATTGGGGTCTTGCTCTGATAGCAGAAACCACCCCATGTCATAAGTAACCCTCTTTGAAATTTGCGGGAATGACGCGTTTGAGGAGACTCACGAAAATTTCGCAGATAATTCTGACATTCATTTGGTTCATCAAAATTAAATGTTTTTTCATCCGAAAATTTATTGATTGCCACTCTTCATCCCAAAATTTAAATTTCTTAGCAAATTCCATTCTCACCAATTTATGGCGTAATAGAAGTTTAGGTTTACGCACTCGCTTCTGATATTTCAGATTAATATTTTCTTTTAAAATCTGTTGTATCCTTCGTTTAAAGACGTCTAGACACAAGTCACGCTTTATTTAGGATGGATTGATATTTTTCCTGACTGTAAGACGCTTTATTTCCCTTTTACCTCTTACGACAACTTTAGACTCTAGTCCTGGTCTTTTTACTGTGTCGTATGTTTGGGGATTTTTTTAAAAATTGTTGATGGTATTTTAATTTCTATGTAGTTTTGTGGCTATCTGACGAAAGGGAACGCCAGATTTGCTATAGCATAAGATCCTTGCCCATTCATCGGTCGAAAGTTGCTTTCCTCGTGGCATAATTCTTTAACCCTTTAATGCATGATTTTTTCTTTTTAATTGTAATAGTTTTTTTCTTATAAAGATGTATTTGGTTGAAACGAATTTCAAAGTAAAAATGGTTGGAAGCAGCTAGTTTTCCCGGAAAATTGATTTTATGACATGATGCCTATTTGCATCATTATGCAGTTGTGGTATAAAATTTAAATATTTTTCCATTTATAATGCTTCTTTATAAAAAGACAATTCATTCAACATTAAAATAAATATTCAAAAACAATATTCAAATTTATAAAAAATTAATTATGTAAATGTATATTTACTACTAACTGTATGCAAAACATCGACTAACTAATTATAAATGGCGATTTTATTTTCAAAACGCAGAAAAAAACAAAAAAATGTGTGAAACGAGATAGAAAAACAAATGAACAACAGATATACGAAACAAAACAGAAAAAATATGCTCAAATGTAGATGCAGTTCAAATTAGAATAACATGATGCAGATATGCTACAGTATGCATTAAAGGGTTAAAAATTGCTATTGAGTCATAAAAAATTATTTTTTAATGTAGACAATAATTCTTTTTTCTTTTTTTAATTAGAGATAAAATAATAACAATAAGAGCAATATTAAAATTAACAACAAAACGGTTTTATTATCAAAAACAGCCCTTGTCCCATATAGCTATTTCCTTCAACTGGCGGTTGTTAAAAACATTAAATCAACATAACGGTATTACGAGAAAGGGACGAACGAAAATTTTAACTTCAGTTTGTTGAGTAAGCATTGACAAATTGTTCCATACATCGTAAAATAAAATCAGCGAAATGCTTTTGAAGAAAACAGTACAAATTTCTTTGTCCCATATAGCTATTTCGCATAGTGTATTATACGCATTTTGACACTATTAGCAAATTATCAGGAGGCTATTTCACGTAATTTTATTAGTAAATTATTATGAAATGTCATAAAAAATTAATGTTTGAGGTCATGTTTTGCCATTTGAAAATTGAAATTATTCTCTGAAGTTGAAACATCGCAATATAATAAAAAATCATAACCTAAATAAAATTTTTTATCTTTTAATACCGAAAGTACAGTGCAATTAATCGACTTTTAACTGCAAAAATGAAGTTTTATGGAAGATAACTCATAAAAATTACAGACGGGTTGACATAAAAACTTCCGTTTTACAACAAATAGCGGTCGAAATAAACGTAAATGTTGAAGATGTTAAGAAAAAAATAAGGAATCTACGAAATACATATCGTTGTGTCCAAATAAGAGTATTACATCGACAAATCATTAATTTTTTGGAGAAAAAACAAACTTTTCATATAAAACACGAGTTTTTTTCTAAGAATAATTTTTAAATGGAAACATTCTAAATTCATAATTATGATCTTTGAGATATTTTCATAAATGTAGTTCAACATATATGAATATGGTTTAATAAAATCATTTTCATTTTTTGTAATAATTAATTGATTTAAGGCTGTTTTCCAAACGGATACTTATTTGTGGAACCTGTCTAATCAGGGCCGTCTTATGAAATTATGCGCCCGTGTGCTAAATTTATAAGGCGCCCTAAAAGAAATGTTTTCAGATCTATTTAATAAATAAGAAAGTTTATTCAAAACTGATCCACTCCTTAAATTAGATTTCTAGGTTAAGTTCTATTTGAATTTGATAATTCGCAGGGTTTGAAAAAAAATTAAATCGTCGATATTCGACCGAGGGATGGTCAAATAACCGATAATTGACTTTTCATAAGCAGTAATATTAAACGTCAAAAGGGCGCCATTGCAATAGAAATACATGTCCAACTATAACTAACTATAACTAAAACTAAAAAAATTAAAAAAATGTTTACATTCTGTTTTGGAAACGAAAGGCGCCCCTTTTAGCTAGTGCCCCTGTGCTTAGCACAGTTAGCACAATGGTTAAGACGGCCTTGTGTCTAATTCAAATAAGTAACCTGGCGAAGTGACTTATTTTCTATCTCTTTCTTGCCAAAAAATCTAATTTGTAATGTCAAAAAAATAGTTTCACGTATTGATTTATGTTTTATTTTAATTAATATTTATAAAAACCACAAATACAAATAACATAAAATTAAAATACAGATAATTAAAATAAAATTTTTTCAAGAATAATAAATTTAATAATAAGAAATTTAAAAAAAAAATCGCTGTGTAATAAATATTGCGCATTTTCGTTCTTTTGATGCAGCTGGAAAAATAAGTAAGCTAAATCAATTGGAATGACTCTACTTAGTTAAAATGGTGGCCAAATAAATCAATAAGTATCGTTTGGAATACAGCCTTAAACCAAAATTTATAAAATTTTCACAACAGCATTCTGCAAATTGAAATAAAAGCTTAGGTAAATACTACAAATCGTGTGGTCACTAAGTCAATACACATTACATAGATGGCAGCACTAATTTGGTAAAAATTACCCCCGGGAAAAGTTTCAAGTTCAAAAATTGTAAAAAAAAGCAAAACAAACACACCAAATACATATGAAGATGTGTGAAAATTTTGTGTATAATTTTTTTTAACTAATTTTCTGTAAACAACTAATCTGAGCTACACTAATAAAACTAAAGATAAATTTAGCAGTTACATCATCAGAGTTAACTTTGATGTATTTTTCAAAATGAAAGTTCGAAAAATATAATTGAATTTTAATATTTCGGCAATTAATATTATTATAGTCTTTTTGTGAATTGTTGTTTAGATATTTAGAAAAATTTTATATAAACGTTTTATAAGATACTATTTCATTGAAAAACTTCAAGCTAAAAACATAATTTTTAATATGGATTCGTATCGTCCGAACAGGTAAAAGTTATACCACTTAAAAGGCTTCTAAAAAATTTTAACGTATGATTATGGCTATATTCTCTAGAAGGCTTTACTCTAGCTCGCCATTTGACTAAAGAATATTAAGGCTGAACTGTGATGCTGTAACTACAAAAATATCATTTTTATGTTGATCTACCCTATCTTACACAATGTGTTACGAATGAGCTTTAGCTCAAAATAGATTGTGGAAGTATGGGTTTGGTGAGTTTGGTCTAAGCCAGAATTATTGTAAATACATAAATAAATAAATAAAAATAAATAAATAATAAAAAAAGTTACTGTTGGTTATAATAATAATTAATTTAGTTTACAATTTCTATTGTATTGAATCTGGCAATATTTTATCCCTTTTTATTATTAATTGTGTAAATATCATTATCACAAATTTTTACCGTTAGAACTAATAGCTACAAAATTTGGCTGGAATTTTGTTAGTCAGTCGGATTTCATTCTTGTAATCACTAAGGGGTGTTCTGGCCAAGAGCAGGAAAAAAGTGATTTTTTAATAATTTTTTATTCAAAATACATAATCCAAATCAATCCAAAACTTTTTTCCACACTAGTGTACCTCTCAGACAATACAGTGAATTTTGTTTTGTATAGACATCAAATCCGCATGCAGAATCCTGATCGCAAAGATGGTCGAATTTTAAAAATTTAAATGATTTTGTAATCTAAACGCCCCACCGACATTTTCTATGTGAATACGTGCAAAAATAGAAAAATTAAATTGCTTTGACAGTTTGAAAACAAAAAATCATTTAGCTAAAATAAAGTCGATAATAATGACCTATAAAGTTAAATAAAAATGTCAATTGATTTTCTATTCATATTGAAGATAATTATGTATATTTTCAAAGTATGTTAAGTTTTTAATCGTGTACACTAACTTTAAAAACATGTTTTCGAGAAAAACGCGATTAAAGTTTTCGGTACAGGAAAATGAAGATACAAATTTAAATAAATTTTTTGGGAACAGTAGGTAAACTAAACTTGTATAAACAAATACAAGTAGTTGCCTCTTTGACTTAACCACTATAACACAAAGTGACTAGAGTGGTTCGCAAATAACTACGCAATCAAAATAATGTAAGTCTTTAGTGGTAGATAAGACCATTGATAAGACTGTCTCTATTACTACTAAGCCATGCAATTCCAGTTTCAAAGTTTCCTTTCCAAGTTTGTTTCGTAAAACTAAAACATTCACGCGAAATCCAAGTGTTTTTGTTGAGAGATAAAGGTTGCTCAAAATAGTCAAATGGTTCGAATAGTAAGCAAAGTTTATCACTTTTAAAGAAAGACAATTTTACAGATGTTTATACAAAAATGTGATGGAATAGCCTATTGGAAATACTCGACTGATTTTCAGAATTATATCTATCATTTATCGGAGTTAACTGATGTTAAATACGATATTTTTGATCATTGTTGCTGCTACTTAGTGATATAAGTTGCATCAACTGTTTGGAATGGCTGTGAAGAAGTCATTCATCTTACGGTGCAGCATTTTTGAGAGGCAAATTAGTTGCAGGTTGCATGTGTGCAGGGCCAATCAGAGGGTGGGCCAGCCGGGCCATACGGCACGGGCCCCCGATTTTTAGGGGCCCCCTAATTTTTTGTTACTATAGATTTCTCATTTGCGCTTGATCTTCGATAATATTTTGTCTTTATAACAAGAACAAGATGTGTGACAATTTAAAATTTGACATTGAAGAGCGTTTTATTTGCTTCGACTCATTCTCTGGAAAAACCGGAGAAGAAATTGCTGCCAGAATTCTTGAAATTTTGTCGGATATGGAATTAAATTTTAATTTATGTATTGCCCGAGCATATGATAATGGTGCAAATATGGCTGGCAAGCTAAACGGTGTACAAGCCATTCTTATTCTTACGAAGCGTGATCCTAATTGTATTTTTTCCAGCTGTGGGAACCACACATTAAATCTTGTTGGAGTTGATTCAGCTGAATCGTGTAAAGAAGCTGTACAATTTTTTGGAGTTATACAACAAATGTATAATTTTTTTAGCAGTAGTCCGCGGAGATAGGAGGTTTTAAAGAAACATATCCGTATGTCTCTTCATTCGATTTCCAAAACTAGATGGTCTGCTAGAATTGATGCAGTAAAACCAATAGCCAAAAATCTATTATCTATTCGAGATGCTTTAAATGAAATGCATTCCTTTAATTTACCACCACACGCAATCGTTGAATTACACTCAATTGAGAAATATTTAAATAAATTTGAATGTGTTTTGCTTTCTATCATATGGCTCGAAATTTTGACAGATTTGCATCAGACAAATTTGGTAATTGAAGCTCGAAATGCTACACTTGATATTGAGCAAAATAATATTGAAAGTCTAGTAATGAGATTTCGCAATTTAAGCGGAATGTGGAATGAAATATTTGCGAAAGCAAAAGCTAAAGCACGTGAATATGGAGTTACATGTGATTTTGCCATTAATAGAACGATACCGACACAATCGGATGCTGAAAAATACTACAGGATAAATGTGTTTAACGTAATAGTTAATTCCGTAATAGCTGGCTTACAAAGACAATTTAAATCTTTACAAAATATCTGCAATCTTTTCGGTTTTCTTTGGTCATTTCCAAATTTGACTGATGAAAAAATTGAAGCTGCAGTAAACCGTTTGCATTCAAAATACACGAGTGAGTTATCAAACGAGATACTAGATGAGGTAAAATTCCTTAAAAAAATGTATGCAGCTAATTTCAATGCAGATCCGACACCAACAAATTTATTAGAAAATATTCTCAGTAAAGCTTAGCTGGTTTATTTCCGAATCTTATCATTGTCTTAAGAATATTTTTAAGTATTCCTGCATCTGTGTCTTCAGCCGAGAGGAGTTTCAGTGTTCTTTAAAGAATAAAAAATTTTCATCGCTCAACAATGGCAGAACAACGGTTAAATGTATTGGCAATGTTAAACATTAACCACGACATGGCAAGAAAAATTAATTTTGAGCAAATCATTAGAGAATTTTCTAATAATAAAGCGAGAAAAACTTCAATCTAATAATTTCTAATAAATTCGAATAAATACTAAAATGAATTCATGTGATATAAGCTTAAGATTGTTTTATTTTATGTTTATGGGGTCCCATTTTAATAATTTGGCCCAGGCCCCCTGCTAGCTCTGAAAGGCCCTGCATGTGTGTATGTACATATATGCTTGAAAAAAAATCGGACAGCTTTAGTAAAATTAATCGATGAACGATGAATGGAGAAAGTAGCTAGGATTCACCTTCCAATGTGACCATGACATTGGGGTCACAAAATAATGGTGCAAATATCTTGAAACAATTGTTGCGATTTGAAATTAAAAAAGGTGGTTAAATTATAGTTCATTTGTTATTGAAAACCAGCTCTAAAGCAAATGCACGATGCTAATTGCTAAGTAAGGTTTGACCCGAAATACAATGTGTTGAGGAGGACGGCTTATTCGTACTTAAGACCCAAATGGCCTCAAGCGTTGAATCAGAGAGCTGATATTATTTGCTAGCAGCAGTATAATGACAAAAGGAAAGCAGGTAAATTTAGGAATTTGAATTTCAAATTACATTGTAACATATCTATCCATTTTGTTTTAAAGGTCCTAAGGAAAAGCAATTGTTCGAATTTCTAAGGAGAAGGAGTATTAACTATAGAAAAAATTAATTTTGTTTTTCTCGACAAACAGTCCAACCAAATGTTTTTATTGCTGTTTTTTTTTTGTAAAAATCACCCCCATTGACCATTTTAATTGACCTCAAATTTTGAAAACAGGTAGATGCAAGATTGTCTCTTGTA
Organism: Tipula helvola; assembly: GCA_963556165.1. Lineage (NCBI taxonomy): Eukaryota > Metazoa > Arthropoda > Insecta > Diptera > Tipulidae > Tipula > Tipula helvola. The sequence continues at coordinate 197,872,467 of OY744481.1, read as the reverse complement.
TCGTCAATAAAAAAAAATTCTGGGTTCCGCCTTTGGGAAAATCTATTTGAGAATTTTCACTTGTACGGCAGCTCCTTTCTTTTTCGCCTCGAATGGACCCAAAAGCTAACAGAATCTGATATTACTAAAACCTGTCTTTGTGTGAAATTTCGACTAAAACTCTCAATATTTATGAGAATACGGGAGAAATGAAAATAAGAAAAAGGTCTGACTGGAAAGGCGGACACGACATTTTTCTAATAGATATCTAGTCCTATGTAACCTAATTCGTTAAATCCACGTAAAACCGAGGTAGTCCTCTTCTCTAGGAAATACAAACTTCCTCAGATTGATGCTCTTACTTTAAATAGTATTAGCTTGACCTTTACCGAGTCGCTGTTGCTCAGAAACTAACTGGCAGAGAGCGGACAAACGACGCTTGCAGGACCATACCTGTACTAAGTTTTTTTAGAAAGGGGAGCCAGGCCCTGCCCCTTTTCCGTTTTTTGAGAATTCCCAAGGGAAATTTTGCTTGGTACGAAATCGTCCCAGTGCGACTGCGGAGGGTTAATGTTCTTGTCTAATATTCTGATGCTTGATTGTTTTGTTACTCCCTTAAAGGATAGCAGCAATAGTATCATTCGAAACGTGCACACTTGTTTTAAAAATAGCCAAATTCAACGGAAAACTTGCAAAGTAAGCAACAATTTTTATTAGCAACGCAAAGTTTACTTTATTTGATTTAACTGATAAATTTTTGATCGCCAGATGAAGCAAACCAACAAGACATTTATAATATACAAAAATTCTAATATTTTTAAATTTATTTAATATAGAGATTTGAATAATTTAATTTCTATTGGAATTCCAATGATGAATAAATATAACGCCCAACCTGAATTCTTACTTTCAGTTATTTAACTGTGAGTTATTATTGGTATAAGAAAAGCATTTAAGATGATTGATCGATTACAAATCGCATGACATTTCATTTTTACCATCATCAGTTATATAGTGATTCATTCGCTTTATAAACATGTGATGTTAAAATTCGGAATCTTGAATTTGCCTGTGGCCAATCCAGAATAATATTTGGATCCATAAACAACTTTTTTATTTTATACACGAAATCATACCGAAAGCAAAAATGTTTAAATCTTTAGGGAATAATATGTATGCTGATTAATACATACTAATCAGAATGACTCATAACATCTATAAATAAATGAGCACATGCGGCAGAGTTGTTTATATTTTATACCAAAGAAATGATGTTGATGCCAAATGACTTCTCGTATACTTATGTTCATGATCCATTGTTTTTTATATCATTTCCATTCACAAGCAAAACATTACTACTAATACTCTTCTTTATTTGGGTGTAATATCCTGTATGTATTTATTGTTGTTCCATACATTCTATCCGTCTTTATCAAAAGACTAGAATACTAAGTAAAGTTTACAACAAAATACATATATATTTATTTGTATATATATAATGTTAATTTTGTATACTTTCGCGCGATATTGTACCATAATGTTACTCTCTTTACACAGTAAAATGCGCGATATATCATGCTTGAATTTTTAATAGAGAGCGTATACAGAAAAAAAAATACATACATATGTAATCGAAAAACAAGTTTGATCTAATCGAAATATAATTGTGTTTCTTAATGAAATGTCTTCTCATTAAAAATGTATTTCTTTAACATTTACTTAATTATTCTATTGGCTGGGGATAAAAAAAAATGTGGTTTTCGAAAACTGATTTGGAACTTTTTCGTATAATTTTCAGAATTTCAAAGAATGACAAAAATTAATTCATGCTATTACATATGTATACATATATACATATGTATTTTTATTTGAAATATCCTCAAGTGTAAAACCATACTCATATATCTATTATTCTAATGCTTAATTACATGATACAATACCGAACATATATTTTTGATTTCGACATGAGTAGCCCTAATGTCTAGTTGGTTGGTTTAATTTTTGTGTTTATTTACATTTACCGAGAATGTATCCAGAATTTTTCAGATTTTTTTGTTTTATTATTTATATTGGGTTATAATTTGTAGTATCAATTAACATATTCAAAATGCTTTATAAATTGAATTTATATTATTATAATATCTTTTCTTAATTAGATTTTTTTAGATCATATAATTTTTTTTGTCTATCTATTTTTAGTATAGCAAAAAGCCGTGAAAATTAAAAGTTATAAGAACAAACATGTTTTGTGTGTTATTGTTGTAAATTCAAATTAGACATTTTTTAAATTTGAAATTATACATAACTTATATGTATAATATACTTATATGTTGTAAGGTCGTCTGCTCAGCCTTCCTAAAAGAATAGAATCGTCAACATCAACAATAAATTTTAGGAATTTCAGGAACTCTAATGTGGGAAAGGTTGTAGAACGAAAAGAGGTAAACCATTGAATTTTTATTATTTTTGACCCCATCCTCTTAATCTGTTATTCTTACTGTAGGGCTATGTGGGCGTTCAGCCACCTCGCACTGCGACCTAAAAGTTCTTTTGTGCTTGGACCCTGCTTAATTATAAGACCAGTCAATATTCAGGCTCTTAATGAACCTGACAATGCTGCCGGCCGGTACGCGATACATACTATCTGGGCTCATTGCTCTCTCTACTAGATGTTTACTAAAGCATGTACTTCTGCTAAAAATACGGTAGTATTGGTATCCAAGGACTTGAAAGAGCAATCCCACTCGTATATTCCTACCCTGCCTACTCTACCGATTTGATTTTACTCCTACGAGTTGCTGGGAATGGTAAGTCACCTGTAGGTCCCCAGCTATACTACAGGAAGGCTAAATAAAACTGGAGGGTGCCTGATATCCAGAGTTCGCATACTTGTTCGGCATACGCTGTTCCACCTTAGACTAGGGTGTTTTATCAAGGGTTTCTCCTTTAGCGCCGTACTTTAGCCGGTACCAAATGGCCAAAAATGTGCCAAATGGCTCAGTTAACAGTGGTTGTCACGAGGAGGCAGCGCGTACACTTGCGAATTGTGACCAGGTTACTCCTATCACAATTGTACCCATCACGCTTCTGCCTGATACATAACCATAATAGCTCACATGATGCGCACCCAACTGGAAGGTTACGGAACGGGTAGATTAATCTACTCAACTTTAGTCCCCTCTCTAATAGAAGCCAAACCCCGAATTATAATTGTGGCCCCATCATCTTACTCCAGTAACTTCTGAAAATTTCCAAAACTTTGATATTTTTAGTTTGAACCAAGGTGTTAGGGATTAAACCAAAGCAACATTGATCTCACAAAGCCATAATATAAAAAACCAAGCTTTCATAAAGGGATTAGAAATGAGGAAAAATCAAAGTTTCCACATGTAGTTCAACGTGTGAGAAATACCTTTTCTTTCTAAAACATGTTTTTAAATGAGGACGTCATAAATTCTTAATTAAGATCCTTGAGATATCACAAATGTTTGAATTTCAAGATATATGGACAACGTTTTAGAAAATCGTTTCCATTTTCTTGTAATTAAATTACCTGCAGAAATTAAAAGAAAACTTAACTTATAAAAGTTTCCCCACAGCAATATTCTGGTCGCAATGCTGTGTGCTTCATGTCGATATTTTCGACTAAATTATGCTATACATATTTAGAGTAGCCGATTTACATTTAATATTTTGCTGTTTTCTGAAAGGTGACAGATATTCGATAAAAAAATTAATTTTTGTAATGATTTCCTTGTATAATGAAAGGGAATACTCAAGAAGTATTCAATAATATTTACTGCAACACACAGTTTTTTAGTGGAAAAGAATGAAAAAATCTGAAAAAGGCGAATTGGGGCGACATCATGAAATGCGTGACCGTTCGAATTTCCACTTTAATCGAAGATTTTTCATCAAATCGGCATCATGAGCGCCGTTTAACCGGTAATTTACCGTCAGAAATTATTCGATTGTGGTAAATTAATTTTAGTGCTAATGTAAAAATAACAACTAAAAAACATCTAGGCATTAATAATTTTTGAAAATGTACATAATACGTAAACAAATTTACATTTTAAAAATAACAAAATAATAATAAGTAGGTATATAATTAAGGCTACACGAATTAAAAAAGGCTGAATTAAAAATGTACATCAAAACTGAATTAAAAATGGTGATTTTAGTATGAAGAATTGGAACCATTTTTAATTCATTTTGAATAAATAAAATCTGTATTAAAAATGTTGTTTTAGACAAAAAATCGAAAATTGAAAAAATGAATTAAAAATGGAACTTTAACAAAAAAAAGACAATTTTATTTCATTTTTTTTAATTCATTTTCAAAATGAATAAAAAAAGGTCCATTTTAAATTCATTTTTCAACACATTTTTAATTCATTTTCAAACTGAATAAAAAAAGGCCCATTTTAAATTCATTTTTGAACACATTTTTAAATAATTTTCAAAATGTATTAAAAATGCTTAGGTTCAGTGTATTTGTAAAAATCAAAATTTTCTACTATAGCTATTCTAACAGTAATCCAAGTAATTTTCCCACAGTAAACCAAGTGATTTAAAAAATAAACAAATATTTTTTTCATTTTTCTTTTGTTTTATTCCATTTTTGAAAAATGTTAAAATAAATATTATTTGTCATGAAAACATTTTTAAGTACAGTACATGAATACAGGTTAATAAATTTTATTTTTATATATTTTCATTAATGAAACAATAATTACAAAAATTTAAATAAAATTAGCAGTGATATTTTATTTTGAATTTTAATTTAAAATTTGTAAAATTTCAAAAAGTTACACAAACATTTTTTTTGGTATTTTCATTAATGAAAATAAAATAGTATAACTAATTAAAGGCTATATACTATTTTATTTTCATTAATAAAAATACAAAATTATAATGATAGTTACATATATGCCCTATTATTATTGTCGATTCGATCGACACTCGACAATCATAATAGGGGTGAATATTTTATTTTCATTAATGAAAATACCAAAATAAATTTTTGTGTAACTTTTTGAAATTTTAATAATTTTAAATTAAAATTCATAAAATAAAATATTTCCAATTTTATTTAAATGTTTGTAATTATTGCTTTCATTAATGAAAATACATAAAAATAAAATTTATTGAACTCAACTTCTTCTATACACTGTGTTAATTCGGTATCCATTTGATCGTTTAATATTTCATATTTTTCTACCCATTCAAAAAGACAATTTTCGCTGCTATCATTCAATAATTCGTGAAAATTTTCCTTATCTGATAATATATTATTATCACTATTGTTCTCATTATCAGAGAATACATTATCTATTGAATCTAATAACTATTAATAACATAGCTGTAATTGTTTTATCTTTTATTTTCTAAACACATTTTTAATTCATTTTTTCTTAATTCCTTTTCAAAATGAAATAAAAAATGCATATTTTATTTCATTTTTTAACGCATTTTTAATTCATTTTCAATCTGAATTAAAAAAGGCCCATTTTATTTCAGTTTCGACACATCTTTGATTCATTTTCAAAATGAATTAAGAAAGGCCCATTTTAAATTCATTTTTTAAACTTCATTTTTAAACACATTTTTAATTCATTTTCAAAATGAATAAAAAAAGGCCCATTTTTAATTCAGAAAAATACCATTTTTAATTCAGCCTTTTTTAATTCGTGTAGCCTATAATTAACTGAAAATTTAAGATATTGTGCAAAGCAAATAAAAATTATAATTTTAACTTTATAAAAGTGTACATTACGTTTTTTAGATATTACAGATAGTTTTTAGTTTTCTACATTTAAAATTCATATTTTACATTATATCATAATGCAATGTTTGAAAATATTTAAAATTCTACTATTCGTTAAACTAACGATCGCCATCTAGCGAGAATAAATTTTCAAACAAATTAAAAGTGAAGACTTTTTACGATATCAAAATAGAGCCATAATATACCTAAGATATGCAAGATAATTTTCTTTTTTATTACTGATATAACAAATCATTTTTTTAAAAGTGCTTAAATTTTAGATCAAATTTAAATGTGAAAAATGCAGCATTCTAAAACTCGCTCTTTAAAATTAATTATTCCCTCTACACTGATCGAATAATCATTATCACAGAGATAGATATAGACGAGTTTCTCTATTTCCGGCAGTAAAGGCGGATTTACATATCCGCCGATTTTTCGGCGCGGATGCCTGCCGCAGGAAATTCGGCGAGCACTGTACTATCGATGATTTACATATGCGACGAATTTTCGGCGCAGTTTTTTCACACATAAACAATATTTTGACACATAATTTATAAATAAAACACAAGCTACTTGTAGGAATAGTTACAAATCGAAAAACGAAAAAAAAAAACGGAGGATGCTAAAAAATATTGTATGTGTGTCTGTGCCGTCGCGCCGAAAAGATAAATTTTGTTCATGTCTTCGCCGTGCCGAAAATTCGGCGAAGAAGTTGTTTCTAATTGGTTGAATGTGTCACATGATGTTCGGCGCAGAAAAATCGGCGGATATGTAAATCAACCTTAATGCTAATTGTTCTCTGAAGATATCAAGAGCATTTTAAAAAAGATCGAAACTATAAACAATTTTGTTCTCTGGTGTATACTAGTATGCTAATAAAATAATTTTGATACCAATTAAAACATTTTAATTTGTCGGTTTATTTATAGTAAATCCAATTTCCATCGTTTATGCGTTATTTTCCATGAAAATCAGTAAAGAAATAGCCAAATTTCATCCAAAATTATCAGAACTTACATAGTTGAGAAATTCTTATAATTATCGTCAAAGTTTATCACAATCAGTTAAAAAATATCTAAGTTTTATCCTAAGTGGCTATATTTCGAATTTCATCTAAATTCATTTGAGAATCGCATTGCCATCGGATATGATCGATTTCTTCCAAATTGGTTTAGAATTATCCAAGTTTCATCCTAAATTCCCTCGCACACGTTGGATTTCTTTCAAATCGGGTAAGAATTAACCAAGGTATACCCTAATTGGCTATATGCCGTAACTTCATATTAATTCATTTTAGACCATTTTTATCGAAATACCCAGTTTTGTCCCTTATGTCATTTTGGAACGTACCATTTCAATCGTAAAATGGCTACTATCCATCCACAGCTGCGGCCACAAAACCAACAGAAATTAACTGCCAGTTATATATCAATCCAATGAGATTTTATGTATCCAAGCTACTATACCATTCAATAAATTATGTCAGAAATCGACATAATATCAAAATTCGAAGTATTATGCCATGCCAGAATTAGAATCTTTGGTGTCAAAATTCGATATCCCATGTCAGAATTCCATACTTCGTGTCACAATTCGATATACAATGTCAGAATTCGATATATCATGCCAGAATTCGCCATGTCACATATTTGAGATATTATGCCACAATCTCAGTCATGGCAGAATTTGAATTTTTGATGCCAGAATTCGAATTATCTTGTGAGAATCCGATAAATGATGTAAGAGTTGAGTAGATTTGTAATATCAGAATTTGTATTTATGATGTCAGAACTCGATATATTATGTTTGAATATGATATGTCATGTTCGAATTTGAGTTTTTGATGTTAGAATTTGGTACATAGGTAATTGCAGAATTCGATGTATCATGCCAGAATTCAATATGAAATTTCAGAGTTTCAAATTGTGATGTCAGAATTCGATACATCTTGTCGATACACCATACCAGAATAAAATAAATTTCGTTAGAAATCGAAATATCATGTCAAAATTAAAATACATATGTATATACTTCATATGAGGATTTGAATTTTTGATGCCAGAATTCGAGTTATCATGAAGAATTCGATATATCATGCCAGAAATCAACATGTCACACATATTCGAGATATTATGCTGCAGAATCCGATAAATTGTACCATTCGTTACGTCATGTCAGAATTCGATACGTCATGTCATAAATTAAATATCAGATGTCAAAATTCGATATATTAGCATAGCAAGCCAGAATTCGATATGTCGTATTAGAATTTGAATATGTATGACGATGTTAGAATTGAAACACGTATCACGTCTGAATTTGATACATCATGTCACAATTTACATGTTTGTTGTCGAAATTTATGTATTTAAATGTGTTAATCATGGCATAGTTCAATATGTCAAGTTGGAATTTGAATTTATGATGTCAGAGTGCAATATATCATACCAAAATTTGGTAAATCATCTCAGAATTCGATATGTAATGTTCTGATGTAGTATGTAGGTAGTTCGGTATATCATGTCAGAATTTGACATACCAAGGGAAAACTCAATAAATAATTTTAGAATTCGATATGCCATATCACAATTCGCATTTATGTAAGTTATTTCAGAATTCGATATATCAAGCCTGTCAAAATTAGTGTTAATGCTGTCTAAATTTGATATGTCTAAAATCATAATTTGAATTGTTGGTGTCAGAATTCTATATATCAGAATTCTACATACGACGTTAAACGACAGTATCTTATACCGTAGGCAGACACAAAACGAATAATCGCGAATTCTTGATTATTAAAGGATATTTGCCTGTCTGTCATTTTCACAAAAAACAGGAATAATTCGTTTTTAGAACGCAATTTTTGACAATCGGGATAAATGAATATCGCGATCAATTTTGTGTCTGTCTAAGGTATTATGTTAAAATTAGATAAATTATGACAGAATTTGATATGTCAAGCCAGAATTTGAGTTATTTATAGTATATCCAAATTCAATACAACAGAATTCGTTATGTCATTCCACAATTTGAAAGGTTGTCACAATTTGATAAATTTGTCATGAAGCTTTCAGAATTCCGTAAATCATCTCAAAATTCGATATGTTATTTCAGAATTCGATAGGTTATATCAGAATTTCAATTTTTAGTTTGAGAGTTCGATATCACCAAGTCAAATTTTTATATGTCTCGTCGATATTTTAACTTTTTCCGTATTGGACATATTCGGTCAAAATTCGATATGTTTTGTCAAAATTCGAAAGGTCTTATCAGAATTTGATATATCATTTCATGACTTCAGAATTCGATACATTATCTCAAAATTTGAGATTTCATATCCGAGTTGGATATGTCATATTCTGACATAACATCTCTCATATCAAAATTCGATAAATTTCTTCAGCGTTTGACTTTATGATGTCAGAATTCAATAATTCATATAAGAGCTTGAGTATGGATATCAAAATTCTCAATATCATGCCGATATTCGATAATCATACCGGTATTCGATAAAATATATTAGAATTCGATAAGTCGTGGCAGAAATTAATTTTGTGACATCCGAATTTGAGTTATTGGAGAGTGTTTGAATTCGATATGTATTTCAGAATTTGTATTTTTATGACAAAATATGTTCGATAAGTGATTAGATAAATCATATCCGAATTTGAACAAAAAAATTGAACAAAATTTGAAAATTTTTTTGAACAAAAATTTTTGAAAAAAAATATTTTCGAATTTCAAATTTGAAAATAAGGTGCATATTACAAAAAAAGTTTGACATACAATACCACCTTCTTACGTTAGGTGGGGTTTGTACCATTAGGATATGACTAAGCATGACGCTAAGTATTTTAAGACAAAAAATAAAAAAGAATTATTTTTATGTATTTCGTACAAAGTTTTTACAATTATTGAATAAAAATAATTAAATACATATAATGCGCTAAACAAAATCAATTAAAATTTCTAATTTTAACATAAATATTAAATTTCTAATTTCAACATAAATATTAATTAATATTAATGTTCTACATTTAACCACCTGGCGTCGAAATTGTGCGTAACTGCTTCGAAACTAAAATAGCAAGAGCAGATACGAGTAGATAAAGTAGCGAAAATAAAAACCATTCTTCTAGCGGTTTGTTAGCCGGTGCTTGCGATTGGTCGATTGGAAAGCAACTATTATGATTCAATACGGTAAATAACAAATTAGAGAAAAGTACTGACATATTTTACTTCACCTTAGCCTACTTTGGGACATTTTTCAAAATGAATGTACTCAATTCAATGTAAAGTTCTTAGGTCGATATTAAGCGTATAACAGTTGAGGATAATGTCCGATTAATGTCCGATTTAGACGTATCAACATTTTTTTCCAACAATTTTTTTGTTGCCACTTAGAGCTACAGGCAACACAAAAAAATGTACATGCGATAAAAAAAGAAAAGTATAAAACAACAATGGCAGTCGTGCCATAATTTTTTGGCGGTATAAAATCGACAAGATAATTTTTAATAAATGCGGCGCTGATACTAGTTTATTTATCAAAATTATGGCTTTTTCGGATAAAATGAAAAAATTTCGAACGTAAAAATTTTATTTTATTATTAAAATTTTAGTAAAATATAATAAAGCGCTATAAAAATTTCACAAATCGCTATTTTTATTGTGTTTGTTGCTATACAATATCAAAAATATATTCGGGTCAAGTATATTTTATAGTCAAATTTATTTTTATAGTAACAAATGGTAAAGTAGTTTATAGTAACAATTGGAAAAAAAAACCCAACAAAATGTTTGTTGGTTTATATTTTTGTTCTTGTCTTACAAATGAAAATAATAATGTACTAATATCTTCATTTTTTTCCAACAATTTTTTTGTTGCCACTTAGAGCTACACGCAACACAAAAAAACTTATATGCGATAAAAAGAGAAAAGTATAAAACAACAATGGCGGCCGTGCCATAATTTTTTGGCGGTATAAAATCGACAAGATAATTTTTAATAAATACGGCGCTGATACTAGTTTATTTATCAAAATTATGGCTTTTTCGGGTAAAATGAAAAAAAATCAAACGTAAATTTTATTTTATTATTAAAATTTTAATAAAATATAATAAAGCACTATAAAAATTTCACAAATCGCCTTTTTTATTGTGTTTGTTGCTATAAAATATCAAAAATATACTCGGGTCAAATATATTTTATAGTCAAATTTATTTTTATAGTAACAAATGGTAAAGTAGTTTATAGTAACAATTGGAAAAAGAACCCAACAAAATTTTTGTTGGTTTATATGATATTTTTGTTCTTGTCTTACAAATGGAAATCATAATGTACTAATATCTTCATTTTTTGTTGGGAAATAAATGTTGGTACGTCTAAATCGGACATAAATCGGACATAAGACCAACATTTTTTTCCCAACAAAAAATGAAGATAATGGGCCCGATTCTGCAACCTTAAAATTCATGTTATGTTATTTTATTTCCCCGCTTCCAATTTGAATTTGTATTGAAAAAACAAAAATAACATAACATAACATAAAATTTTGGAAGGCAGAATCGGGCCTATTAGTACATTATGATTTTCATTTGTAAGACAAGAACAAAAATATAAACCAACAAAAATTTTGTTGGGTTTTTTTCCAATTGTTACTATAAACTACTTTACTATTTGTTACTATAAAAATAAATTTGACTATAAAATATACTTGACCCAAGTATATTTTTGATATTTTATAGCAACAAACACAATAAAAATGGCGATTTGTGAAATTTTTATAGCGCTTTATAATATTTTACTAAAATTTTAATAATAAAATACAATTTTTACGTTCGAAATTTTTTCATTTTATCCGAAAAAGCCATAATTTTGATAAATAAACTAGTATCAGCGCCGCATTTATTAAAAATTATCTTGTCGATTTTATACCGCCAAAAAATTATGGCACGACTGCCATTGTTGTTTTATACTTTTCTTTTTTTATCGCATGTACATTTTTTGTGTTGCCTGTAGCTCTAAGTGGCAACAAAAAAATTGTTGGAAAAAAATGTTGATACGTCTAAATAAGACATAATTGTTTGACAGCTGAAACGAAGCCAAGGCTAATAAATATTTTCCGAAACTGTTATATATACGCTTTTATCGGCCGTATGTTGTGCACTATTTTTCGTTTACCCAAAAACTGGTTAATGTTAATTAAAAAGAATCAAAAATACAAATTCAAGAAACCAATCAGTGCTGAGATGTTCTAACATCACTTTTTTCGATGTTCGATAGTGTTCATGTCTCTTTTCAAGAATAAAATTGTACACTATATATTTCAATTTATAAATTATGGTATCTTTATTGCGATCTTATCATTATATGTAGAATAAATGTGTGTGCTATTCCATTTTTTCACATCGATAAAGAAAACTTGGGTGATAAAGAGTGATGAATTTAGGTCGAAATAGGATGATGTTTTATACGGGCATGCTGACGTCGCAATAGAACAAGCGTAATTCAAAAGTCTAAATAGTACACAATTTTATTCGGGAATAAAGAGTCATGAACACGATCGAAAATCGAAAAAAATTAATGTTAGAACATCTCAGCACAGGTAGTTTAATTTCTTACCATAGTAACGGTTTGTTTTAAAACAAAAAATATTAAATAACGTTCACGGCTGTTATTATAAAGACACTACCCCATGCAAAATGGAAACGCGGCATTTCAAACCGTCAAATTCATTTTTTGGCAAAGTTCTTTCACTTTGTAATATCGAAATTATTAACAAATAGTTTAAATCTATAAGTTACTCCTTATTCTTAGAAAATTTTATTAAAATTGATTTAATTTTATTCAAGAAAGTCCAATTTTAAATTTTACCGGCCGTCAATTAAAATCCGTCCGTCAAAATACAAAATTGAGAAGGTGGAACTTATAGATTCAAACTATTTGTTAATAATTTTGATATTGAAAATGAAACAATTTTATCAGAAATTGGATTTGACGGTTGTGCATGGGGCAATGCCTTAACGGCCGAGGCTGTTATCGATGGCATAACAACCATGGAAATACTAAGGATATGCATATGATCAAATAACAACCTGGTATGACGAAAAAGTACATTTCGCTACATAAAAGTTTCATTACATTCTTGCTGTTTTAAGCGAAAATCGATTACCATTTGTCTATTTTTAGTTATTTATTATGTTTATGAAGACATCAATATATGCACGGAACATACCACTTGCTCTTCTTCACAACGACCTTGTCTTCTGAAATTGCTGAGGTTAGAAGACCAACACCTGCATTGCTGTTTTTATTATTTATGTCCAGATAGTACAGATTTGATTTGAGGAAAATATGATCCACCACAATAGAGCCTCTTGCTGTAGCCTTTCCACAGCACACATCAGGACTCCCGTGCGAACATTAAAATATTCTCGGCGCGCGAGTTTCACCTGAGATTCGATCCGTTATAATCTGCTAGATGAGTTTCCCCACTGGAAGAGTGTGATTCTTCACCACATACAACGATCTTGAAATAGAAGAGGTTATGTGTTGTAGTTTTCAATGTAAACTTTAATCTGATCCGGATCACTTGGTTTCATCACATGCAGTTATTCTGAATATGTTCAGCATGCTATGTCAAAATTGATTTAACGCTAATTTAACTATAAAATGATAATAAAATTTGTTGTTAACATAATTTTCTGGTATCATTTGAACGATAAGACAAGTTTATCTATTATCTATAACATTATCGCACAGTTATTTATGATACCAATACAAATATATTTACGTTTACTCATCACTCAACAGACAATAGGTAATCGTAATCAACACTCACTAGAAGACCAAACTTAATTCTAAAATCGATAAATTTGACATTGTTTATTGTACAGACTACAGAGTATGCCCTAATAATTAAATCGCCCGTTGTTTACATTTTCTTTATATGTAGCATGTAGGTAGGGTTTTCAACCCGGGAAATCCCGGGATAGATTTCCCGGGAAAGGGGTGTTTTTTTTGTCCCGGGATTTTTGTTATATTTCCCGGGAAATCCGGGAAATTATAATTATGCAAAACGAAATAATAATACTAAGCAAATTAACAAATATAATTTGCTGAATAACTAATTTGAACTCAATAATAATTTGCTGAATATACTTCAAAATATATTTTGCTTTTTGTACAGCCCTGCAATTATTACGCTGTGGAGAACAGCATTGCACCAATGTTGGAAATACATATTCATTAAATTGGAAAAATGCATTTGAAATGCATTACAAGATTTGCAGCTATCCAATTATTTTGATGAAGAATTGCTACCACATATTAAATCACTTCTTAATGTTGTAAGCCTATCAAATTAGCTATTGAGGCACTGTCGCGTCGCGGCGGGATACAAATTTGATTTTGTCACTAATGAAAATTTTAAAAAATCCTGAAGATTTTAAAACTCCAAATACAGCCGGGGATTATTTTGAAAAATCTTCGAAAACAGCGGTTATTACATTAGCAAAACAACTAATGTCAAAATATTTTGTGGTCGCTAATAGTAGTGGGAATATTAAGGATTTCGAGTCTGATGAGGATGAGCATGAATGTTTACTAAAATCCTCTACTTTAGAGTGCACTTTGCAATCAGAAATTAATAAAACTTTTAAAAAAATGCCTATAAACAGAAATTAGGACAAAAATTGAATCAAAGAAATTAACGTATTTGAACTTACGGGCAAGATTACTCTCAATTTGGAAAACCATTGGAGGCTTTAAAATGTATTAGACCAACATCTACCTACGGAGAGTGAAAGGGTTTTCTCCATTGCTGGTAATTTATCACGAAGCTTAGAGCAGGGATAAGCGATCATTCGCTCAATGTTTTATATTTTCTTAAAACATACATTATAAAATAATTTTAAAATCTAAATTTAAAAATCTACGAATTTTTAGATTCTTTTTATTTTAAAGCTTGGAAATTTGTTCAGTTATTGAATTTCTTCTAAAAGGAAATTATATTTTTATTTGAATATAATAATTTTGAAATAAAAAATTACTTTTGTTTCGTATTTTCTTAATTTCCCGGGATCCCGGGATTTCCCGGGAAATGTCTTTCAAATTTTCCCGTATCCCGGGAAACAAAAAACACCCGGGAAATGAAAGCCCTACATGTAGGTACAATTTTTTGTCGTATTATTTATTTAAATATTTATTTCTTTGTTTTCACATGTACATATAGCATATATATTGGCGGATCGCGTAAAATTGAACGTTACGAACAAATTAAAAAAAATTTTGTATATTGGTATTAGTCCGCGAAAAGAAAAGAAAACAACATACATTATACTTATGTAGATATTTTATGTATTTGTATTGGATATTGATCGCGCATGTATAAGAGATGTGACTATATTGCGCGCGGCAGTTATACTTCTCTGAAAAGTCTGAGTGGTTTTTCTGTGTATTATTCGATCATAATATTGTTGTACTTGTACTCTATATGAATATCAATTGAGAATTCGTGGTGGTATTTTTTCGGTTGTGTATCTTACTTCTAAATTCTTAATTCAAATTTTTTGTGTTGTGGTTTTGGAATTTTTTTCAGACTTCAGTTTGTCGTATCGGTTTTGATCGAAAGCATATAACCTTTATAAACATTTTGATAATTTTTATGTATTTTGTTTGTTTTCCACTTACTCTCTTTCGTGTGAAAAGTGAAAATAATTTTGTGTTGTTATATTAAATAAATAATTAGTGTATGTTGTGCGTTGTGAAAAACCGGAAGTTTCCTATTATTTTTCATGGAGAAAAAAATTATTTGAGTTTGATGTTTCAATATTTTTGAATATTGAAAACTATGTATTTTGGTGATTTAATTAAAATGATTGTGAAAATTTGTTATGTGAAAAAAATGAAAAAAGCTTAGAAATCCAATTCAACCGAAAAAGTGTGTGTTTGCTTTGTATATTTTGTTATTGTTACACATTCATCGTCGTCGACACATTATCCAAATGTTTTATGGAATAACCAGCCACAAGAAGATATTTTTATGTTCCTGAAATGAATGTTACTTGTAAAAAAACGAATATAATGTACAATGTATAAGAAAATATTCTTGGCAAATGTTGGATTTAACATAAATACATTTTGACGTCAGGTGTTTTGTGTTTCTTATACGATATTTCTTTACGGTATATAAGATGTATATACATAAAAGTATAAGTATGTGTGTAGAACAAAAATATGTATTATACAAAATTGTGTCATCGATTATCAATTTATTAAGAAATGGGGAAAAATATACGATCGCAAGATAGGAATTGATTCTAAAAATGTTTTTATGTATTAATTTTTATTAAATTTGGCCTCGTCACGAAAAATGTATTAGCTTGCCCTGCCTAATGAATTTGTTTATTTATTTCAAAGTCTATAACGCACTAACAAAATTTATAGTTTTTTTACTTGTAGTAAATATTATGTTGACTGTTGTTTGGGTGAGAATTTTAGTGATGATACTGATGATTAATATTAAACTATCGTGCAATTATTATCGTAGATCATGTACTCGGACAATTCAGGGGCGCTATTTCTCATGCATAAGTGTAATGAGAGCAAAATGGTCTTGAAAATTTAATTTTCTATTTGTTTGTATGTTTGTAAATTTGAACGACATCCGGGTGTCGCGGTCGTATTTGATGTGTGTGTGTGAGATATGATTGATAAGTTGGCGGAAATTTAACCCATTTTACTTTCAGAAACAGAATATGTTGTAATTTTTCTGTTCGCTTTTTAAGATTTAAATATGCCTACTTAATATAATAATATATTATGCGTTCATTCAAATCATAATAAGTGTGAATTTTTGTCAGAGCTAGACGTGCTTCGAGTTTTTTTTCTTCGATATGTTTGTTAACACAAAACATATAAATATAATCCACAATTTAGAAGGTTTCGTCTCGTCGACGTACGAAAATTTCCCAACCAAGTTCATTTTTCATAAATACACAATAAACTTGCATAAAAAAGATAAAAAATCGAAAGGCATACCTTTATATTGAAGATTGTACAAGTGAGAGGAATGCCTTATGATAAAAATCCTGTACCACACACAAGTTGTGGTACACAATCTTACACTATACACAAGTTGTGGTATACAATCTTGTGCTACACGAGCTAAGTTACGTTACATAATCATATACAATTTGGAATAAGCCCTCTATCGGTAGAAAAACGCACCAATTTGCACACAATTTCGACCCCATTGTACCTATACATATGAAAATGTGTGAAAATGTCCTGGCTAAACATTGTACTGAGCGGTGTAACTAGGTACTCGCAGCTGCGTGGACCACAAAATTCGGGGCCCAAAATAATTTATCAAGCGTTTGGGATAAACGGGCAAAACGGAACATTTGTAACGTAAAATTGTAACAAAAGAGAAAGTTTTAATTATATGAAAGGGGGAAAGAAATTGTTATGACTTCTGCAAATTCAGTTTTGATCTGACAAGGATTACGAAAAATTAATCGTTTTTCAATCATCTTATCAGGCTTGTTGCGACTTAATTGCTAACTTATTACCTTGATTTTTTTCCTTTTGTAATTCTAGTATGTACATATTAGCAATTGCTTTTAACAATTTCAATTTTATTGTATTTTAACCCATACATATACATGCGGGTTTTAATTTATTTCATGCTGAAAATTGAAAATTATAGCTTACTTTTAGGAGCATAATTTATGTACAGAGTGTTCCGGTTAATTGGATCGTCGGTTAAACGAGACAGGCTCTTGTTTTGTCCAAATATTGCCGAACGGAATTCAATCGAGAATATTGACCAAACTTGCCACCAAGATAAGTTCGTTTGCTAATAGGATAAAATAAGGGAAGAATGGGCATTTGTTCCCAGTAAACATAGAAAAGCAAAACGTTTTTTTATTTTTTTATATTAAATTTTCATAATTGGGGCAATATGATCTCTTGTCCCGATGTGCCCCGTGGCCAGTATTAAAATTGTTTAATTTGACTTTGAAGAGAATAGAATGCCAAGGGTGTGTATCACAACTACAAAAATGTTGAATGATTATTGAATTTATATTTTTGTAATACCCGAAAACCCGAAGTGGGTATTCGAGTAGTCGAAAAACGACAAAAAATTCCGGGCCTACGATACCCAGGGCCCGAATTCCGGTTCGATGAGAAATGACTTGATTTTTTATTTCAACTATAGTCGGTTGCATTTTTATTTAGAGTAGGCGAAATAAAAAATCAAGTCATTTATCATCGAACCGGAATTCGGATGCAGGACTGGAAACCCTAATTGGCATCTTCATAAAATCAAGAAATTGTTAAGCCTATCTTTCTAAAAAAATACCAATCAGCGATAGAAAACAATTTCTGGTTTCCCTCATTAGAAGCGCCTTTATCTGTAGAAAAGTATCTGTACATTATTAACAATCAGCTCAGTTACTTTGACTTTCACTTCAATTGAATGTTTTTCTTATAAAAAAAAATTATTTTTAATTTTTTAACAACAATAATTTACAAGTAGATTGTGCACCAAATGCCATAAAGCTATGCTGCTGCACAATCAAACATCATCTAAAAAAATAGTTCCTAAAGCAAAAGTAGATGAAAAGGCATCAGAAAACATATTTTTGGAAAATGTTATCAACCGTGATGGTTCAACCAATAATGATCGAGTGAAACAAACGGAAATCCAGATGAATGAAAATCCAGGTAAAGTTCCGAAATTCCTGGACAGAAATAAATGGCTGGCTGACCTTTTTAATTGAACCAACAATCAGTTTTGTCATTGAGAATGAGCTTATGCTCAAAATGGAGTGTGCCAGAAGTTTAGTAAATTTATATGCAATTAAAAAAATTAAATTAAAATTTTGAAATCCCACTCTCGAAATCAGATAATTTTAAGCAATGTAAGACTGATATAGAAAAAAACAAGTGTCTAATTAAAAAATGACGCCAAGGAAATATTTGTACTCCGGGACCAATTCTCCCTGGATTTCCGTTACTCATCGTTACTTGAGCATAAGTCATTTTACCCAATTGTTCATGAGTAGTTCGCAACGCTCTACGCTTTACTTTGGATTGGGTCATCTTAACTGCCTGCTGCCTGAAAAATCTTGGATTTTTAGCAATCACATTCCTATTTTTGATGTTTGGCAGTTCAATAGCAACGCTGTATTTTTATCTTTTACACAATCTTTGGTATGATGTCTACATAAACATTTGACACACCTGGGTTCCCTGCTGCAATATTTTTGTGTATGTCCATAGGCTTGACATTGTTTACATTATGGTATAAGTTTAGACCGTCTTACAGGCTGAATAACAACTTTGCACCCTAAGATATACTTAATTTGATAAATTTTTTCGATATCTTCATCATTATCGAAGGTCAACATAAACATGTTGAGAGGTACTATGCCTCTCCGTTTTAGCTTAATTGATGCTTCAGTAGCCTTAAATCCTTTTGCTTTCAGATCATCAATTATTTTTTCTGGTTTACACGTCAAAGGTATGCCAAGCACGTTTTTCCTCGTTTAACATACTTGTCATATGTCTGTAAGTTTCACCATCTTCCAAGTTTGTTTTGATGGTGTTTCCATTCATCACCTTTACATTAAACTTATCAGTTGTAGTTATTTTTTTAAATTTCTCATAGAGTAAATCGTAGTCTTTGACTTCATCTATTACTATTGGTGGTGGTGGAGGTATTTTTTTTTTTGTGGTTTCTGGATAATATTTGGAACATCATCCTTTAATTGAGGTCGGGAGGGTGTATTATTCAGTTTTCTCTTTTTTCTATGATCTTTAACTCTTACCCACTCAGTTTCTCGAGCTAGTTCGTCTTCATCCGTATGGTACTCTTGTTCAGTTGTAGTCTGGTTAGGAGTAGGATAGATTGCCCCCTTTGGCTTAAGAGCTTGACCTTCGTTTTCAAGCGTTTTCATACGCTCCTGCATCGATGCAATTATATCATTCAGTTGCTTGTTAATATTGTTGGCTTCATCTAATGCATTATTAGCTTTACACAATTCATTGTGAAGCTTTTCTTCGTTTGTAGAACGAATGTTCTTGCTGCTGGCCCCAATAGAAGGAATACGGCGTCTTATCGGAGAATGTGATACTTTCTTACTCCTCTGGAAGGGATGTAAAGTATCATTTTCTGATTCGCTCAGTTGAGCTTGTTTATTCACCAACATATCTTGGGATTGGTTAAAATAATTGTAGTATAGCAATGGATGGTCTCCCCCAGAATCCACGAGACAGACCTCCAAAGAGGGTGGATTTACCTGAGTAGCAGGTGTATCACCTGGGGTATTATTTTCCATATTCATTCCGCTCATTGCTCATTTATAGTGTACTGCACTCTCATCTAGTATTTAGCCGACGTATTCACATCGTTGCCCGGGTGTTACCACTTGGAGGTATACTAGACACATTTGGTGGTTTCTACATAGTTGCAGCGTTCGAATATAGACAACCCCTACCCTATTGAGACGCACCCAACACCCTAAAGTAATTTAAAAAAATATTTAATTTATAGTAAAATATTTGGTCATTACACACATCTTTCCCGGTCTGATCCAGTGCGTTACCACTAAACCATATTAAAACCGAAATTAAATTTTCATTGTTACATAGCGTCTCGCTGCACACTGAGTATTATTTATGTTGATGATAAGCCTTACGAAAATTCTTTCTGAAAAAACCAGTATTTACAAAACTTCTGAAAATTTTTACCAGATTTATTATTTATATTGGTTGATCTGACCGGACTTTGGTGTATAATAATCAACCCTGAAAACTTGGGATATCCATATAAGGGAGCATAAAACATAAATTCTTAGTTTTTTCAAATCGCCCGATTTTTAACCAAATTAAGTTACTTTTAGAAGATATTTTAAGAGAAGTTTAGTTGTCTGTATTAAATCAATAAGATTCTTTCGGCTTTTTATAGACACAATATATTAATAATAATGGCATTCACAACATTTTCGACTTGTCAATCAAAAAACACAAGGAAAACTTAATATATTGTGTCTATAAAAAGCCGAAAGAATCTTATTGATTTAATACAGACAACTAAACTTCTCTTTCTATTATTCGTGTTGGCATAAAACACACAGAAATGAAAAGTTTTCCTTGTGTTTTTTGATTTGGTGAATTTATTTATAATTCGCTAAGTCAACTACACTCTTGCTTCATACTTAAAGTATGGAGTTGGAATTGTATTTTTGTAGTTTGGTCGTAGCTACCTGATGAGTAGATCGAACTTTTTGTTTTGAGATTATCAGTACGAAACCAAACTACCCACGAAAACGCAAGGAAAGGTTTTCTTTTTTAGAGTCAAAATACATTTTGTATTAACTCTGGGGTTAAAGTACGGGGGGGATTTTGATATTTCTACTTTTTTTGGTAGATATATTATAAATGACTGGCCTCTTCATTTTTCTGATTGACAAGTCGAAAATGTTGTGAATGCCATTATTATTAATATATTGTGTCTATAAAAAGCCGAAAGAATCTTATTAAGATATTTTAAATGTAAACAAATAACTTGTTTTTAGCAGAAAGATATAAAACATCTGATTGAACAGCCAATCTCTATTATAACACAATTCGGTAAATGCATTATTAATTATTAATTAAGTTTAAGTTTCACATATAGAAACTGTTTTTTCAGACATTCAATGTTTTTAAACCACCTGTGTTGACGTAATATCGACTGCAATATCTGGCTAGGGAGTTCAATCCCGGGATCCGGAATTTTTGTCAAATCCCTTGATCCCGGTTTTTTATCAATCCTGAAATCCCGGAATTCCGTTGAAATCTTGGGATCCCGGTCTTTTTGTCAAATCCCCGGATCACGGTCTTTTTGTCAGTCACAAAATCCCCAAATCCCTGTTTTTTTGTCAATACCGAAATCCGGGATCCCGGGATTGCCTTATATATAATACCGAGATTGCATTCCCATCTGGTACTGATTGCTATAATGACTCCAACATCATTGTATAAATTATATAGGTATGACGTATATTGATTAGTGGTCCAAGTAAAGTACGTTTCTGGCAAAAACTTATTAAAGACCAATGCATCTTTTTAAACACTAAAATCAATGAATGAAGCTTATTTATATCTCATGCAAACAATAAAACCACACATATTCAACAACACACATACACAAAACATATTGTTTCTGTCAACTTTGCCCAAAAATGTATACAAATAAAATATTCATTTTCATTATTATTTATTACGACACTGTACAGTTCATAAAATTTCGCGTTTTTGACATATTGACTTATGTTAATTAATTTCATATTGTTGCTTTTGGTTTTTATTTTACATACATTTTACAAATTTTAATTGCAATGACATATAATAGAAGGGAAAATACTAAAAAAGTTGATAATGAAAATTCGTGTTGTTTATGTTACTCATATGTACATTATATTCTGTACAATTACACAATAAAAAAATATAGTTTTGGTTTTTTACAAAAATAGCACGGATGTTGAAATCAAATCAAACGTACAGTCGATGATCTTACAAAATCGTACTTGTACAGTAAGAATACACAGATGTTAAATAACCGCAACTCATCTCCATGATCAATTAGACAAAAGTCTAAATAAATTTGATTATTTAGATATTACTTTAAGCGCGAACGTCAATCCAATGTTTACTTAATTAAATTTATCTTCTATTTTTTTTTTTTTGATGTACAGATCGCGATCATGAAAACTTAGAAATTTAAAAAGTCAAAAAATCTGAGTGATTCTTAACAGTATTATTCAATATAGCATGCGAAAGACGATCTGTTGTATACATAATATGTACATGGAAAAAAAATCAAGAAATGTATATTACGTGGAAGAATTTTTTTGCCTTTAACGAATAAATAAATTAATTCAATACATTTTAGTTAACCAAACGCGAAAAACGTGTCATAAATAGTATGATCTCATTGTGATTCCGCGATCATTTTTATTTCATGGAAATGAAATATTATATGTTTGTGTAAACATATGGAATACATTAATGGTGTGTCTCCACGTTGAGGCAGCCAAAATCATTACCCTTTTTATTGTCGTTTAGTTTACTATAATGTAGATACTATACATTAATTGCGTCTTTTTTTTTTGTTATCGTCAATATGATAATACTTTTTTAATAAAAATGATAAGCAAGTATCGCGAGACGTACCCACGCATAACATCAATCGCATAATTGATATATAAAATTGTTTATTTTGTAATTTCGTGTTAACGTTTATTTAAATTAATTAATAATACAAGGGGAGCTAGACGCGGATGCATGTCATGTCAATTAAAGGCTCAATTTTAATGAAAATATTATACGGGTAATGTGTATTACTTAAAAAGGCAATTCATACTATAATTTGGTCAATCTTTCATAAATTATCTTCGATTTCTAACCTCAAGGCATAAAATAAGGTAACTTTAATATATTAGATAATAATCTATTAAGGTAAACGCACCAATTACCGTCAGGATAGAGTATTACTGTCGTGGTAAGGAAAAAAAGTCACAAACGCCAAAAGTCGAAAAATGCGTTAGGGGCATATTTGGATTCTGTAAACTAATACTTATCTTTCTGCTTTTTTAAAAAGTCAAATATCCTTCATCAAAGCCATAAAATTACGTTATTTAATAGTCAAGTTTCATATTAAGACATGGCAGGAAATTACTCAAAACTACAAAAAGGCAAATGGGACTTTTTTTCTTAGCACGGCAGAGTAGCTCTTAAATAAATTTGCAAATGTTTAGTATTTATATGTATTACTAATGAATTGTTTTTTTCGATTATACCCATGAAATAATAACACTTTAGTATTTTACATAAACAAACCTTTCATTATTTCCAAATTTAGATGATACATAGTAGTAGTAGGTACATTTTCAGATTTATCTCAATCTCCTAACACTATCGCCAGATTATTGGTGAAGCCTATTACCGGTAAGGATAGAACATATTACTGGACTTAACAAAAAAGTATGGTTTCAATGAAGTATGTGCTAGTATATAGAAGAATTTATTATTGTTTTACATAAAATAAGTGATCATACACTGCGTGAAACCTTCTATTTATGAGTAAATTTGGTTTTAATAATTTTGAGAATTTTTGTAATAGGTAATCGAAAGTGGAAACACATTTTTACTTTTAATTCTTGTTCATGAATTAAATTTTCAAAAAGCAAACCGCCAGTATTTAATTATAACAACCGACCGAAATGAAGATCCTTCATATAGGTTCAAGCCAAAACTGTAGCAGATACGGTCTCCCCTTGCTGAAAAACACCAGGCAAATCTAGTCACATTTGTAAAGTAGTTATCGCGGCGGGGTGAGAATCGTAATAGCGGCACTATTCTTGCATTTAATATGGGTAGTTTTCTTGTATTTAAGAACTTTTTCTCTTTGGCCTTTTATTCTGACTACTAAATTATGACTGGGAAGCAATGACATCATCCAAAAACTTTCACTAATTAACAATATTAACAAAAACCTTACAAGCACGTTACAAGCTGTGAGTGGTATGGTATTTGGAAATAATGCGACTAAAATTATTTAAATGTATGCAATATTTATAAAATCAGTGAACATGCTATCTGCGAATTAAAAAAAAACTAAGAAGTATTCTAGATGAATAGGGATTTAAAAAAAAACAATAACAAAATAGTACCACCTTTAAATTCTTGTTTTGGAAAAATGGTCGCCAAAATGTTTTTTTTTTTCTTTTTTCAATTTTCTCAAATACGAATATTTTTTCTTTTCCATTATTTAATGTTGAACATATCATTAAACTAGATTGACATTTGTATTTTCTTGCAAAACTTAAGAATGACGATCTACTCTTTTTTTGTGCGCATTTGTTTTGTGAAAATACTAATTGTCCAACAATCCTATTAATAAAAAATTATAAAACAGTACATCTTCAAAATCAGAAAAGTATGTCTGTATTTTTTATTTACGAAAATAATGAATGTCTGTAATACAAAAATGTACATACGTGATTTACCAGCGTTCAAACTGCGATTCAGTGGTGGGATGTTGAGTTCTTTCTAAACGTTAGCGTTCATGTCTCTCTTTTAAAGAATATATTTGTACACTATTTCGATTGTTTCAACTTCCAAAAAAAATCGAAATAAAGAAAGCTTATGTCAAAAATCGGAATAGTACACGATTTTAACAAATCGGAAATAGTACACAAAAATAACAAATTTTTGAAATATTATTTTAATTCGTTTTATACCTGCTTAGAGGATGGGGACTGCCGCTCCAAACCCTGCATTGACGTTTTTTTGAAATTCTATTATTCATAGAGATTGGAGCATGTTTGAAAAAAATAAGTTTTCTAGTAATTATTCACATATTAAAATAGAGAACTCCCCAAAGCCGCTTAGCATTAGACTCTTTGCGCAAGGATGACAGGAAAACATCAAAACAATTTCAAAAATATTTGCATTTGTAAAAAATATTTAAGTTTGCATTTCACATATGTACTAAAATAATAAACTCCCCAAAGACGCTTAGCGTTGGTCCTTTCCGCGCAAGGATGACATGAAATTATGTAGATTTCTTTTGTTTTCATATTGTAGTTAACAAAAATTTAATGAGGTCTTCCTTTTCGATGGGGCAGTTTACTTTGTATTTTTCGGTATTTTTTGGGGATTTTTTCATTCGGGAATATGATGATATCCCGGTTAGAACATTCCACCCACAGTTCTGTTTGGAATAGGACCAAAAGGCAGGCCGAATGTTGAGAAACTGAATGCCAAAATTCAGAAGGCCTATGCTATTTTTCCTATGGTTTATTCTGACATAAAGAAAGAAACAATTAATAAGAATTCTTTTGTTAGTTTTAAAACCCTACGCTAAGGCTCTGCGATTAGTTAAAGGTTGTCAAATGTCAAATATTTTGTTATTCTAATAAAGTTTAACTTTATTTTATATTAATATAAATAAATAAAAACAATTCATTAATCGATTAACATACTTATATGTTTATGTGTACATAAATTTAATATTTTATCATGTAAATTATTAGTTATATACATACATTCATAATTTGCCAAGGTCAACGATTGGACTAGTGCAATACATCGACGGCGATGAAGATGAAAGAAGACGTTGGTTATGGATCCAGCTAAAAAGATTACGTGAATCCTCTGATCTACTCGATATTTTATGAACAGGAATTTATTGGTTTATATACCAGTATGATCAAAAAGTACCGGGAATTTGTAATTTAAATGAACCGCTCTCGACCGATTCGGATATTTTTTTTTTTTTAAGTTGGTAGATCCTATACTGACATCTGTGTGTAACTTGAGTGGGATCAGATGATTAGTGTTTGTTTGTCAGCTGTTCATAATAGACAAGTTTTTGTGTTTTGTCGCATTTTAACATGAACAATTTTATTGAGCAAAGATTTTGCTTGAAATTTTGTGTTTTGAACGGAATTTCTTGTGCTGAATCGTTGAAAATATTGCAGAAAGCCTTTGGGGAGTCTGCTCTATCAAAAACCAGAGCATATGAATGGTATAAAGTGTTTAAAAAACCGCGCCAAAGTCGATCGAAAATCAAGGTTATGCTAACAGTTTTCTTTGATTACCGAGGTGTTGTCCATTATGAGTTCTTGCCTACGGGTGGAACATTCAACAAGGAGTATTACCTTGGCGTTTTATAGCGTTTAAGAGATGCAGTGCGCCGCAAACGGCCGGATTTGTGGGCCGACAACAGTTGGATTTTGCACCACGATAATGCGCCGTCACACAAAGCGCGTATTGTGACAGATTTTTTGACCAAACACAGCGTAAATATCCTTGAGCAGGCACCGTATTCACCCGATATGGCTCCGTGCGACTTTTTTCTCTTCCCTCGACTTAAATTACCACTTCGTGGAAAAAGATTTGAATCTCTGGAAGCCATAAAACGAAATGCGACGAAGGAGCTGAAGGGCATCGCAGTTTCGGCCTACCGAAAATGCATGGATGATTGGGTTAAGCGTTGGCACATGTGTGTTGCTTCAGATGGATGTTATTTTGAAGGAGATAAAATAAATTTGCCCGAAAATTAACACAAACTTGTTTTATTTACAAATTCCCGGTACTTTTTGATCATACTGTAGGTGTAGGATTTTTTGTAGGTTTCAATCCCCTGAAAATAATTAAGGGTCACATTTTATTTGATTTTTTCTTTTTTAAATATATTGTATTCATTTTATTGCAAAATATAATATCTTCCATTTGCCAAGTCGTAAGTGATGTCACCATCCAATTGCTTGATCAGTATTTCTTTTTGTTGTTTTGTTATGTTTTTATTCTGACGCTCTATTATGAAAAAAATGCGATTCCGATTTTTCATGCGATATCGCATTTTGGTTCGCCTTATTTTAAAATGCGGTAGCGGATTTTTGCGAAATTAAAATTGACAAATGCGACTACTCAATTGCAGCCAGAATCCGGATATCACATTTGTGAAGTGATAGTATCACTAAATAATTTTTTCTGTATTTAAATTGTATTTTATTAGAAATATTAAATTTATTTTGTTAAAAATATATTATAATTATTTTCGTATAAGAAATGCGATAATCGCTTTTCATAATACATACATACGATGCGAATCACATCCCCAAAACCGCAAAAAATGCGAAATGCGATCCCTTTCATAATATGGACGGCTCCTAAAAACACAAAATATTCAAAAGATAAATTTATTATGTTACCAAATTATTTGTATAACTATGAATTGAAATTACGCACGTATGTATTTTAAGTACTAAATTGACACCCACAGTTTTTACCTAACATGTCGATAACATATACAAATTACAACGACTGCCTCATGTAAAAGTAAAAAGTACGATAGGAATAAATTTATTCTACCTAAAATAGGTAAGGAAAATAAATGTCAAAACTTCTGTAAGTACATAGGAAAAAGAAGTTCCTATTAAGTTTTGCCAGAATAATAGTATTATGACAT
Source organism: Tipula helvola (assembly GCA_963556165.1). Classification (NCBI taxonomy): domain Eukaryota; kingdom Metazoa; phylum Arthropoda; class Insecta; order Diptera; family Tipulidae; genus Tipula; species Tipula helvola. Next base: position 197,844,681 of record OY744481.1, on the reverse strand, counting down.
TGGCTTGAAAAAAGTGCAATAAAAATAAGCAATAGGTGACTAGGACAGAAATAGTGAAGTAGAAAGAGACAACATTGTTTTATTTTCAAAAGTCGAATAATAGATTGAATGCTAGATAACTTCATTGTGATTTTTTGTGTTAAGGAAAACAAATAAACGTCAAAATATTGTTCATATCTTTTTGTATGAAGTGGCATAGATGCAATTTTATTTCTATGATTCCAGACATATATTAAATATTTTTTAATAAAAATTTAATTGAAATGTATTCATTTTATGTCATTTTAAGCTAAGCAAATAAATTTTTTTGTGAAAAGCGTGTGAAAAATTAAAACATAAAAAGAAGGCAAATTCCTATTCTTTAGTCCTGGTTTCCACCGAACATTTCGTTGTAAATTTTACAAAGGGATTTTTTTTTATTTTTACGATTGTGTCGGTATTTCGTTTGTATATGTATTTATAAGTTTTGAGGTTTAATACAATTTCAATTATAATTGTATTACAAATACATTTACAAAAGAAACATCGATACAACCGCAAAAAAATAATATTTCCCATTGTAAAAAATACAACGGAATTGTCGGTGGAAACTAGGACTTAGGTTTAATCTTGTGCCGTTTCAGTTTTTTCTATGGTTATTTTTATTAAAATTAAGTTATTTTCAAACATTTTAAGTTAGCTTCATATAAACTGCTGTTTATTTTCCTTAACACTCAAAAAAATTTGACATATTTTGGCTGTCAAATTATCGATCTATTAGATATTTCTAAAATGGCCTACTGATAAAATAAAAAAATAAACTTTGAATTGTTGATATGTCCGCAAAAAGTATACAACAAGCGCTAAAAAATACTGTGCCATGATTCTTTTTTGCTAGAATTGTGTCTAGGATAACTGCTGTTAAAATGAGCTATTGATTTTTGCTTTATATTTGTCTATACTACCCCTATATTGTGTATACACTCATTCATTCGATAATTTTCTATACTTATTTTTTCTCCCTTTTTCGCGATACTTTTGCAGCGTTTAAAAAGTAGCAAAAAAAGCGAGTGTCATAATACCATAAGCATTTAGGGAAAAAAATAAAACTACTACATATAAAAATGTCAATTTTTTCCCTTTTTCGATTCCTAAGGCCTGTATTAGACTATAAAAGATCTATGACAAATATATTTTATGAAACATTTTCATACATTTTATTTTATAAAAGAACTTTTAACAAATATTTTGCTATATTACACTACGTCAAAGATTTTATCATTTTTTTCATGAAATTTGACGGAAAAAAGTGGAAATTCTCCTATTTTTATACTCTAGGCTTTTTGTATTATATAAAAATACATTTGCTTCATATTCACTTATTAAACAATTGGTTATTGAATCACTCTAATTAAATTATTTTCCGCTATTTTGACAATAAAATACGATTTTTTAAAAACAATATTAGTTATGCAAAGTCAAAATCTTTTATCATATTTAGCCGCAAGACGCTAAATATAATAAAAGAAATTTGATAAAACAAAAAAATTTATAAAAAATGCATATTACACTATCAAACGTCTTTGACAAACATATTTCATAAAATATCTTTGTCAAAGATCTGTTATAGTCTAATACAGGCCTAAGGAAAACCAGAATTAACCTACTGGAATTGACTGGTAATTTATAGATTTTTTTTTTTCGGATTATTTTTTTTCTGGATTTTAACTTTTCAATTATTTTTGATTTTAAAATTTTTGGATTATTATTTATTTCAAGCAAATGTAGTGATCCCTAGTGTACCATATGCTATACTGAAACATGCTGTACTATCTTATTCCTTAATGAAATATGGCGTAATGACCGGGATCCGTTTCAAACAACGATTTGATTATGTTCCCCCCGCCATGTAGTGCAAAACACTATTTTCTTTCATTTTTAAATAAAACAAAATAATGTTTTAGGAACTATAGGGCTCGAAATAAAAAGTAATATAAGATTTTCACTACAATTGTTTCGTAGTTCTTTTTAAAGAATAATAAATATTAATCACTACCTAGGCTTAGGATTCTTAGTTAAAAAACTATTTTTTTTTTGTGAAGTCCACATCAAAAATTTATTGGATATTCATTCGATTTAGAACAAATAAAGGCTTATTTTCGCATAATCACATCTTTTTACATATTTCAACTTATTTAATGTTTTAGCACAGAATATATATAAACAGAACAATATCTTCTATAGCGCTTTAGTCCTAAGCTGGTGAACAAATATTTCCGTTATTGTTTTTTTCGACTGATTTTGATTTAGAAAAGATAGAAAAATCATTTTATATGCAATCAATGAAACAAAAAAAATTACAAAAATGTTTGTACCCACCTCTTTCTATTGATAAATAAAAATCAGTACAATTTTAAAACGAAAGAGAAATCTTTACACTTTCTAATGTGCTTAAAAGAGATAGACATTCGTGAATAATTTTTGATTTTGGTCTAGTTAGCTTTGCGAAACTTTAAAATCATATCAAAGCAGGGCCATATATATTAACGGGCCTGATTGTACAAAAATCGAAGCTTTCGATATGGGTACTCATTTGTCTATTTTATATGGAAAATGCATATTTTGAGTGATAAAATCATGATATAAAATATGAGTAATTTTAATGTTTGTTGAATTTAAAAAATTACTTGTATTTTAAACCATTTGTCATTTTAATTTCGAAGAATGAATCAACCTCGAAATTAATAAAATAATCAAATGAAAATAGTACCTTTATCATATTTTATAGAAAAAGTTTCATTTTAATTGTGCTGCCAGATGCATAAATGTAAAAAAAAAAAAAAAATTAAAACAGCGATCGCTGAAATAAATGCTGAATATTCGTCAGCAATAATGAAATGTCAAAATGTCAAATGTTTGTTTTGGTTTTTTGTTGTGTTTAGAGTTTTTAATTAATTTTTTTTTATATCGAATACTCGTATCCACGTATTGCTCGTATGTAGTACACAATTAAATTTAAAAACAACACAAACTTTATTGGAAATAATAATATGTAGGTACATTAATATTTTATTGTACAATATAAAAGAAAAACTAATTTAAAAATCTAACCACAACAAAAAACCAAAACAAAAATTTGACATTTTGACATTTCATTATTGCTGAGGAATATTCAGCATTTTTTTCAGCGATTGCTGTTTTAATTTTTTTTTGTAGATTTATGCATCTGGCAGCACATTTAAAATGAAACTTTTTCTATAAAATATGATAAAGGTACTATTTTCATTTAATTATTTTATTAATTTCGAGGTTGATTCATTCTTCGAAATTAAAATGACAAATGGTTTAAAATACAAGTAATTTTTTAAATTCAACAAACATTAAAATTACTCATATTTTATATCATGATTTTATCACTCAAAATATGCATTTTCCATATAAAATAGACAAATGAGTACCCATATCGAAAGCTCATTGAATATTTTTTCGTGTACAATCAGGCCTGTATATATAAGGCCTTGATCAAAGAAATAACAAAAAGAAACTTGCAACTCCCATAAGGTTGTGTATGAGTTTGTGTAGCATTTCTAATTTATTTGTATTGGTCCTTTGTTTATTTGTTGATTTGATTTTAAAGTTTCGCAAAGCTAACTAGACCAAAATCAAAAATTATTCACATTAGAAAGTGTAAAGATTTCTCTTTCGTTTTAAAATTGTACTGATTTTTATTTATCAATAGAAAGAGGTGGGTACAAACATTTTTGTAATTTTTTTTGTTTCATTGATTGCATATAAAATGATTTTTCTATCTTTTCTAAATCAAAATCAGTCGAAAAAAACAATAACGGAAATATTTGTTCACCAGCTTAGGACTAAAGCGCTATATAAGATATTGTTCTGTTTATTCTGTGGTTTTAGCACAAATGTTATGAGTTTTTCAAATATTTTTAATTTTTCTTCGAGAAATCCGTAATTCGACTTAATTAGCTTAAAATTTGATAAAGCTTATGCTAAAAAATATTTTTTAGGACCTAAAAAGTTTTAATTTTGCCTAAAATACGTAATTGGCTCAATAAATAAAGAACAAACTAATCGTAAATTCCGGAGTTCCTCTAGAAAAGCAAATTTTGTGATTGTTGTCTTTATTCCTGGACCCACTAGTAGGAGAGCTGGTAAACGTTTTATTCAAAGAGTTTACACCGGCACTTACCCTTGTTTCAATGCGTCTATCGTCTACTCTTGGTGTTAATACCCCGAAGAGGTTTTCAACGGGCGGTTTTCATTTTATTAACTGAAATCTAGCCTTTTAAGCTCGGAGGTGTATTTCGGGTCGTTACGGTATTGAAACATCCGTCATTGTGTCCATTTTGCATCAGGGAGCATTTGCGTTTAGACTAAATCTATCCATTTTTTTAGTGCACTCGTAAAATGAACCAAGACCTTGAACAGATAAGCACATCCACACCATTATACTGCCGCCTCCGTGCTTAACTTGTAACATATTGTTTTGCTAAATCCCAATGTTACAGAATACGGCACTCATCGCTAAGCAACATGGTTTTTCTGAATCCTCACTACTGCAGAGGAAAGTCGCAGTTTAGGGCGGAAGCAATAGACAGTAATGGTACAGACCTGCTTTTCTGCTCAAGGTTAATTTTCGGGAAATGCCTAAATTTTAACGCCTTTCTTGCAAAACTCATGATAAGTTGAACAGTCGCTTTATACTCGTGTTGACACAAAGCTTAAGAAAAGAGTGAGAAAGTATATCCTTTCAAACCTCATTGAGTCGGTACAAAAGTTGCTTAGATTCTGCGCAATACGGTACACGTATACATCTTGTTTGTTTCACTTACTAATTATATTCTATACATAAATCTATGTTGTTTATATTTGCGCGCTGCCTACTTTTTTCATTTATATGTACATAAATGCTGCTGCTGCTGCTAATGGTTTGAAATTGTTTTAAGTTTAGCCATTAAAAATTTCCATTTCGTTTTATTTTTTATTCACTTCATTTTATTTTTCATTTGTTAGGTACATACAATTTTTTATTTTGATTAAGTTGTTCTAAGAAATTAAACTGCATTTTTTATGGTGCCGATATGTCTGCCATTTTAAAGTTGTAACCAGCTGAGTTTTTGTTTTTAAAGCAGGATCATTTAGATGTGAATAGGTGCATTTTGTAACGCTATTTAGCACGCAAACTATACTATAGAAATTGTACTGTGACTAATTTTAAAGTTTATAATTTTTGTAAGTTTGTAATTAGTTCATTTGAACTGCACAGAATGCGGGTTTAGGTATCGCGTTTATAATTTGTATAAATCAGATTAATATGATTGTAATTTAGGCAGTGTTAAACTTACGTTAAAAAAATTATTTGTTGAGCTAAAAACTAAATTTCTATAAATTAAAAAAAAATTATCTTCATTAATAAACAAAAAAATTGTTTGGTTGACAACGAACGTCCTGTGCAAGGAAACATTGAATAACTGTAAACGATAATTTGAATGGTTGTGTATCTAAATTTTATTAATAATAATAATAATAATCATTTTCGTTTTTTTATTTATTTTTCTAAATATTTTCTAATTAACTTTTGGACACATTCCAACTTTCACAAAAAAGAAGAAAAAATTCCAACTATATTTGAAACAAAAAAAAAATAAAAAATTAACTGCTTTGCTCGGTAACTGTTGTTGCTGGTGCTGCTGCTACTTTTCAATTCTTCTAGTTGCTAGTATTAATACATAAGCGACACACACGCTTTCCGAACATTATTAATTTCTGTGATTTTGTTAGTGTATAAACGGTAAAAATAGTTTGTAGGTTTGATCACCACTAATTCTTATTTCGTTTACCGACTTATTGTTTACAGATAAACATGACGTAATATTTGCGCGAGTCGTTCATTCATGTATTAGTGGTTTTGTTGTATTATGGACATTATTTTCAACTAACTACCAATCAAGATTAGAGGTCATTTGCAGAAGTAAATAAAACATTACTAATTTACATAATTTCTGTCTGTGGTTGTACGTTTTTGCTTTCTCAAGTTGTATTTTAATTTGTATATAAGATATATTTTAAGAAAATGACAAATAATAATTTCAAGGTATTTTGGTTTTTCTGTAAATATCGCACAATTATTTACTTTCGGTGCGCATATAGTGAGATCCTAGTTGTTTAGATTGTACTCTCAAATATCAAAAGATCAAGAGGTCAATATGGCAATATGCAAATATCGAACTAACTAAATTTTGTATCAGGCGGTTGAGTCAGAAGACGATGTATGTGTACCTGATATTTAGATATTTTTATTAACTAATAAAATTTAATTTGCTTAAAACGATAAAAATGGTTCATGGCAGTTTTAAATATAAATAGTAGAAAAACAGCGAAAACGAAATTTCAGTGGTGCGGCGATTTTTAATTTTTCGCGCACCCCAAAAAACCACTTAATTACAATAATTATATAACCGAAAATAATTATTTTGTTGATTGTAAATCTATTAGTAGCCAGATTGAATATGTTTGCTGTCGACTGACTGATCTGTACGTTTGTCGCGCCAATGTCTCATACGATCACACTCTCTCGCATGATTTCACCGTTTTTGTTTTTGGCAAAATATTATTTTCAATGTTTTTGTTATTTATTTTTATCATTTTTTTAAAATAAATTTCGCGGCTTAATTTTTTTCTTTGCTGATTATGTATGTGTGCGAGAATTGTTTAATAAATTCAGCCGAATTGATGTTGAGGGCTACTAGATATAAATAATAGTTTTATGTATCTAAATAAACAAACCAAACGTGTTATTGATTCTTTGTAAGGTTAACTAATTGGTAACGTTCTAAAAATTTAAGTGATCTTGGTTTGGGTATGATCGATGACATAATCCACATTTAAAATTTAACGTTTTTTTTAAGTACAATGTCATTTTTAGAGAATTAAAACAAACTTTTTAGGTTTGCTAAATACATGTAAGAGCATTCATAGTTTTTATTTCAAAATCCATGGGTATTTTTTTCCAAGAAATTGTAAAATCTGTCTGACACCACAACAGTTAATATTATGTATTTTGTTAAGTTTTTATTTTTTGTCGAATTTTAAATTCAAAATATGTATAAGAAATGCATTAGGTCTATTACCAACAATTACCTGTATAATTTGTTTTATTGTATCATTACAACAAAAACGATATTTCTGCATATATATTCATAGATTCCACTCCCTTAAAAGTAACTTTGTAAATATCGAAATATCACAAACACTTCGGACCCACCATTTCCTTACAATTAAATACCGAAAAAATGAATTCTCAATAATAATAATATTTATTTTTGTCGTTCGAAACCTGATGATAAATTTATAGAGATTACGATCAAAAAAATGTAAAAGAAAATAAATAATTTATTTTTGAAAAAACATCAAATATAAATTATTTTCGTTTAATATTTTGTGATCATGATGACGTCCAATTTTGATTTTTCATTTTAAAATTCCGACAATGCAAAAAATTCCATAAAGAAAAATTATGTTTGCAAAATATAGTAATGAATTTGCCAGGTGTAAACAAATCTTACATAAAAATAAATGTTGGCATCTGGGTTCGATGCTTATGTAAATATTTTGCTGTAAAAATTTAGATAAAATTTTATTATCCTCTACCTCTGTACACCTACGTGACCTTACTGCCCGCAAGTAAAATTAATTTTCATATTTCCATTAAATTTTTTTATTCAATTTTGAATAGTTACTAAAATCAAGAAAATTTGTTTCCTTTTAACTGCGCTAAACACTATACGACTATAACGATCAGACGACGATAGTAACAATAACAAAATATGTGTAGTATAATGATACAAAAATTGTTTTATCTGTGAATATTGTTTATTTAATATAATTTCGGGTTTAAATAGATAACACAACAAAAAAACTTTTAAAACTGTATTTAAAGTCAATAAAAACTATATTGAAAACAACTGTGTGTCTGAAATAATTTATAACTAATAAATTACAAAAAATGTGGTTTCGACCAGGACAAGCACAAGTGAACGGAGACTCGGATCGCTTCCGGGTATCCAGTTTAAAAAGCAAAATAAAACGGAAAGCCAAATCCGATCCAACAAAACCTTCTGGGCTTGGGATTTCGACAGAATCAATAAATTCCATTGGTCTAGGAAGTACAACCAATTTGGCACAAACATCCTGCGCGGAAAACAGCACTGTTGTTGAAATGCCGCCGTGTCCACCACCCCGCAAAACTTCAAAAATCACAGAAACACCAAAAAGCGAAAAAGACAGTAAAACCCTTTTAACAGATCGAAAATTTAAAAATAATCGAGTAGCAAAAAGTTCATCGAAAGGAAAAATAAATGAGGGAACAGATAAAAAAGTCAAATCACCGAGAAAAATTTCCGCACCGCCAGTATTAGACCCAAACACCAAACCACCACTAGGAATAAATATCGCCACTGCTTTACCTGTCCCACCAAAAAAAAATGTTCGTTCACATTCGAACCTAAATTTGAATGCACTCCTAAAGTACAAAAATTATTTGAGCTCCTCATCGTCGAATAATAAGCGTTTGGCAGAAGAAACGGAAAAGGCACGCCGAAAGTCAGTTACTGCCGAAACCAACAATTTAATAAAATCACAGAGCTTAGACTCAGATGCAAAATGTGACAGTAAATTAAATTTAACTAGTTTAGATGTGACCGATAATCTGAGCTTGAATGGTGACGTCACTAGAAATGAAGATGACGACGAGGAAATATATGTTTCATGCGACGAAAAAAAACCTGAACCTCTTTTGGTTATGACGACCGTCATGACCGCTAAAGAGATGAAGAAAGCAAAAGAAAAATCATCACCGTCGTTAACATCACGTATGGCAGCCCGGATAAGTGAAGCAAGTTCGTCTTCAAAAGCTAAAAAAGCAGCAAAAGCTAAAAAAAATCGTAAGCGACGTCCTTCTGAGGTTCTGGGTAATCCAGATGGTAAATTTTACTAAATAAGAATAAATATTTTTTCATCGATTTTGCTTGTTATATTTGCTAAAAGTAATTTTCTTTTTATATTTACAGAACGTCCGGCAACTCAACCTGTTACAAGACAGTCATCAGATCGAGCGCCCGATGTTAATAATAGTATTAGTAGTAATAATGCATTATCTGGTGGCGGCGTAACACCGTCCGATGTTATAACTCCTCCTTCATTAGACACTGATTCAAATGCGCAGGACGCGGAACGTGAACATACACGTAACAGGTAAATACAATTCTCCTTACAATAAATAAATAAAATATAGCAAAGAAAATAGCGAGTGCTTATATGTATGTATGTACATACCAAATTGAGTTTTCCACCGATTACAATTTTTGTTAGTAACGTGAATTTCCGATAGATGCTCTTTCACATAACTAAAATGACAATAATTCATATTGTGTTTATAATATGTTTCAACGCTCAATACACATAAATAATTTATCTTATCGCAAAATTATTTTTGTTAATTATAAATCGTGATTATAAGTGTTTTATTATAATTTCAATAATTCAATTTTAGTTAGTAATGTTATTTTGATTTTGTGAAAAGCATTAGTAAAAATGTTTTATGTCAATCACGTCATTGATGAAGAAAATATCGTTGAAGAAACTATAACCGTAGCGGCGGCGACCAGTTCCAGTGAAAAACGTTCAAATTACAATAAAAATCGTAGTACGTCGCTTCCTGTACAATTTGGTGATGTAAACCATATGAAGAATGTGTGCTATTCACCCGAGGATGTTCTGGGTATTGAAACGTTTTTGTTGGCCACAACCACGGAGTATGTGCACAAAGCCAAACAATTTGCTAGAGGAATACAACGCTTTAAACGGCAATAGTAAACACAACTAACCTACTAATAATTTATATAATATTGGGTGTGAATTTATCTTTATATATATTTAATTTGAATTTATTATCATTTTTCACACAGTTCTAAACCAAAATCGGCACCAGTTTCTGTAAATCGTTCCGAATCTTATAAAGAAACAATATCACAGAAACGGAATCGTAATAATCGTCGGAAAACATCTGATCCAAGTTTAACAAAAGTTTCAACGTAAGTAGACATTTTTATTTATAAATTTATTTATTATTAGAAAGTGATTAGATTTTATTGTCTTTTGAAATTTCGTTTCTAACCTACGAGTTTAAACGAGCTCGGTGGTATCATCAAATCGTGCACCTTATATTTTATTCTTAATAACTATTGTGTGAATCACAATTTAGAACTATTGTTGTAAAATTTAATGACCTCATTAATTTGTTTGATGACGTTAAAAATGCTGATTTATAGTTGCTGATGTTAGTTTTATAATTATAGAATGAGAAGTTTTCCAAGATGATAATGTTTGGGTGTATTCCACTGAATTTATTTTTAGCTGATTGAATAGTGCAATTTTGACGGGTTATATGGAATAGTTCTTATTCATCTAACCGATCAATAAAACCTGTTGTTAGTTTGTTATGATGTTTGTCATTACTAGATAACAAATATACATTATATAGATAATGTATTCATTTAAAATAAATGAGTATTGATTTTGTGAAAAAATTCCTATGGCTTAAATAATTCAATAAAAATAAACCTTCACAGGAATTTCGGGATAGGTTATTTAAACCAAATAATTCTTTTTATTCACCTCTTATGGCTTACAATTTTATTGTGGAGTTACGTTAAGGATATACCTGAAGGTCCCGAGTTCGATTTCAACTATTGACAAAATGATAATTGAACAAACAAATTTGTAGTCGTTAAAAATTGTAAACTCAATCAATTGTTTAGAATTAAATTAGTTAAGACACCTAGTTATAAGAGGCATGATAGTTTAAACATAATAATTTTCATACATAACCTCCGAAACCTCCGTATTCCCAAATTCGATAAATCTCAGGTATCAATGAGTTATGAACGTGTGAGAGTGACGAGATTTTAATTCACCTAATATTGGTACTATATAATAAGTAAAACTAGTATTATTATGGGAAATTTATCATGAGAATGTAAAAACTAAAAAGCAAAACCAAAAATTTTCACTTTGCCATTGAAACATTGACAATGAATTTCTGTTTTTTTACTGTTTCTGAATTTTCTTTGGGACATGCGCAGATTTATTTTGATTCGTATACTTATGTATAGTATTTTCATTCGTATGTATGTATGTTGTTGATGGAAATAAATTTCCAAAAACAGAAAAAAACATTGTACGAGTATTTCTTATTTTATTATTCTACCTGTACATTTTCCACACACACAATTCCATTAGATAGAATTGATGGAAATTTTCATTTTTGTTTAGTAGACAAAAGAAAATACAGAGAAAATCGTCAAAAAATATTTGAAAATATATAATACTTCAAAGTTGCGTGTGAAAATGCGGATTTAGGAAACTAAATTTAGTTTTTCCTCTTGTGCATTAAGGTTTACAACTGTTGTACTATGATAGTGTTTTTGTTTTTAGTCTGTTTTTTAATTTTCTAACACTTGCGCTGGAATTGGGAAAATTATCATTATGACGGATCATAATAATTAAATGCTTTTTATATGGGTCAAATTTTCGAAGAAATGTGCAATAATTAATTTGTGTGTGATTAAATGAAAATCTGAATACATAATAATAATAATAATAATAGTGGTGAAATATTTATATTTTATTTTATGTAAATAATGATTTTATATTGAAAATTATTATTTTTTTGTTTTTGTATATTAGAACTTTCCACACCCACCATCAGCATCTCTAGTAATTTTTTTTTTTTAAATAGTAGTAAATGTATAATTTACGTTACTTTTTTGTGTTTTATTCTTAAAGAAAAACGCGAACATCCAGTCATTTATATTTTAATTTCACATATTTTAAAAATAATAAAAATCAATTTAAGTTTGATCGAAAAAAATATTCAAAATTTAAATTTTCTTTATGTTATATTTACTGCGATTACGTTTTACATTTGTTTTTGACAAGACGTTTTGATAAATTTGTTCGATTGTTAAAAAAATAGAATGCACCATTTGTGTGTGAAAATTTGTTTGAGGTTGCATTTTCAATTTTCATAATGATTGAAGCGGAATAAATTTGCTCAGCTAATGGGGTGATGTTAACTAATTTACTATATTTTCTAATGTGAAAAGTTTTTTTATGCGCTTTTTTTAATTTTATGAGAAAATCTCTTCTACATATGTTCCGTATATGTATTTAAATCTAGTTTATAGAGGCATACAAGACATAAAAGCCTAATTGACTCTGTGATTTATATTTGTAATTTAATTTTAATGTTTCAACTGGACAAAATAATTTGTATAGTTATTATTACATTTTTTTTTTGCTTTTATCTAAAGCCTGTTTCGATAAATGACAAAATATGTATGTATCTTTTGTGGAATAGTCAAATTATTTTTGGAAAATTAAATAATATTCGCAATACGAAGAAAAATTCATTTTATAATGACTTTTTCTGAGGTGTGGTAAGCCACCTTCATTATCGTCCATTATCCATCACAATCTAAAGTTTGAATGTTTACTTATAAATGACGATAAACCCATAGGAAAATTCTTATTTGTGGTTAGGCGGTAATTTTTTAATTTCCAAAATGTGTTAGAAATTATTTAATTCATGTATTATTGTCTGTGTTTTGTAATAGAGAGGGTGTATAATCTTAGTTTAGAAAACATGACAATTTAATAGTCTACTGAAAGTATTTTACTTGGTTAAATTTCGCTTAGTGAGATCTTTCAAATAATTTCCATCATAAGATTCACTCCAGATCGGCAATCAAATGGGGAAAATTGTATTATCAAATTAAACATAAAACAGAAGATTTACTTCAGTTACTTTGTTAAAAACACTGTAATTTTAGTATTATAATTATCTCGTACCATTTTATAACCAGATAAATTTTATACTTACTAATTGATATTAACAACTGGGGTGCGATTACGTAAGCATTACGAGTTTCGAGTTTTCGAAATTGCGACAAAACGCGATTATGTGTAAGACATTACGAGTTCTCGTAATTGCGACTAGTTGTAGTTGTTTTACTCGTAACACTTTTTAAGTACGACAGACAACTCGTAATGATTAAAAAAAATTTCTTTAAAGAAATTTGTCAACATTTTTCGAGTTCTCAAAACTCGTAACTTGTAATACGTGTTTCGAGTCATTTTCCAATGAAATATCCTTCTTCCGTGGAATTGATTTATACCCTTCTTTCTTTAATAAATAACTAGATACGAAAAATTTCGCATATTACCACCATTGTTACGGGAGAAGGCGCCCCAGCCATCGTTCCGCTTGGAATTGAAACAGACAATAATATTTGATTTAAAATATTTACTGCACAGAAGAATTACCATCGAGGCCCGGTACCATGTGTTAATTGCAAAGGACACACTAAAGCGTATTGCTCTTTGAACGATGGTTGTTTTGTCTGTGGTGAACTCCATAACTCAAAGTTTTGTCATAAAGAAAAAAGGAAGCATCATTGAGAAAATATAAATAGCAAAATTTTCATGATAGATTATTAAATATTTTCTTTCGGAAAATAATATTACAATCAATGTTAAAATTCTTAGTCTGCTTAGAAAAAAATTCATCAAATCAATTTTTTTAGTTTCTATTTTGTATAATAAATTTTGATATTGAGTTGTAATGGTATCGATTGACTTTACGGAATTACTCTACGATACAGTATACTTTTAGATTTACAACATAATCATTGTCAATTACCCATAATTTTCATTATTTCAGTGGAACTTAACTTTCTTAGACTACTCAAAGCATGATTAGACGTTTCTATTATGTATGTATAAGTTCAAATTAATCAATGTCAACAACCTATTATATGTTGTACGTATTTGAGATGAATTTATTTTTCCTTCAGGTTATTTTTATTCGCGTATTTATATTTTTTCTTTTTTTTTTTTGTTCTTCAAGTCTTAAGTACATACTCGTTTATACATATAAATAATTTGATAAAAGTCAAACAAAAATGTGCGTCTTTATGCCGAGAAAATTCAGGCAAAAAACAATATTTATGTTTCGGAGCGTTTCCGTAATAATGTTATAAAATATTGATGACCCATATACATATTTTTCACAATTAGGCGTTTTTATGGCCGTTCGATTCGTTCCACCTTAAAAAAAAACAAATCGATTTATTGGCAAATGTTTCATCCTGAATCGCGCGTATTATACTATAATTAAAAATACACTATCGTGTTGTTCCAGTTCGCTTTTCTCCATTTTCACATCAAATTAGTTTAAAATCATCCATTTCTTACGGCAAAAAATCTACGTCTTTCAAATAAGCTCATACCAAAATCGCGCACCTCCTTCTTATTTATGGTTTTGTATCAAAACAAACGTAGAAAAACCTAAATAAAAAATGTCATAAAATAAAAAATATAAAAGAAAATTGGCCAATCGAATTTTCCCGTCTATTGTACAACCAACAATAACAATTCATTGTGTTTTTGTTTAGTTTGTGATTATTTATGTTGTTGTTGGTATTGTAGTTTTCCACATAGTTTTTTTTTCTTCTAAATATAAACCATTTTATATATTTTGTTAATAATACGCTAACTTTATTTACGACGTTTATACAACAGATTACGTGGAATCAGGTGTTGTGTTTATTTCTGCACAGCTATCTTTGACTACACGAAACTACGGACCCTTTGAAATAAATTCAGTTTTAATTTATTAATTCACAAAAGTAAATTGTAATCTTGATGGTCATTTACCTAATTTATGAATGAACAAGGTTCATTCAACAAACATCGACTTGGTCGGTTAAAATATCCATCAATGGACGGGTGGAAGAAAAGTAAAACCACAAAACTATCATTAAATATTTCTTATCATACAGCATTATCTATTAAATGAGTTTTCGTTCAATTTTCTTTTGTTCTATTTGGTTTTCTTTGTCACTATTCGTTTGATGGGCTCCAGCCAATCTAAATGGCATAGTAAAATGACATTTCGAAACAAAATAAAATAACTGCAGTTCATGGTTTTATAGATTTTATTGAAAAAACATTCTTCGTCTTAGAGTTTAGTTTATTAATATAGATTTTCTTAAAGTTTACGGTAAAACGATTAAGTTGCCAAAGTATTTTTAATATTACTCCAAATATCATCAACTCTTTTACCAAATACTGTTTAATAAATCCGATTTATTAAAACTCGTTCAAGTACTCTATGTAAAAAAACGAGTTTAGCTAAAATCGAGGTTGGCAGACAACGGCTATTCTCGAAAAATTCACTAAATCCGATTTATTAAATAGCAGTATTTCTAGGGTATTACGTATATTGTATTTAGGAAGCTTCATCATTCACAATTTATCGACGGAGTTTTAGATAATTGTTCGAATACTGGTGTCCTCTCTTCTTCTAAATTTAGCAAACATTCTAATATGAAGTGAAATAAATAATTGACTAACCCTTGTTTGGTAAAAAATTTCTGTAAATCAATTCCGTTGTTAATGTTGAATGTAAACGCTGGGCCTATTTTAAGAAGAAAATTGATGACTTTATTGTAATGTTGTAGTTCAATGTAAACAGAACTGCAATCCCTTAAATATACCAGTAGAACCCGTTTATATTTCGACTTTTCTTTGGTCAGTGGGTAACTAACTAAGAAATTAAAACATCCATACCAATCCTTGTAGGTTGTAGTAATATTTGATTCGTCATATCGATTCTTGTAGGTTGTAATATTTAACTTAACAATTTTTATTCTCTGTTTTATTAACTACCATTTAATATTTTTTTTGTTTAGTTTGCAAATGACTTTTAATTATTTAACGTGGAGTAAAACACACCTCATTCCGTTTATTTCTAAGTTTTTTTCCAATGAAGCTAAAAATTTTCCATTATTTTTAAAATATATGTCATAATAATACCTAGTTAATGTGTCGTTCAATTTCCCATATTTTTCCTAGAAAATATAAAAACAACTATTATATTCTAGTTAAAAGTAAATAAAAATTGGAAGACAATAAAATTTAATTAAATCGAAAAATAAATAAATGGTGAATTAGCAGTGTAATGAAATTCTAATAGATGGCGGTGCACACAGAAAGGTCATTATTAAAATTTTCTGTATTGATTTTTTGCTAATTTCAAATTGTATTTTGTTATTTATTTCTAGTGATGAGCAAGTCGATTTAGGATTATCAAATGCGAATTTAACACAAAGTTCAAATTCTAGTCTATCATCAAGTTTAGAGAGTACAAGTACTTCACTAGAAGCTGTTGGTGCGCCTACAGCTGGTACTGGAACAGTACCAACTGCTAGACAACAATGGATCGATAGTGATGAAGAGCATGCGGGCGAAATTAATGAGGTTGATTGGAGTTCAAATGTTGATGCGCATATTCTTAAAACTTTAACGGACCAGGAGAAAAAGCGGCAAGAAATTATTAATGAGATTTATATAACGGAACGAAATCATGTTCGAACGTTAAAATTATTAGATGGTATATTTTTAAAGCCGCTGAAAGAATCAAATTTGATAAATTCGGATTTCTTGACTCTACTGTTTCCACCCGCCCTTTCCACACTAAAAGAATTGCATATGCAATTTGAAAGTAAAATAAAACAGCGGCGAAATGATTCCTCGCCATTAGTCAGTAGTATTGGTGATATAATTATCGAAATGGTAAGAATCATATACATAATTCTAAAACAATTATTAAATATACTAATTCCGTGTATTTCAATTCAGTTCGATGGCCACATAGGTGAAGAATTAAAAGATTTTTCAGCACAATTCTGTTGCCGACAAGGTGTTGCACTAGAAGCACTAAAAGAGAAACGTCGAAAAGATGAACATTTACATAAGCTCCTATCAAAACAGGAATCACATCGTGCCTGTAGACGATTACAACTAAAAGATTTACTGCCAACAGTGTTACAACGGTTAACCAAATATCCATTGCTATTTGAGAGTTTATATAAAATTACGTTACAAGTATTACCCGACAATGAGCAGGAACAATTAGCAATTAAAAAATCATTGGAAAATTCAAAACAAATACTAGATCATGTTAATCAGGCTGTGAGGATTGCAGATAATAGTCATAAATTACAAACAATACAAAGAAAATTAGATAAGTCAAGTTATGAAAAGGAAGCATCTAATGAATTTAAGGTAAGTAATTTGACAAAGTAGAAATGGTGTTCTCGTTTTAATAGAAATTGGCAAACATTATCAACCAGACCAAACTGAAGAAGTGTTAAAAAAATGAATTTAGAAGTGTTACATTTTTGCTCTGTTTGTTAGAGTGACTTGATGTCACTTTTTCTATTGCGATCAAGAACTCTGTTTTCTTCATATTGAACAAGAACCTTGCTTAATCATTAAGAATACCATTTTATTTAACTAATTGAGATCGCATTATAAATATTTTTCTGGGGAAATAAGACATAAACTCGCTTCTCGCTTTTTGTACAAAATAAGGCCCTGCGGCACTATTCTGATTTTCCCGGGGAATTGCGAATTGGGAATTGATTTATTGTCAGTTTTTAGTGTATATTCTTTTTTCGAAAGCCTAACTGAGCGATTGGAATTTTGTTTATGTTTTGGGAAAAAATAATTCCCAGTCAAATTTTTAGGGGAAAATAAACAACAAAATTGCTATAAAATGGAACTATTTTTCCCCAAAATTTAGTATGCTTTGGAAAAAAGAAAACCAAAATACACTAAAAACTGACAATAAATCAATTCCCAATTCGCAATTCCCTGGGGAAAACAGAATAGTGCCACTGGGCCCGAATTCTTGAAATTAACACGAAAAATTTCACCGGCAACTTTCTAGTAAAATACGTCATTACAGTCGAAAATTTAAATTGTGTTATTCTTAAGTCATCGCTGACTTTTTTCGGTGAATTTGAATAATATGGGCCCTAAACACATATTCTTGAATTCTATTAAAAAAAAGTTGTCGGTGACTAGTATAAACCAATTTAAATTTTCGATTGAATTGACGTATTTTACTAGAAAGTCACTAGTAACTTTTCTAGTAAAATAGTAATTTCAAATGAAACTTTTAATAAATTTATAGTAACACTAAGTTAACGGCGACCTTTTTCGATTCACCCGAAGAAAAAAGTCATTGTAGTAAAATAGGTCGAAAATTTAAATTGCTTTATACTAAAATCCTCTTCGACTTTTTTCGGTGAAATTCAAGAATAACGTCCCTTATTCTTGAATTAAGCCCATGTGAGAATTAAGAACTAGTTAAAAAATTAAATTTTGACATTAATGTTAAAATAAACAAATTTTGTTCACCATAAAAAACACAAAAAAAGGCATCATGGAAGGGACCGTAACAGTACATATATAAATTTTGACAAGTGTGATATTATTAGGTATTATTATTGAAATTGGTTGGAACCCATAAAGGTTCCGCACATGGTGCAAACCTAGGATTCTATCCCAACTCACGAATGCGAATTGCAATCTTGGCAGACAGGATCAGTTTAGACCAAGGGAGAGAAGGCCGCCTACCTAAATCGATAGTCTTACAAATAAACAATTGAAAATGAACACTTTCGAAAGCTGGACAACTGCATACAAAATGAATGCAGCTGTCAATCTCTTCGAGGCAGTCATCACATATATCATCTTGAGCCAATCCCAAGCGATGTAGATGGTCCTTAAAACGGCATGGCCAGTGAGGATTGCAACCAGTATTCTGAGCTGGTCTCTTTTTAAAGTTTAAGCAAACTTAGTAGACCTCCGATCTGGCTCACTAATATAGTGCTTCGAATTACGGCGACCAGAAGTAGCACGCCACTTCAGCCTTAGCTCTTTAAGACCGAAGGTTTTATAGCCTTCTTATCGCTAATAAAAGATAAGGGAGCCGCTGGTTCGGGACCGATTAATGTTATTCGCGAGCCAGCCTTGGCTGGGGAATCGGCGATCTTATTACCTTCAATTTCACAATGAGCCGGTACCCATAAGACAGTAACTCTATTGTTAGAACAAAGAAGGTTGATGAAATGTTTATAATCCTTAACAAGTTTGGTAATAGTCAAGGGATTATTCAATGAATTCAGCACAGCTTTACCACCCAGAAAAAAATATTTTTATTGTCAACGGCAAGACGCATAGTCTCAGTAACACTATGAGTCAAAGCAATTAATTCTGCCCGAAAGACAGTGCAGTGCGAACCCAGACTACCAAACTATCTGAAATCAATTAGAGGGCAGTAAGTTCCAAATACAGCACCAAATTCAGAGCAAGAGCCATCAGAAAAGAAGGCAAGAAACTCCGATAAAGTTTTAAAACATTGCTCCGAGGACCACAAATCTCTCGATGGATAAACCACCGAGAATACATTTTCGAAGTAGAACTCAGGCAGTAGCCTATCATTACCCATATCAATTTCTGGTATCAATAAAAGGTATCTTTTAATGATTAATCTATACTCCACCATTGCACCTACTAATACACTCCATGCATGTCAAGCGATACGCCGCAGAGCAGGCAGTGGCTAGAATGAAGGTATTCAACTGGGGCAAACACAAAATAGATTCCATAGCCAGAAGTGGAGTAGAAGACATAGCTCCAGTAATGGCTCTACAAGTAATAGTTTGCAATCCATTAACTTTAATTAAAGAAGCATTTAGTTTAACCACTGGCCACCAAACAATGGAAGTGTAGGAGAGGATTCGTAAAACTAACGATTTGTAAACAAATAATAACATTTTGGGACTCAGTCCCCACTATTTTCCAAAAGATCTTCTACACTGCCAAAAATTGTCAGTAGCTTTCTTAATTTTGTAATCAAGGTGGTAATTCCACGAGAGTTTACTATCCAAGAAGACACCAAGATGTTTTACATGGTCAGATGTAGCGCCAATACATTCAGATATTTGCCAGAAACTGTAACAACAATTGTTATGAGAGAGAGTGATCAATACCAAAATTGGTACAGGCTTTAGTAACCGTAGCAAACGAAGTACTATTAAAAGATCCCGTATTATCCAGAAAAGCACCCATAAGAAACTCTTTATTATTGAGGGACCTTCCAACCTTAATGATAAGTTCGTGTAAAGCAGTTTCACAGGACTTACAAACTCTATAAGCATTTTTTTTTTTTATTATTATTTTTAAAATGTTAAAAAAAAAATTTTAAGAAAAGTTGAAGACGGACAAATAGGCCGAAATGACTTAGGGTCCGTATAATCAGACTTTGGGATAAAAAGAACTTTAGTCTTGCTCCAACATTGTGGAACAAGCTGCTATCGAGAGCCGTCATATAAAAAGGGCTCCCGATAGCGCTCCGTATAAATAGGTTGAGCCAAATATTTTTTATATCAAGTTTTCGCTAAACAATTGAATTAAAAATGATAGTTTGATGTTAAATAAATTTAGTTTGCCAATAAATAGCGCGGCAAATTTAAATTTAGGTTATAAAAATGACGGCTCTCGATAGCAGCTATCGGGAGCGAATAGAAAAACAGGTGATATTGACATTCCTATAGCGATCTAAGTTAGTTGTATTATATATGAAAACACCCTCTTTCCTTCATTTCGTTGACGTAAAAAGGTGGTGTGTGACACAGACAAATGCTAATTGAAATGGAATGTTATTTTGTTCTAGCTATCTGACATCGCATTGAAAAGAATGATTTTCATATAATTTACAAAATAAGTCGCGTTCCCACGCACCATAATCTAAATTTGACTGTAGCACAACTAGTTTCAATTGCTCTTAAAAGGTTGTAGTAAAAAAGAAACAATCAATTACGAATTTTTAGAATATGAATTTAATGAAACAAAACATAAATATTTGTCGATCAACTTATCATAAAATTCAACTAAAAAGCCTCGTTTTGACGAGCCTCGACTCGACTTGAATACAATAGTTGAAAGGACATCTACTTCTATTTTACTTGAAACTTGAAGTCAAGTAAAATTAACTTGAATTCAAGCAAAATAACACGTTCACATTGGTCAAGTATGTAGGTTCAAGTTACTTGGATTCAAGTCCTTGAAATCAAGTAAATTGACTAATAAGAACGAGGCTTAAGTTAAATTAATTACGTTTTCCGATTACAACAAAGAGTAATAAGTATTAATTTTGTCACTTATAAATTTATAATAAAAAACAACTTTGTTATTTTTCACTTTTTAATTTTTAATTGGTAAAAAGTGTCCTTATACAAGTAACAATATTTAAATATTGTTACTATAAGGAAATTTTTTACCAATTAAAAATTAAAAAGTGAAAAATAACTAAGTTGTTTTTTATTATAAACAAAGAGTAGCAGAAGAGTAGATAATTAATAGATATTTGCCAAAATGACAGTTTTTTGACATGTTTATGTCAGTATAGAGTAATTTACTACTCCATCAATTTCGACAGAGCAGCTTTAGAGTAGAGTAGTGTGTAACTAGAAAACGACATAAGTAAAATGCTTTGGTAAAAATAGATCAGATTTAGGTATGGATTTAAAATTCCCCAAAGCAACACGCAAATATTTGCTTTTCAATTTAATTTTTATCTTCTATGTTGGTATTTTTTCTGTCAAATATTTACGTATTTTATTTGATCGAGCTTGAAATAATTAACAAAATCATTAAAATAAATTTAAAATTACCTAAACGAAAGAGTAAAAAGAAAATATGTTTTTCATGGTATTGGGTTGCCAATAATATGTTCTTACATGCCATGTAAATGTCATTTTACATCAAGGTAGCAACCTTTAGAAATGAAAGAACTACTTAACATCTGGTGTAAGGTATCATAACTAAAATTAGGAATGAATTAAAGAATTCGAATTATTTTTTTTTTTTTTGAATGATTTAGTTCTTTTGATCATTCTTCTGATTTAGTGGTTGTTGTAAATTTTTGAACAAAATAGGCTAGATGAAGCAAATTCTAGTGGTACGCATGGTAACTAACAATTCTGATTTTAGGGGAACTAAACCCTTTTTCGATTTATCCAAGGCAATTGTTATACATTTTTGTAAATTTACCAAATCAATACACTTAATTAAATAAAATTAATTAACTAAAATTCAAAATTCATCTATTCGGTTTTGAGAATATTATGTCATTCTTTTTATACGGTGTTTCACTGCCGCAAAGAATTACAAAATATCGAATTAATGTATTTGATCATGTATTACACTTGAGTAAATGATTTGCGCATTTCGCTCGACAACTTTTCAGATTTTGAACTTCACTAGATCATTGATAATCCAATGTGCTTTGAAAGGGACTATGGTATTGAACTACTAGAATTTTAATTATTTTTAAACCTCAAAAGTAAAGCTACAAATTTAGTCAGGAATTCACAGGAAATAGAACAGGAAATTTTTTCAAATAAATTCTATGTTTTTAGACGGGAAAATCTTAAAACGCTAAAATCATAAAAGAAGAAATTTTAATTGATTATTCATTGCTTAATAAATGTATTTTGTTTATTATTATTTATAGCGCTCAAAATTGAATAAATTAACATCGAAATTAGAAATGATAAATTCGGTTTTAATGTTGTGTGCCTTATGCCGATTTTATCAACTAAATCATAGACTTTTCTAAATTGTTAACTATAGTGCATACCATTCACTCTCATACGGCACAACTGTGCCTGATCTTTCATTATTCTAAAGTACGACTTCCGGAATGTTAACCGAACGTTATTAAAATTTTACGGTATAAGAAAATCTTTAAGATTCCAACCCCGTACATGAGTTCGTCGATTGATTATTTTAGCCTTGCCAAAACAAACTAAATACGGTCTTTCTGTTCGGCCCGAAAGTTGAACCGATTTCTGTGTTGACTACAGATTGGACTGACATATTTCTTAAAAGAGCACAAGAAAATCAACCGGGTTGCAGAATCATCAATTACCATTAACCTAAGAAACTAGTTTCTTCTCACCATTAACCTAAGAAGCTAGTTTATTCATTTGCAATCGTTATACCATAAAAAATCGTAAAGGCGGACCACAAAATTCTTTATCTATCTATTATAAGCCGCTGAAACAGAGCGCAACCATTACTGGACAACTTTATCGACAATAATTGATGGCTTTAAAGCAAGCCCTGGTTGCAAATCAACCGGAATGGGACAAAAGGCACGATACGATTATTTTGCAACATGATAACGCTAGGCTTCACGTTGCGATTCATGTCCAAAACTACCTGGACGGACAAAACTGGGAAATTCTACCCTTGTGAATACACCATTGTCTCATTTTCTACACAAATAAATGTCTTTTATTTCGTTATAAAAGGTTAGAAATACATTTGTACACCCAATAATTTAATTCAAATACGATAAATACTCGTTTAATCATTATAATAATTACGGATTACCATTTCGCTACAAACTTGTGGCACAAAATTAGTTTGTTCATAGTAAAAAGTATATAATCCGAGCATGTTCAATTGGTCACTTATACCGTGCGCCTAGCGGAAGGAATTGTAACCGAGGAAATAATGTAAAAAAATGTTCGTAGTAAGCAATTTTATGGAATTAAAATTGCAAAGGATCCAACACAAAATGTTACCAATACATAATGTAAATTATGAGTTTCCTATATTTGATTGTTTGGTTCAATTTTAATATTGAAAGTGCTACAAAATAGTGTTCAAAAGTGTATAAATATGATAATAAGTTAGAGCCTTACATCGTTATTTTATTTTTGTTACACTAAATATATTTTTCATTATTACACTAATCATATTTATTGGAACATAAAAACAATCCAAACTGCAAAATTACATATTAGGTATATTGTATTCAATGGCACTAAAAAAATATCAAATTTATGCTACTTTTTGGCACTTTTCATTTTAAAATTGAACTAAATCATAGGAAAACCGCAGTTTGTGTATTGGTAGTATTTTATGTTGGATGTATTACAATTTTAATTAATTAAAATTGTTTTGGACTATATTTCCATATATATAACTGCTTACTGTGAAAGTTTGTTTATATTAATTTAAACTTACTAAAGGCGCTTTTCCACTGGTCAATAAAAATGAGAGCTAAAATAAAAAGCATCCACAGGTATTAAATTCGTGTTGTTTAACAGCTGAGTTGCCTCAAAGTTCATAATATGTTTCTGGAGCCTTTCTTCATATCTACGTGCATTTTCCTGAATTTAATTTAAAACGAGGTTCACTTCAAGGTCCTATGGATGTCATTCTAATATACCAAGGTGCATCAACGATATTCCTTAATACCGTATTCTGAAATTTTTGGATGTTATTTACGTTGCTCTGTTTGGTACAACCCCAAAGCTGAATACCATAAGTCCAAATCGGTTTCAATATTTGCTTATAAAGTAGAAGCTTGTTGTATGTATCCATCTGAATGGGAGGGAAAATTTGTTTGCGAAATGGACTACGTTGATTGGTCATGTTTTTCTCTGCTGGAAAAGTATCTACTGGAATAAGTACGTAAATTTCCCTTAAAATATTGAAGATAAAGTAAATAAAGAATAGGAATATTTATTGGTATACCTAAATAGTTTTTGATTTTGTTAAGTAACCATGTCCTCAAATCGCTCGTGCAGAATATACATCGTGGAATGCGCTGTGGGACACTTAGCGCCGTGCTGTTGAAACCACATGTCGTCGGTATCCATCTCATCCGGTTTAGGCTATAAGAAGTTGCTTATCATCGATCTGTAGCGCTCGCCATTGACGGTTAAGGCAATGCCAGTTTCGTTTTGAAAATAAAATTTGATGATTGCACGCGTTGTTCAACCCTATAACCTTCCAAGGCGATTTGCCATACACTACTGAACAATTAACAACAAATTTGACAGATGTTGCTTTAAAAACATGGCTGCTACAACAAATCAGATTTCGAGCTTCCCTATTTGAAAGACTTTATACGGCTAAAATTTTTAAAATTACCATTAAAATTCCGATAAAAACCATTGTTGATTGATAACTTCGAAATACGGGTTATAAGTTTACGTTTAACAGAAACAACGTACATATATGATGAAAAATACGTCAAATCACAAATTTGGTATATGGGACCGGAAGTCGTGTTTAAATTTTTTATTTTTTATGTTTTCAATTGGTAGTACTAGTTAAAAATAACATTTTGTAGAAAATGATTTTTTGTTGTTGTTGTTGTTATTTAAAATACAGGGTGTCAAATTTTGAGAAAAATGATAAACATGATGTTTATGGCTATAAAAGGAAAAATAAATATCCGATATTTATGATATAGGGCTCGTTTTAAAGGTAAGTTAATACGGATTAATAAAAAATATAAAAATGTTAAGTTCTTTAATTTCTTCATTTTCAAATTTCCCGCCAAAATTTTATTTTTGAATTTTCTCAATGATCGTCCAATTTTTTTTTTTTTTTTTTTTTTTTAAATTTTACGTCATTTAATTCTATTGAACATACTAAAAACTTGCGCTAGTAAAATTTTTCGTTTTCGTGCAAAATACGTTTAAGTATGACAATCTACAAATTTATTATATTTAAACGTATTTTATACGAAAACGAAACGAGATGCTGTCCTGATTTTTTAAGATGTCTAATAGAACTAAATGGGGAAAAAGATAATAAAAAAAATAAAAATAAAAAAAAAGTGTTTTTGAGAAAATTGAAAAAAACTGTTTCGGCGGCCATTTTGAAAAAATAACAAATGAAAGATAGTACCATTTTTATAATTATTTTATAATCCCTATTCATTTATCTTTAAAATGAGCTCAATCTTATAATTTTCGAATAATTAATTTTCTTTCTATAGCAATAAATGCAATACCAAGTGCATTGAATTTTTAAATATTTGACACCCTGTACCTTAAAAACAACAACAACAACCAAAATCGTATTCAATAAATTGTTCATTTTATTCAGTGCTTCACATCCAAAACATAAAAATTATAAAATTCAAACTTGACTTCCGGTCACATATAAAGATATGCAATTTGACGTATTTTTCTCCATAGTGAAAAATTCGTCAAATCAAATTTTTTCTGAAGTTATATTTTAATTTTTATATTTTTATGTTTCGAATGTATAGCACTATATTAAACAAAACATTTATGGAAAATAATTTTGTTTTTGGTGTTGTTTTTGAAGATACAGGGTGTCAAATATTTAAAAATTCAATGCACTTGGTATTGTATTTATTGCTCTAGAAAGAAAATTAATTATTCGAAAATTATAAGATTGGGCTCATTTTAAAGATAAATGAATAGGGATTATAAAATAATTATAAAAATGGTACTATCTTTCATTTGTTATTTTTTCAAAATGGCCGCCGAAACAGTTTTTTTCAATTTTCTCAAAATTACTTTTTTTTTATTTTTATTTTTTTTTATTATCTTTTTCCCCATTTAGTTCTATTAGACATCTTAAAAAATCAGGACAGCATCTCGTTTCGTTTTCGTATAAAATACGTTTAAATATAATAAATTTGTAGATTGTCATACTTAAACGTATTTTGCACGAAAACGAAAAATTTTACTAGCGCAAGTTTTTAGTATGTTCAATAGAATTAAATGACGTAAAATTTAAAAAAAAAAAAAAAAAAAAAAAATTGGACGATCATTGAGAAAATTCAAAAATAAAATTTTGGCGGGAAATTTGAAAATGAAGAAATTAAAGAACTTACCATTTTTATATTTTTTTTTAATCCGTATTAACTTACCTTTAAAACGAGCTCTATATCATAAATATCGGATATTTATTTTTCCTTTTATAGCCATAAACACAACATCATGTTTATCATTTTTCTCAAAATTTGACACCCTGTATTTTAAACAACAACAACAACAACAAAAAATTATTTTCTACAAAATGTTATTTTTAACTAGTACTACCAATTGAAAACATAAAAAATAAAAAATTTAAACACGACTTCCAAAAATTTGTGATTTGACGTATTTTTCACCATATATATATATCAATGATTCCTCATTTTACTAAAAACACGAAAAAGAAATGAACTTCTGGGGTGGGATGTTGTAACATCACTTTCGATTCGAATTCGATAGATTTTATATCTCATGTTTCAAGAATAAAATCGTACTCTGTTTCGTTTTTTTGATTACGCTTTTTCTATTGCGATCTCTTTTTGTTGCGTACTTTTCTTTTCCTTCAAATCGATAAAGTATCACTAAACAAAAATTTGAGTCAGATTATAAGTAGAAATAGAATGTTGTTTTATTCGAGCAAGCTGAGATAGCAAGGAAAAAAAACAAAAAAGCATACTTGAAAAACGAAATAGAGTACAATTTTATTCTTGAAACATGAAACATAAAATCTATCGAATTCGAATCGAAAGTGATGTTACAACATCCCACCCCTGATATTTCCAATGTTATCGTTGTATACGCGTATACGTATTATAAGTGCAACCAAAACCAACAAAAATGTTTATACAAGCCGTACTATGGCGATACAAACACAAAAAAAAAACTACTATTTCTGTAAGCATTAGTGTCGTGACGTAGTATAATATTATATATTTTTTTATATACCTACTTTGAATTGAAAAAGGAATTATACTAATGATGGAACAACAGTATGTGATAAACAACAAACGAATTTTGACAATCCACAGACAAAGACTTAAATATTTGACCGAGAGAGAGGAGTATTATTATTATTAAATAATTAACCATATTATACTATACTACATATTGTAGTCTTACTTTGGCAATTTTACAACAAAAATGCCGTGTATTTTCATTCCGGAATGAAGAGTTTCATTCCACTGAGAAGTAGGTATAGAAAAATTCTCTTCTTCACGTAGTTTTAGTGTTTACCACTAGAGTAAATATATTACATATATTTAGGTAGTTTTATGAGTTGGTATTAAATAACAATTTTCAATTTTTCGATAAATCAGAATTTTAAATTTTGTTAATTATCATTTTGAATTATTATACTTTATTCAATAATTTGTCATCACTATTTTATATTTGTTAAAATTCTAAATAATAAATTATATTTTAGAGCTTAGTAGTACCAACTGTTGAAAATAAAAAAAAAAACTATTCTGTAGAAGAATGGCTCTTACTTTGGGCAAAATTTATTCCTATTCGGATAGGAATAACTTTTACCAAAGCAAGACGGCGGCTGCGGTCGAATTCTCGGGTAAATCATTTACTTCGGTAAATGTTGATTTTTAGTGTTCATTTTTCATAAATTATGCAATTTTTCCTATTTTAAACTTGTTCAGTTCTTATAACAATAAAGAATAAAGTATCTAAACGTAAAACATTTCCTTTTTTTTATTTTGTTTACCCTCCATAAAAAAAGGTAAATGCATTTACCGAATTTAGCGGATTTACTCGAGATTTCGACCGCAGCCGGCATATATACAATAAGTTAGAGTAGTACATATGATGCATAATATAACTTTTTGTTTCGATTTTAAATTGTAGTTTGTAGTTGTACAAAACCTGCGAGAATTCTCTCTTTAGAAAGCCTGCTTGTTTTGTTAGCACACAGATACACATTTAAAAATATCAACCGTTAAGTGTATTGGTCATTACGAAAAACCATATAAAAAAACAAAACCAACAAAAATGTTTATACCCGTGACGTTCGCTCTTTACACAGATCCTATAAAAGAAATGTCCCCTATGAGTTTTTATTGGTATGTATCGATATTTGAACAATATTTTAGGTATATATATTTTCTGATTTATTTTATACATTACTAATACTAAGCCATAGAGGACAAATTTATAGCTTAAGTGTTTGTTCCGCACGCTTGTATAAACATTCACTCCTATTATGATTGTCGAGTCGACCGACAATCGACACGACTCTGTGTTGCCTTTCCGTTTTTCGTATTGTTGAATGTTGATACCAAATGATAAAATGAAAACGCGATACAGAGTCGTGTCGATTGTCGATCGACTCGACAGTCATAATAGGAGTGATTATTGTTGGTTTTGTAAAAAAACCATAAAATTTAGTTTATTCGATTTAATCTACACTATTTATAGTTGATATCACACCTTACTTAACACATTATTTTCATAACCGTATATAAGTATTCTCACTAATACAATCAGCAGTTGATCTATTTTTACAGCAATAGTCTTCAAATAATTGGGCTTTCTACAGAGAGAATTTTCGAAGGTTTTGAGTTTGTATCAAAAATAGTAGAAAATTGTACAATACGGCTTTTATAAACATTTTCGTTGCTTTTGGTGCGAGAATTCTTTCTTTAGAAAGCTTGGTTGTTTTGTTAACATGCAGATACACATTTAAAAATATGAACTGTTAAGTGTATTGGTCATACCAAAAAACCATATAAAAAAAATCAAATTTTCTCGTTTCTTACCATTACTACTATCCATTCATATCACACACTACTTAATATAAATTGATAATTACATAGTATAAGATTGTTTATGTTTTCTACACTGTATTCCCAACCACATATATATATATATATATATATATATATATATATATATATATATATATATATATATATATATATATATATACGATGTCATTTCACTAATACATTCATCAGTTCACATAATTTTACAACATTTGGATGGAAATGGTTGGGCTTTCTCAAGAGAGAATTTTAGAAGATTTTGAATTATTGCCTTATAAAATACACCAATACAATGTTAATATGTATTAGATATCAGTTAACTTTGGCTCTGCTTTTACTACACGTTTAATTGTATATGAATACTATAAATTCACTAATAACTCCAGAATACTCAGTATACTATACAGATGGTCCACGTTTACTGAAGTTTAATCGTATACGTATTATACTAAATGTTGACGGAAACCTTCGAACCCTAGTTTTTTTTAACTAATAATTACCACATGGAAAGTTACACTTACGATTCATTAAAAGTTTCATTTGTGGTCTTATCTGTTTATCTCAATTTTATTTAAATGTTCACTTTGGCAGGTTCCTTCGAAGCTTCACTCTTTATTTTGTATTGATGTTTTGTTTGTTGTTCCATTTATAGTAATCTAAGGGTGTAACTACCCCATACCCTAGAAAGTTGAAACTATCAAAATTTGACTGATTCTGGATTAGTCCCTCTCATTCAATTTAGCATGAGTCAGGGTACAATATGGTCGAGGTCGAAAGCTAGGAGACCCAAAGTTCCCAGGTCTGCATTTTACCCAACTCGAAAACTGTAAGAGCTGGGAAGTTGAATTTTCAAATTCTTTCAATTTCAAGTTTTTCAAATTTTTTTCAGCTCTTATAGTTTTCATTCTTGAATATTTATTTTCTTGAATATGCATAAATAAAAGAGGGTAGTTAAAAACTCGTTTTTTTCATTAACTTGTTTAATTAGTTAAGACATCTTTTGGAAAATATGGTCTATAATCCAAAAATTTAAGGCATCCATAATTTCGATAAACTGAAAAATTAAAGAATTTTAATTTACGAATTCAAAAATTAAACAAGTAATCTGCTTTACTTAAACTAAATTAAAACTGAAAAAATGTTAATGTTTATTTATTTTGGCATATTTGACGTTCATCTAGTAGATTTGTATGAACCAAAAAAGTTTTTAAAATTTTAACCAACATAAACGAAACCCACATTGGTTTTGTTGCAAAGATACAAGATTGGATAACCGATTTATCGACCTTGAATTTGTAGCAAATTTCACTGAAATTAATAAAATTTGCTTTAATATTTTTCGGTAAAAAATTGCAAATATCTTATCTAAGTACATAATTGATAATTGCGGAAACAAGTTTTTTATTAGATTACTTTCGGCAAATTTAAAACTTTAATAACGGAATATGATAAATTAATTGACGGAATATCAAATGATTTTAGAGGAAACTTCAAACCAGGGCAATCATCTGACGGTAGAAGTAAAAACATCAGGAACGAATTTTTTATCATGACGGTTTTCCCCTTGTTTATTTTTAAATCTTTACAAATCTGAGCCTCGATGAGTTTCAACTCGCTTTTTAATCTTGCGCCCCTTACAAATTTATTTTAAATTAAATAGAGAAAATAAAATGATAACAAAAATAAAAAATGTTAAAAATGTTGTAATATTAACAAAAATAAAACGAGAATTTGTATAGCCAAAGAGAATTTCATTTTGAAAATATGAGAAACGCCTTACATTAAATATACATTTGTCACCAAACGTTCTAAGTAATTATTAATTTTTTATTTACAGAATTTAGATTTAACACAACACAAATTAGTCCATGACGGGCCTCTAATAATGAAAAAGAATCCAGGAACCCAACTCCATGGGTTACTTTTTGAAAACATGATGGTATTGTTACATAAACAAGAAGAGCGTTATGTACTAAAATATCACTCGGTACCAATGGCCGGTTCAAATGATAGTAAAGCCGAAATTCGTTTTAATCCAATTACAAAAATACATCTATTGCTGATACGACAATCAGCGGTTGATAAAAATACATTCTTTTTGATTAATACAAATGTGTCACAAATGTTGGAATTGACAGCGCCAAGTAAATCTGAGTGTAAAATGTAAGTAACACAATTTATTTCGTTATTATAATATAAATAAACATACAAGAAAAAATCATTTGAACTTGTTACGTCCGTATAAGGGATTCCTGTAAACACCATATAAATATTAAAAACATTGTAAATGTATGTGTATGCCATCTATGGAGTGGATATATAAATTTTAAATTGTAATTATTAAACAAATCTGTCGTGTAATAAGATTGATGTTCTACGTTTTAAGATTTGCTTTCAATTTGCGGAAGAAAATTGATTTTAATATTTTTTTCATTTAAATAGCTAATACATATTGAGAATTAAACAGCATATGAGAACAGTCTTTAAAAATATTTTTATTTAGCGAAAAAAGAAACAAATGCGTTTAGATTTATTTATTGCCAATATAAATTATGGTTAGGTAAATATTTAGAATATTATAAATAGTATACATATTATTTATATGCATTGTTAATTTATATAAATTACGATAAAATCTTGCAAGCATTTTTATTTTGTTATTATTCATGGATCGGTGAACCAATTTTTTTAACGCGACATGTTATTTTGTTTTGTATGCACTCACATCGATGAAGTATAATTACAATATTATGTGCGATTTTAATTAATTATTATACGTTTTTATAAACATTACAATTTCTTATTTATAAAATTTGTATTATGTAGTTATTTTATAGAGTACAAAAATGGAATAATAGCCCTAGCCTTGATTGGGTAAATCAATTATTAGTTAATTAAAATAATTTGATAAATAATAAAATTCGTTTGAAGTATAATTTTTTTTTATATTTAGTTTTTATGTAAAGTTTCCTGTTTATTTGTTGTTGATATAGCCTTCAATAAAAATTAGTACATATTTTTATTTAATAGTAGGTACATAGCATTATTGTGTGAAAACGAACGAAACTTTAAAAAAAATATTTTAGTGACGCGATTTATTTGATTTTATAAAATTTGTATCCAAATCGGTTTTGACATTCTTCAAGTACCGGAGCACAAAAATAAAAATATAATTATTGTATACATACACAAAAAAGATTACGAAACTTCACTACGAAGCGGCCAAATCCCTCCATGGGATGTAGCGCCAGCGGAAGAAGAAGAAGAAGTGTATTTTATGTAATTAACTAATATGTATACACTAAAAGGCTAGTTTTAACACAAAATCTAAAAATACAAATTTACTGATGATACGAAATTCCTATTATTTTTTTGCCCGGATAATTTTTTTCATTTTTTAACTAAGCATTTCACTTTTTTGTATGATAATGTTATTAAAAATACCTATTATCGCCTTTTCACTAGTTAGTTTTTTAATTAAATTTAACTAAACACTTTTTTATTTATGCTTTTTTATAAATTTTATTGTCACTAAAACACCAGCTGCTTTTATCTCGA
This sequence comes from Tipula helvola, assembly GCA_963556165.1. Classification (NCBI taxonomy): domain Eukaryota; kingdom Metazoa; phylum Arthropoda; class Insecta; order Diptera; family Tipulidae; genus Tipula; species Tipula helvola. The sequence goes on along the minus strand of OY744481.1, from coordinate 197,811,779 downwards.
TAACAAAATTGACATAAGTTTGTTTGGCGTTTCAATGAAAGAAGATGGCCCATAAATTCTCAATAGGGTTCAGATCGGGTGAATTGCCGCGCCAATCTAGAACAATTATCTCTTTATCCTAGAAATATTTCAACATTTCCTTCGACTTGTGGCAGGGAGCAGAGTCCTGTTGAAAAATTGCTCCTCCTTGGGGTTGGCACTTTTCAAGTTCTTTGTTCAAATGGTGTTCCAACATCGATTTGTATCTTTGATTGGATCCAACCCCCATGTATGAAAAACTCCCCAAAACATTTTTTGACGCACGGAATAGGACGTTGCTCACTGCCACAAGTCAAAGCAAACGTTGAAATATTTCCAGGGTAAGGAAATAACTGTTTTAGATTGCCCGGGAATTTATCCGATCTGAACCCTATTAAGAATTTATGGGCCATTTGCAAAGTTTGCACTACAAAAACAAAGATGTAGAAGCAGTCATTCCGATTTGGTATCGGGAAGAGAGGATCTCTGAAAATTGTCAAAAACTAATGGAGTTCATGTCAAAACAAGCAAAATCAGTTATTGAAGCCAAAGGCAGACATATTTCCTATTACCTAATTAGCGTAATGGTAGTTGTATCATATTGTAAAAATATAATTTTACAAGGAATAAACGGTTGCATCATAACAATTGCTTAAGATTCCATTAATTTGCACAATACTTTTTTTTTTTTTTTTTTTTTTTTAATTTTATTTATTATTTATTAATTTATGTACATTTACAATTTACAGTTTAGTTTGTGTTTAATTTTAAATATAATTTTACATAATATTATGTATTCATCTGGTACATTGTCTGTTTTGTTATCTAAATATTGTTGAATATGTTAAGGGAAAATTCTCAAAAAAACCTTAATAATTACTTAAAACTACATACTAATACTAATTATATTTAATGTTAATATTATATTTCAGATATTGCACTTATTCTAATATTATGTAGAGTAACCATTATTGTCAGAAATTGCCAGGAAGTGATCATTGTATTGTAAGGAGCTCAGGAACCTCTGCTGAGTTTCTCTTATTTTGTCATTTATCAGTTTTATATTGTCGAGTTTGTGAACCTTTTCAGTCGAGTGATAACGTGGCAAATTATAAATCATTTTTAATATTTTGTTTTGACAAATTTGTAGCTTTTGGAGATGCGTTTTGGCACAATAGCCCCATACTTCAGCAGCATAAAGCAGAACTGGGCTGAATATACATTTGAAAATTAATAGCTTATTGTGAACAGATAATTTAGAGTTTCGATTGATCATAGGATAGAGGATTTTAATTAGTTTGTCACATTTATCAATTGAACTTTGTATGTGATAAGAAAAGGTTATTTTGGGGTCAAATGTTAGACCTAAATACTTCACAGTGTTGGACCAAGGAATCATGATGTTATTAACATTTAAATCTTGTTGAGGCAAATTGTTTGCACTGTGTTTCCGAGTGAAGAATATATTTTGGGTTTTAGAAATATTCAGTTTTATTTTCCAACTGCACAAATATTCGTTTATTAGTCTAATTGCTGATTCAAGATTATCGATTATACATTTTGGATTTAATGATGTAGTTAATATGGCCATGTCATCTGCAAACATGAATAGTCTACATGTATTAGGACAGGGTAGCTCAGAAATGAAAATGTTGAAAAGCGTCGGGCTCAAAACAGCGCCCTGTGGTACACCAGCTGGAATAGAGTATTCAGCAGACTTTGTATTACCATTCATCACTGAAAATGATCTGTTAGAAAGATATGATCTAATAATTTTAATTAGGTACATGGGAGTTTTAGTCGAATAAAGTCTATGAATTAGGCCATCATGCCATACGGTATCAAAAGCTTTCTCAACATCTAGCATAGTGAAGCCAATAGATAATTTATGATGAAGATTATTTTTGATATTATTGACTACTCTATGTAGTTGATGTGTTGTGGACAGTCCTCTTCGAAAACCAAATTGTTCATTTGGTATGACCTTAGTATTATGAGTATGTTGCTCAAGTCTCCTTAAGATAATGCGCTCAAATATTTTGCTTAATGAGGACAATAGTGAAATAGGTCGATAATTAGCTGGATTCGACTTGTCTTTAGATGGTTTAGGTATAGCTATAACATTAGCTTTCTTCCAAGCATTAGGATAGTATCCAATATTTAAACAGCCGTTAAATATATATGTCAGGGCTATAAACATTTTTCTAGGACATTTTTTTAGTGCTCTATTTAGGATTTGATCTGGCCCTGGAGCTTTAGTTGTTTTGAGGGATTTAATTATCGATTTGATTTCCGATGGCTTGGTCAATTCAGTCATGCTTAGGTTACCAGTTTCTACTGAATTTATTATATCTAGACTTCTTTTAACTGCAGCGTCAGATGAGGCATTCAGGTAGCCCTCAGTAATAGAATGTGCTTTAAAGAATGTCTTTGCTACTGCTTCAACCTTTTCATGACTAGTGATCATCAATTTATCATCCACTTTAAGTGTTTGAATTTGGGGTTTTGAGAATCTTGTTTTTAGTATTTTCGTAGCTTTCCAGAATGGAGAACTGCCAGTTTTATTTAAAGTCATTAAGTAATTAGACCATCGAAGGTTTCTAATTTCATTAATTTTATTTTGAATTTCATAGTTCAACATTTTGACGGTAGTTTTGAGATATGAATCATGAGTGCGTTGGAATTGCCTTCGGATTATATTACGAATTTGGATTAGCCTTGTGGTTTCATCATCCAATTCAATATCATCATTTTTTTTAAAAGTCAGATTGGGAATAGCATGCCTTTGAGCTTCTAGTATAATAGAAGTGACTTGCTCAATAGAATTATTTATTTCAGTTATGGTCTTTATTCCACACATTGACTTTTCATTAAGTTTTAAATGATTGCTAATATAATTAGCGAACTTGCACCAGTTAGCTTTTCCAAAATTCGGTACATATGATTGATAGTTACAAGTATCTACTTGGTCCGTGAGTCTAAAAGTAACTGGGAAATGATCAGATGATAACTCATTTTTGACTGTAACTTCAGTAATGTTTGTTACATTTTTAGCTAGAATGATATCTAGTATTGATGGTGTACCTCTACCAGAACTTGGATAGTATGTTGCAGAATCAGGATAATAGATAACAAATTTTCCTTTAGCCAATTGGTCGAATAAAGTATTACCGGCTCGGTTAGCTCTAACGCAGTTCCAAAAGCGGTGTCTTGAGTTTAAATCCCCGCAAATTAGTACGTCATTTAAAGTATTAGATAATATGCGTAAATCGTTTTTATAATCTCTAATAACTTCAGCATTTATATTAGATCCTGGGAAATAAGTGCTGAATAAATTAATTTTTTTTTTACCTGCACATATTTGTATTCCAATATTTTCAATTACCGTTGTATTAGTAACAGGTAGCAGATCATGTTTGATACCTTTCCTGACAATAATGGCCACCCCTCCTCCACTTCTGTTAGGTCTATCTAATCTGTATATAATGAAATTTGAATCACGAGTTAGATTAATGTTATTATTGAGTAAAGTTTCAGACACTAACGCTATATCAATAAAATTTACTTTTAAAAAATTATACAATTCAACTATTTTATTTTTAAGGCCTCTAGAATTCCAAAGGCATACGTTTATTTTACTTACAGTATTACTATTCATTTTGAATTAAATAGGTATTTACATGCCATCTCTGTGATTTTGTAGAATTGTTCTTCTTTTGTCCTACACGATCTCAGCTTTTGTATTACTTCTGCTACAATTGTTGTAATTTCAGAGGGGTTGAACAGGTTAGTGTTTGTAGTATTAGCTGCTACATTAGAATATAGTAAGTTTGGAGTTCTCGGTACCTCTTGTCTTTGAAAATTTGCTGTGTTTGATGATAATGATGGAAAATTTCTTTCATTGACGTAAAACGTTTCTCTTTCATTCGCGTGGGAATTTCTGTTGAATTTAGATTTTTGTCTAGCTTGCTGTATTTTTGACTTTATATTGATATATTCAGCTCGCTTAGCACATATTGATGAGTTGGCAGGATGATTTAATTTGCAATTTACACATTTTATTTTTGATTCACGTAATGCAACATCAATATTGGCCAAGGGACACTCAGTTGATTTGTGCTTGTCGCTACATAAATTACATATGGTTTGTTGGTAGCAATTTCTATTGCACAATACTTTACATAACATAAAGTGGCAAACTACATTGTCTTAAATTTTACGAACAAAAAGTAAGTTTCAGTGCGAGTTCGCGACAATATTCTGCTGAAAAATTTTCAGCAGGATTGCATGCGATTTAAAAATATTTTATTCAGAAGGGGAAATTTGTTTACATAATAGACTACATTGATTGGTTGCCTGCTGAAAAATTTTCAGCAGAATATAGTCGCGAACTCGCACTCATAATAGAATTTCATAATACTCGCCGCGAATCGAATTTTACGAAATCAAACAAATTTCATAGTAGCCCTCCAATTTCAGAGTTCTTTATGGTAGAAACAGACGTTCGGAATTTTCCTTGCGTCGAAATTATAATACACTACTTTATAAGGAATGAAACAAAGTATTCCTCACATGCTTTATTACGCAAGTTGCTTATATTTCTAATTTAGCCGTGAAACGGTAGGCTACACTATGAATCATATTGTTCACAATAGTTATCAAAGAATGAAACAAAAGCGAGTATATAGTTGTGCCGCGATAATTTCGGTAATTACAATTATAGCTTTATTCAAAAAACTAAAACTAGTTCTCGTACTCCGAAATTAATATTTTTATCATCTTCATTATTATCCGCATCTTTATCATTATCCGCCATTTTTATGAGTTGTCACATAGATGTTGCAATAGTTAGCTTCAAGAGGCTAACTATCATCATAAAACCGACACAACACAGAAATATTGCAATATATTCATATTACACTATCGCAGAAATATGTTATATTACCTAATCCATTTCTAAGACGTAGAAATGGTATAATATAATACGGGCCTAAGTAAAAGAAAACAAATCTAATACGGTTTTTCTACATTTTCATTCTTTCATGCCGCATACGACAGTAACTTTTATAATAATTTCGCAACAGAAGAACTTGATGGACTTAACATTTTCTCATTTTTTTGGTAATTTTTTCTTCTCCATACCAACTTATAAAACATTTTTTTTTCTTGTATGACGAAAAAAATAAGAAAAGATTATGTCTGTCAAGTTCTTCTATTGCGAAATTACCCTAAAAGTTACTGTTCGTATTTTTCAAGTATGAGGCACCAGTTCAATTTTTCCATTTTGCTGAATGAAACCAAACCTTTGCTGAGTGTTGACAAGTGCCAAAATGAAGGATACAAATTAATTAGTTTGTGACAAAACACAATAAAATTTATTTTAAAAAAACTGTATTTTAAAATTAAATACGTGTAAAATAAATGCGAAATGCGTGTGCAACTGCGCGCAGTGCTGCAGGCAAAAATTCCGCACATCTGTTTCCAGTATTATGTAGAATTTTGAAATCCAGAATTCGCGTAATTTGTAATTTCGTACATAACATCTAAGATTGGAAAGTTGGGTAACCTTCCACAACAATGTATTTGTATACGCGAGAAGATATTTTAATAGTAACTCGTAATGAAACGATTTTAAATATCTGTATTGATCTTCTGTTTTTAATTAAAATTAACAAATCGAGTAATTGGCAAATTAAATAGATTGAAAGTTACAAAAACATATTTGAAGATCGCTATTCAAAAGAACAAAATTGGCTAAGATACTACATACTTATTAAATATTATACGGCTTTTTGGATTTATTGAAGACGTAAAACTTTAATAAAAATGGTATTTAACAAAGTACATCAGTGTTCAATGTAAATAATAAGGCCCGTTCCATATTTCAACTAAGCCAAGTGAAAGAACATAGCTCAGTTTAGCTTGCTTAGCTCAACTCGGTGTACATTTTAGCTAATAATTTCGTCCCTAGAAGCTTTGGTGTTGTATAATTTATTTATTATGATTTATGATACAATACCTAATATAACTAAGTTACCTACATGTAATGGGGAAACCAGCGAGTCAGTAACACCTTTAAGTAAGAATGCGATATATAGAAAGTGCATGTTACTGACCAGCGAATCTTTAAGAACTTTTCGTTCAGTTCAGTTGTCACTTAACAAAGTGAAAATTAACGCGCAAACTGAAAGAAATACATCAAAATTTGCAAGGTGCAAGAGGCACAGAAGTGCTTCCAACGCAGCAGTTGGGTATGCACTCATTGAGCCCGTAACACCGATGCAGGCTATAAGCATAACCTTATTCAATAAAGTTTGTGCTGTATTCTGCTCAGTTTTAGGCCACCATACTATCAATGCGTACGTGATCATAGATAGGCCTAATGATTGTTAGAAATGGCCAGTAGATAATTTTTGGATGTAATCCCCAAGTATGTCAATAGAGCCACTGACAGGCCCAGAAATCCTTGGTGGCTTTAATTTGAACTTCCAGTGTATGTTGTTTCCAGTTCAGTTTTTGATCTCGGATATCCCCTAAATATTTAACCTCTTTAGAAAACGGTATAGTATTACCGTTTAATGAGGGAGCTATAAGCGCAAGCTTTTTTCTCGTCATGAAAGGAACAATGATAGTTTTGTTTGGATTGACACTAGGTCCTTCCTGGTCACACCACTGCCAAATTATATTTAGTGCATTTTGCATGAGAACAGAGATGATCCAGTAGAAGGAGGAACCATCTTTTCCATTGCTGTTCTCTCTATCGATTCATAGGAGGTATTATCAAACGCCCCATCGTTGTTCAAAAAGCTGCAAAGGGAAATTTATTGGCCACCGCTCTTTCAATCCTCCTGACTTGACCGCTAAGAGCCATCACGGTAGATTTACCAGTTTGATAAGCAAACTGGTTTCGAGGATCTCATTTCTTATTTGATAATCCAAGATTTTTTCCATCGTTTTCAAAAGAAACGATGTAAGACTAATTTGCCGATATGCCTTGAACTGGGTGTCCGGACGACCCGTCCCTTTCGTATAAAGACCACATTTACTCCCCTCCATAGTTTTGGAATATAGTGTCCTCTTGGGCTCCTTCAACTATTAAATCCGGAAAGTGTGTATCTAGCGGAACCTCTAAGGTATCCTTTCATTTCTCAGTGAAACTCCCCTTTGCCATCTGAAGAAGTAATAAACCATTTGCATGATCCCAGGAAAGGAGTTTCTGGAGACGATCTGCAAAGGGCAATTCATTGATTCCCTCACAGATATTTCTCTAGGTAGCCCTTTTGGATTTCTTAGTTCTTATATTCCGTCAAGGCCATGTTATTGGCGACTCCCATCAACTGTAGTCGGTGTTGGTTTCTATGTAAGCAAAGGGGACGAGTATTGTCAAATTCAACTATTTGACAGTTCTAATCCCCTTTGTTGTATGGTTAAATTTTGTTCATATTGTTTTCATCAGATGTCAGCTACTTTGTTGAAAGTCGCGAATACCCGCCCCATGAGCTAATATAGTTTGCATAGCTAAAAATAAAAAAAATGGCTCGCATAGTTTAGCTAAAGTGTGCAACGAGCTATAATAACTCTTTATTTATAATTGAGAGCTACAAACATAGTGCACAACTTACAGTTTAGCTTAGCTGAAACGTACAACGGGCCTTAGAGCATACATAAATAAAATTGACAATTTTTTTAATCATTTCCTTGCAATGGTCTGATTTCTGAGTTTAAAGTTGTACGTAGATAAAGGCTTTGACAATGAGGCACCTTCTAAAATGCAGCCTTTCTTGCAGACTGAAGACTTTCTTATCAGACAAGATTAGATGGCGGTAGAAAATATCTTGCATACATTGAAGGAATTTGAACGAAAAGATTTGCCAGTAGAGAAAATAACGAAAGAGGAGCTCTAGCTCTCAGAAATTGGAATGACTTAAACTAGTTTACATTTTACCCTTTAAAATGAAGAGAGGCCATAATATAAATGTTGAAAAAAATTACTTGCACAATCTCCCAGATATTTAACTTTTTTTTCTTTTCTTTTGTCTCTATCTCTTAATAATTCAAAATAAAATTTAAGTATTTATGTAAAAAGGATGATAATTTCAACAAGTTACATAATAATAAACACAACGTTCAGCACTACAAAAGATTAAAAATCCGAATTCCTCTATCGTAAAGAAAAAAACTTGACCAACCATTTTGATATTATTGTAGAGGCTGTAGAGCCTAACGATTATAGCGGCAGAGTACTCTACCAAAATGTGTTTACATGAAACAATTGCGTCTACCAAAAATTATACAGTAGAGATGTTTGTAGAGCTTTACAATGGTGTTTACGCATCTCTAGCACTACTCTACTGATTCTACGCTTTAGGAAAACGATAAAATTGTAAATTTGGAAAAAATGAGCTTGCATTTCATTATAATAAAAAAGTAAATAAATTTGGAAAATATATATTAGGACTCATGGTTTTGACAAAAATTCACATAAAAAGTTAATTTTGAATTGATAACTAGAAAAATTCGCCAAGATAATTCACTAATTTCAAACTAAAATGTATTTACTTACCTATTCACAAACATAATCACCACTATTATTAGTGTCGACTATCGAGTCGATCGGCAATCGACACGACTCTATGTTGCCTTTTGGTTTTTCATATTGTTAATATCAAATGAGAAAAACGGAAACGCAGAGTCGTGTCGATTGTCGATCGACTCGTCAATCATAATAATGGTGATTACCTAGTTCCTAAGAGATCTACCTAATTTTGTTCAACTAGTCTAATCGTGGTAAACAAAATCTTATTACAATTTACGTATTTTATCCGAATAAAAATAAATTACATAAATGTTAATTTGAGTTTTAAAAATCTGTCTTATTTTAAAATCGAGAAGTATATTTTACAAAATATATTATGTATATGTAGTTTGTTTTTATCAAAAAAAAAAAATGCCATTTATTTAATTAGTAGAATGATGAATAAATATGTACACATTAATAATATTTTAAATATTATGTTTTATGATACATGATTATAATTTTGTTGTGGTTTTTAAATTTTTAAATGTGAATGGAAATAAAAATTGAAAAGTGTACAATGTTGATGTATAAGGTAACAAACACGCTCGATAAAATTGCGGTTAAGTTTTTTTTTGCAATGAAATGGAATTAAACGTGATTTTTAACCGACTTATAAATAAATGCATATAGCTACTTATATAAATATATGAAAATTATATGAGAGAGTTAATTAACAAATTAATATCATTTCCGCGAATTTAGATAAAAACAAATGTTATGTAATGTAACTCAAGAATACCTGCAACATAAAATATACGCAGTGTACTCCAATTACCTAATCATTTATTTATTTATCACATATAAATTGTATAAATGCTATTGACACTGCGATAAGAAAAAATACCAAGGCATTATTTTGACTATCGTTAGAAGTTAAAACTTAAACAAAAGAAATTTTCCTAAATTCAATACACCTGCTACATAATTTTGTTATACAATTTTCTGCTTTTTCGTTTTTACAATTTCATTTGGAACATTGATGTTCATTTATTAGCTTTTGGTTTATCAATGCTTCTATTAATGATTATTATTATATTATATTTTGTCAAAGAAATAAAATATAAATTAAATTTATAAGCAAAAATAATAATAAAAACAAAAAATAATATAAGCAAAATAATAAAAAAGATTTAATAAATGTGTTGAAACAATGAATGACAAATTCATCTACCTAATTGTACGAATTTAAGCAATAAAAATGAAAGGAAACATACGTTTTGTTTTTTCGCAATAAATCTCAAATTTTTGCGTTATTTTAGCTAAAATCTTCTGAAAATTGATCATAATATGTATATGTATGTACCATAAAATATATTTTGAACTTAAAAAAATTCAAAATAAAGTTGTAATTGCTTTGAAATTGGGAATTTCTATAGTAAGGAAAACATTCTGACAGAAAATATTAAAATTCAATTTTTTTAGTTGTAGGCAAAAAAAAACTAAATTATTTCAGTAAATTTAACTTTAGAAACACTTTTAAAATAATATGATGTTAAATATATTACATAAATTCAAATACACAAATAATGTTTGGTCTACATTTTTGGGGGGAAAAGATACATTAAAACATTTTTTTTGGATTTTTAAAATTATAAATAGCATTGTTTGGTACAAACGCTCCAGTTGCAAAAGGGTTATAATAATGCAAAAAAATTGGAAATTATTACGAAAAAACAAAATATAGTCTTTCGTTTTTCAATAGGTTTTGTGTTTAAGCGCTAAACCCACGGGAAAACGAAAAAAAAAAAATTCATTTATTTGTTGACAATGTCCAAGTTTGTGCGGTATATTTACTAAAATCTTCTAAAAATTGATTGATTATGTTATTCCATACTTTTTTCAATTTAAAAACACCAAACAAATATTTAATGGGCCTAGAAAGTTCTATAAGTATGCTAACTACCCCTATTGTGGTTGTCGTATCGATTAATAATAGACACGACTTTGCCTTGTCGTGTCGTTTTTAGTTTAGCATTGCCTAAAGAAGTTGAAACGACTCAGAAATATTGCCACATTAAAAATCAACTGAGGTACTGTGATTTTTTTTTTTTTTTTGTTATCTTACCAATCGTGAATTAAATTTCTGAAAACTTCTGTCAAAATGACAAATATTATTTACGTTTTTTGTGTACCATTCAATAAAGGGGAGATTCGCCAAAAAAAACAACAACAACAACATCGACCTTTTTTATTATTTTTTTTCTATACAAATAAATATTTTATTAAAAACTAAATATACAACTTTATTTCCAAATGTCTTGAGATTACAAAAAAATTTTAAAATAATTATACAATTTTAATTTTTTTTTAAATTAAAAAAAAAAAAAAATGTTTGTAATCTCAAGGCAGTAGAAATATGTTGTATATTTACAGACGGTGGACAAACTTTTGTAAACACCTCGGTTTTTTATCATTTTACTATTTTAAAAGAGTCAAATATTTTTTTCCTAACACCCCCAATTGTCGGTTTTTTGTAAATATACAGGGTGTCCGGGTTTGAGATGCTAACCCGTTAAGGAGTGATTCCTTGGTTCATTCTGAGAAAAAAATCGTATGGGGGTCAATTTTTTATATCCTTTGGGATACAGGGAATTTAAAAAATTTGGTTCAGAAAAAAAGTATACTCAAATATTAAACTGTAACTCAAAATATTGAGTGGATGCATGTTCCGTATTATTGACTCTACATTTCTTTCATTTGGCGTTTTGTGCTATCTAGGCTAGAAATAGCTCTGAGGGCATTAAATAAATTTAGATTAATATGAATCAAATTAGTACTTGTTGATATATGTACTAATTAGTACTTATCGTATTTAGCAGACGATTAAAAGTTAGTTTTTTAATTGGAAAATCTAATTTTTATTGTGTATTAAAAATTATAAGGGCTAAAATTACTTGTTGTAGTATGTACTAATTTAATTCATATAATCTACATTTATTTATTGCCCTGAGAGCTATTTCTAGCCTAGATAGCGCAAAACGCCAAATGAAAGAAATGTAGAGTCAATAATACGGAATATTGACACTCAATATTTTGAGCTAGCTCAGCTAGAAATATTTTTTGAAAGATATTTCTAATTTAGATAAAAAATTTATTTCCTTTTAGTACAAATATTATTTAGTACAAAGAAAAACTTTGTGTTTTGAATGCACCTTAACACATAATAGTTTCGTATGGCTAGGCTATAAATATATTTAATGAAATACATAAGTCGCCAGAAGTCAACATTTCCTAACAGAATTGATGTGCGTCTAATAATTTGGCCAGGGACTGTAGGTATATTGCGCAAAATACAACAAAGAAAACATGTAGTTATATATGTATTTGTGTGGTTTAGTTAAGAAATATTAAAAACCAACGAATAACACAAAAATGAGAAATAAATAAAAATAAATATTTGGTTCGTTAAATCCGTAGTCCGCTAAATCGGGGTTCGTTAAATCGAGATACTACTGGAAAACTAGACATTTTCAGAGCTCTGATAATACTAGTTAGCATAAAACAGCCAAAAACTTGTTGTAATCGAGCGTAAAATCATCAGAATAATTCTCGGTCACATGCAAAAAAAATCTAGCGTTTTCTTATCGTGGATCGAGTTATTTGGAAGAGATCAACGATTTTTAGAGCTCTGATAATACTAGTTAGCAGAAAATAGCCAAACACTTTGTTGTAATCGAGGGTAAAATCAACAAAATAATTCTCATAAGAACTTTTCACTCGTATAATAATTTAATATTTTGTATTTTTTTTAAATATTACTACAATTTTGCAATAGCTGTTAAGCCGTCAAGGTTGCTTAGGTTAAATTAATTTGTCGATTTTTCTCTGAATTATATACTGTGGCGAAATTTTTTTCATTCATAAATATCAAATTTTCGAAAACCATATTTATGCCTTGAAGTTCTAAAAATACACGAAACATTTCTAAATTTCTAAAGCTCAATTTATATAACTAGACATTTTGATTCCTGTTGCTTTGTATACTCCTACACGTTTTCTCTATCGCTCTTTTTACAATATTCAAAAATAAATATATGTAGTTGGCTTTAGGATTTATAAACACAGTATACATTTCAAAGGTAAACGTATAAAATATTATCTTAATGTTAAGCACATTTTTTTCTGTACCCATTTTCAAATTTTCTAATAAAATAACTTGAACTTTGATAAAATGTTAGAGAAACAGAATAAAATAAAATTTAAAATAATGTTTTCTTATTCTTTTGATCAAGAATATTTTACATTTTTTGGAAAATATTTGTAAAAACTAACTATTACTTTGCTTGGTCAATTGCAAAACAATGTAATATGCCAAAAGCAATGCATAACTTTAATATAGTCACAAATTTTCATTGACATAAATTATGAATATAAGGAAGATAAATAACCCAAATTTTCAATTTTATTTATAAATGTTTATTACAGCATAACATAACAAACACAATTTATAAGTCGGTTTATTTGACGTGCCGAGGATAGTTTGTTCGTTTTTGTTTTTTCTTAAAATGACATATTATCTCTCTTAGCATGGCCACACAAAAAAAAATATTCGAATGCCTTAATGTACATTATTGTATTCGAGGTTAGTAAAATATATTTAAGAAAAGCAAAAAAGATTCGAAAATAATAAGAAAAGAAATCGACGACTGTGGATTAAATTAACATTATTAATAATAATAAACGAAATGTATTTTACGAGGAAAATGCATTAATATATAAACATCCCAAAAACTTAAATTCTGTTCTCGATTTTATTTTATGTCCAGCAAACTCTAAAATTGATTCTTTTGCTTTTTTTTTGTTCTTTGTCCAGAATCAAAAAAGATTATCCGATTTTGATATAAATCTTCCATATACTAAACGACATAATCTTCTATATTACTAAACGACGGTTGTATTTTTAATACACATTCTACCTTCTCGACAGCATCTTTTCTACCACGCTCAATCTAGAATTATAGTCATAAATATTGACTTTTACCCTTTAACTAAAATGTAATCTCCACATAAAGTTAACATTCCGATTTTATCCGCGCACCATTTTCTCTCAGGCACCAGAAACAGTAATGTAACAAAATTTTAATTTGATTTCAATAAAATATACAAGAAAAATCATAACGTTTTACCCTTTTTAATATTATGTATTTCTGTCAGGAAATCAAATCAATAAAAAGGGGAAGTACGGAGGCAAAAAGTAAAAATGTTCCATATTTGTTTGCTAAAAGAAAGTAATTTTCGTAAAGATGTTTAATTTAGTTTTATGTCTTTACTCTCATCACATATTATTTTATTGGTCTATAAATATAGTACATACATATATTATTTTTGTGTTATGCTCTGATTGAAGGAAGTCATCATAAACATCATTATCAAAGAAAAGAAATTAATCTAAAGTACTTAACAATAATGATATAATAACTTAATAATGAAGTTGAAGTGGTTGAAGGGAACTTAGAAAAATTTAAATATGTTCCGGATTTTGTACTACTGCACGAAATGATGAACATAAAAAATTATATCGATGAAAAAAAAAACTTTTTATCGAGGGCACTATAAAAAAGTTTTAACTCGGAAAACCCATCAATAATAATTACGTCGCTACGTAATTATATTATGACGAAAAGTTTTATAATTTCGAGTAACGTAAAAGTGCTTATAGAACCTGATATTTTCATAACTTCGAAATGTAACAGTGTAAATCAAGTTCTTTTAAAACTAAAATTTTTGTTTATAAAAGACAGATTTTTTGGAATATATTTTAAGTATAAAATCACTTTCGGTCGATAAAGCGGACATCATTGGATTCAACAAATCATCAAGGTCAATATGCCTAGGACACGTTCTTTATTCTCAAAATCGGACCACCAAACAGGCATAGGAGTCAGCACCAACGAAAATAGAAACTTAGTCATAAATATTCATCACCCGTTGTACGTACCTCTATTTTTCATCAGTAAACCAGGAAATTCGATATGGTTACTTTATTGCAATTAAATATTAATTTACAAATTATAGATGAATATGTACTTCAAGCAATTATCAAGTCGTTATTTTATAATTCCTATCTTTTTTTAAAAAAATATTATTTCAGTTGCAGGTTTTTTAATAATCCCGATATGAAATCTTGAACGTTACGTAGAACGATAATTTGAGTTTGTAATAGTTAAAAAGTTTGAACTTAATCAATTTCTTAACATTTTTAGATCTTAAAATACATTTTGAGAGGGCTATCATTATTCATTACATTGTCTTAGTCAAATACGTAAATACTGTAATGTATTAAAAATTAACCAAATTTGGTAGTATGTATTATTCTTAATTTTGTGAATGATTAATATCATTTAACTGCAGCACGTACGCCTAAATTTCTCAATCTAACTGATAAACAATTCAAATAACATGGTGGTGGCGACGCGGTTACCACAAAATCACGCGATCTAATTTCCTTCTTGTCATGTTTTAAATCATTTGTCATAATAATTTCACGATATGATTGCCTAATAAAAAAATTTATTGCTTATTTAACTTTTTTTTTATAATTTCAATTTTATGCGAAAAACATTTTCAAATTTAAATGTTTTCCTAAATTCTATGAAAGCTCCCTTTAATATTCATATTAAATAAAAATTCTTGTCAAAATTAATTTTTCCCGCGTATTAATTATCGTGTTGAGACTAGTGAAATTTCCATATCCAATTATAATTTTCAACATAGACACACTCAAATCCAGATTCCCAGGCATTTACATAATATAAATAATTGAAATGTTCAGTTTTTTTATATCGATACTGTATATTTCTTACAGGAAAAAAAATGAAACAAAAATTGTAAAAACCGACAATACTTTTTATGTTGCTTTTTCCACACTTTAGTCTTTTACCGATTGTTTAAAAGAGCAGTCGATATTATGAGAGTATCAGAGTGATTTTTTTTTTGTTTGTGAACGAATAATAAATAAGAAACTATAAAATTTCTGTTTCCGTTGGTGTTTTCAAATTTTTATTTTTATTTTTTATTTTTAAATCAAAACAATAATTAATTCAATTTTTATAGCTAATTAGTGTCTGTGTGTGCGTTTTGTGATTTTAGTTTAATGTGTTTTTTTTTTAATTTATTTCACATGATTTAAAATTTTTGTTATTTAAAAAAAAATCTGTGTAAATTGTATATAAATTAAAAATCCAAAAAATTGCAAAAAATTAGTTTGCTTTAATGTGTTTATGCTAAATTAAACAAAAAAAAAAAAAAAGTGTACACCAGTTTTTATTATAATTATATATTGAATTTTATAATTGTTTTGTTGTGTATTAACAGTAGCCGGGGTACATATAAGAAAATTTTAATAAAAATAAGAAATTGTTATAAACGCCATTATTTATTTTTGCTGTACAAAAATTTTTGATTTATAGCATGAAGGAAGTAGAATATGATATATTTTCCTTCCAATAATATAAACCAGAAACTTTGTATTTATTCATAAATCAATTGTTTGATCCTATTATAAGGTCGGTAATTTGTTATTCCTTATGCGATGATAGAGTCAGGTTATAATTTGTTTTAATTTAAATGTTGATTGTTTTATTGAGTGCGATTGTAAAAAGATTTTCGGTGTATGACATCTTAAATGAGCGAACCCCGTTATATTTATTAGCATTGTTATTAAATAATTTTATTGCTATCTTATGTACACATATAATAAAAGTTTTTGAGAGGTTCTGATAAGGTTTTTGTTAACATGAAATTTATAGGCGTAGTTTATATTTAAAATTTCTATTGAAGTAGGTGTATTGCAAATACTATATGTATATTATATACAATACAGCACACTCAATATTAATTAATTTTTAGTTAAAATCGGGAAAATCATTTTTCGATTCTTGAACGTATTAGTTATGACGAACTTTAGTTTCTTCTAGAATTCAGTTTCTCAATATTAAATGAAGCTGTCACAAAACTATACATTCTAAAACTCAGAAGTAAATATCCACTATAAATAAAATTTAAATTAAAAATAAATAAAGCTAAATTTTTCAAGTGGGCTTCTAGATAAGTTTGGCAATAAAGTCTTTAGTTTAAATTAAAAATTTGATCGCGAAGTTCCTAAAGGAGGACTCGATCTCTGCTTTTACAATATCGAAAAATACGATTTACCGCGAATATACATATCAAGAAACTTTTGATCGAAATTACCTATCATACACTGCGCTAATTAAAAAACGGAACAGAAATTTTCTTCGACAAAATACCCAGATTTGAATGCTTGTATCTTGGTGAAATAACACCATTCAAAAATAAAATTTTTGTCTTCTTTTTGATACTGGAATCCGTTTTATTTTATTTTGTTTTTTTTATGACTTTTTAAAAAAAAAATATATGTTGCTGTTTAAACTGTAAACGAACTTGCTCGATATTTCACTCAAAAATCCAAATCGGCCATTTTATAGAGAATTTAGAGACCTTGAAAATAATACTATGGAAATTTCTTTGCGGCCACTCCTTGTCGAGTTATTGAAGTTTTATAGAAAACGTATCAAAAAGCGTATAAAAGTTAAAAAGTAAATTTTTTTATCTTGTAAACTTATCACAGTACGATAAAATTTTAAGTCACTTTAAATTTTACGTAATTTATGGAAAACAATAATTTATTTTATCGCATGGTTATTTGAGAGTAAGCGAGATGAATCGAAAAGAACAATCACTCGTTCGCACTACAAAAATTGTGGCTTTAGTTAAAGCAGATCTATCTTATCGTGAAATTCGCAGGTCTATCTTATCGTGTTTAGGCTTTGACTTTTAAGTCTCCTTGTTGACATTTTTTTTTTTAAATTAATTTTTGTACAAATGCCCCAGCCATGATGCTATCTTAAAGAGACGAGACTTCTCATACTCCTCAGTGTATCAGGTGATTAATGGACGGAACAATCCAAGTTACGGTGCAAAAGTTAATTTACAGAATTTTTCTGAGTCAACAATTTTTTCGAAATATTATTGCACTTTGGCCACTTTTTTATATTCTATTGAGAATGAGCTTTAGCTCAAAATAGAGTATCCAAATTAATATAAATAAATGAATGAAATTGGGCGAATCTGCGGTATTATTATATCTGTTGTGAGCCGGATTTGGCTCAGAAACATGAAGTGTGAATCGGCGTGAAGGATCCGGTGAAGGAGAATGAGTAAACCCTAATTGCGTGATGCCAGTCGTAGTATTTCATAGTTGTTCGGTGATTTTTGTGGAATTATACAAGACGGGTTTTTCGTGGAATTACAAAACTGTTTTGGTTTTAATCTTTGAAACAGTACCGCATTAATTTAGGAAACCATCCTCCGCGAAGTCTAGATTTAAACCCTGAGCACGTCTGGGATATGTTACAACGGCGTGTAAGAAAACGGATTAAGCAACCAACAAATTTGCAGGAACTTCGAGACGTTTTACAAGAAGAATGGCGACAAATCACCATGCAACAAATACCCAATGTTTTAAATATGCCACGGCGTATTTATGAAGTAATGCGGACTAGAGGAGTTAACACGAGATATTGAAAAATTCAGTTTGTTCGTAGATTTTAGTTTTATTACGTTTGAATAAAGCTTAAAAGTATTTTTGTTGCAATATACCTTATGAAATAAATCATATTTTTTACTGTAAAATAGTATATTGTGTAACGTGTAGGAAAAACGATATATTCCCGGACGAGTATGGAAGTTGCTGGGACGAGGCGTCAGCCGAGTTCTAGCAACCATAAGAGTCCGGGAATTATAGTTTTTCCACGAGTTGCACATACGATTTTTTCTCTAATCGGCAGTATATCAGATTATCCATTTTATTCATTATATTCTTTAAAATACGCAAAATTTTCCAATTTATATTTTCAATAGATTTCACTATCAAAGTTACCTTAGAATTATAACAATCGCGTGCGATTATACATTATATCATGTATTTCTTAAAAACAGATGATAATCAGTACTAGAAAGTATTCTCTGCCTAGGCAAGGAATACTTTCCAGTACTGATTTAGTAAGTTGCCTAGCAACGATGTAGTGTCGTGGAATACTTCATTTTGCTGACAGATAACAAACCAGAAAACTGACGTATTTTATCCGATTTGAGAAAAACATATTTTCTCCTTGATTTTGGATCACCAAAATTACGCCTGATATGCGTGTCTCATTTCTTGATTACTTTTCTCGCTGAAACTTCTATAAATCGATTAATTAATTAAATTATTGTTTTTCATAAAATAACGTAAAATTTTAAGTAACTTAAAATTTTATCGTAGAGTGCTAAGTTTACAAGATAAAAAAATTTACTTGTTAACGTTTATACGTTT